>OZ010792.1:211851137-212194402 GCA_963932465.1 Maratus speciosus | reverse complement strand
AGGTGAAAATCGATTGATATATTTTACTGAGATAACCTTATTGCCTATACCATATAGTCTGTCATGTAGATAGCTCAACAGAATATACCGCAGGTAATGAAGGTTCATTAAACGATAAAAAAAAAGTAGATAACAGTTATTATTTTTAACTCTACACTGACAGACGGCCGATAATTGCATTTTTTTAGTATACAGAAACCGCTATTAATTCCTAATTGCTTTTGTCCTACAACAAATGTTGGCTCTACGTCTGAGGAATAGCGGGTTTTTGGAAGTTAACGTCTTAAATGTTTTGTACTCCGATATAAAATAATTAGGAACTAAAACAATTTTACTTAATACAACAACGATTAAAGTTTGAAACTGATAAATATAAATTAAAGTAACTTCATAAAATGTGTGCTTTAAATATAAAAATCAAAGAAGATTATCGCTGCTTAATGAATAGTTTAACCAACTTTAAAACCATTAGTTAAAATCTGAAATCAATGTGATATCTAGAAACAATGTATCTTCACTAACGCTAGAAGTTACATACGAACCTTTGCTTAAATATTTAAACTGATTTAGACTTTATCAACATATTAATTTCTTTATGGAATATTTGGGAGTTACCATCTTCTCACACAAAAAAAATGCTCACAGGTCGACTTAAACGATATCGAATGGACCAGTAATACACTCACACTGAAAAATACATCTTATATGACAGAAATAGCTTAAATTGTGATCAGGACAGGAGTTTACATTTAAAACCCACCTACCTCTGATCATTAAATGATAAAATAAGTAGATAACAGTTATTATTTTTAACTCCACAATGACAGACGGCCGTTAATTGCATTTCTTTAGCATACAGAATACGCTATTAATTCTTAACTGCTTTTGTTCTATAACAAATGTCGGATAGTTTAACCAACTTTAAAACAATTAGTTAAAATCTGAAATCAATGTGATATCTAGAAACAATGTATCTTGACTAATGCAAGAAGTTACATATTTTTATATTTAGATATCACATTGATTTCAGATTTTAACTAATGGTTTTAAAGTTGGTTAAACTATTCATTAAGCAGCGATAATCTTCTTTGATTTTTATATTTAAAGCACACATTTTATGAAGTTACTTTAATTTGTATTTATCAGTTTCAAACTTTAATCGTTGTTGTATTAACTCTTAAATGCCTGATTTTTCAAAAAATCTTTGTATTAATATTTTTCGGCTTTCATTTTTTAAATAAATCATGGGAAAAACACTTTAAAAAATCCTATGTTATTTTAAGTATGGTTTACGGCTAAAAACAGTTTGTTACTAATCGGCAATACTGGTCTTTAATTGAAAAAAAATAATTTTCCTTGATAAAATTCTATAATATTATACACACGAGAATTTTAGGAACTATAATAAGAAATAAATTTTAATTGCTCACTGCAGAACAAAATAGGGTATTTCGCAAGCTTCCAAACAAAACAAAAAGATCAAGTAGCAACAATTGAAAAAATAAATGTATCTTTATACTTAAACAACACAAGTGGTGCCATATACATGTTGCAAATCGATTTAATAATATTTTCAGAATGTATTTTATTGGCAACATTAGGCATTGTATCTTCAATATGAATCTAATAGTATTTTTAGAAGCCTAAATTGGGGTTGTTGCCGAAAACCAACACCCGGCATTTAAGGGTTAAGTAAAATGGTTTTAGTTGTTTCTTATTTTTTATCGGAGTACAAAAGATTTAAGACGTTAACTTCCAAAAACCCGCTATTTCTCACAAGCAAGGTCTCCATACGGGCATATTCAGAAAAATCTGAAAAAATTACAGAGTGTTCTTCTCATGTAGTTATATATGTTTATAAAAAAAATTGGGAGGAACGTCGACAGAACGTTCGTAAAAAAATAATGAATATTTAGTTTATTTGGCGATTTATCATGGGTTGGCGATGAAATGAAATTTCGAAAAATACTTTTTTATGTCGAATACTCTTTATGATAGAAATGATTCATATTGAACTGTGTAATAAATTTAATGTAAATGACATTAGTTTTTTCAGTTTTATTTAGATTTAACTACAGTTTTGTCATATTTATAATGAAAATTAAATATCAAATTTTATGAATTAAAACAAAATTTAAATAAAATCGTTTCAATACCTCAAAATTAAGTCTATTTGAGCACTGTCAGCTCAATTTTGTTGCTATGGAGACGGTGAATTCTTTGATATTGAAATTGAAATGAATACCTGCTAAATGAATCTTGCTTTTATTTTGGGACGCTTAAATATACGAAAAGTATTTTTTGTATATGAAATTGTTTTTAAAGTAATAAAATTAAATAACAAGCAACAAAAATATGTAATACGAAAAAATGTATTTATTAAATTCTCTCATAGTTTGTTTAAATTCATTAAATATTTTTTACACGCATTCTAAAAATCACTTAAAAACAATTTTAAGGTGCATTAAAATCGTTTGCTTTTGGCGGGAAAAGTACTGCTCGCCAAATCGCCTGACGCTTTTGTCGTTTCGCGCCAAATACTCGAAAGTATTTTATTTTTTTACAGACTTTCTAGTATAATTCCGCCACTAAATTTGACTGATCCTTTATTACATACATAAGTAACTTAATTGGTATTTTTTTCAAAATATTCTGAGTATGCCCAGTAAGGAAACGTTCCTTGTCAGTTCCGATTCCCATCACGCACTATATAGTGACCGAAAAACCACATATAAATTGCATTATAATTATACACAAACTGCTAATAAATATCGCAATTTTATTGTCTCATTCACAGCATAGAAACGCAGCGATTTGGAAAGGAAAAAAAAACTTATATTCACGAAGTATTAAAAGCAAGAAAATATCCCTTCATATTTAGAGCAGAACAAGTAACGACCGGTGTCCAGTCGTGTGTGTCCCTTTCACTGCATTCAAAAGGAAAGCCCGATTGACGAAGACATCATAATTGGACACAACAAGAATGGAGGCGTATTCTTTTCAGTGATGATTCGAGATTCACCACGCAGACTGATTCTCGTCGAATCTTCATCTGGAGAACGAGGAGCTCGCTATCATCCCTCCTACGTAAAAGCAATCGACAGATTTGGTCAGATTTGGTAGAAAAGGGGTCCTTGTCTGGGGCCTTATAATATTGGACAGTCGTACACTATTGCACGTCTTCGATGCATGTGCTCTCTACGCACATCGCTATAGCGATGATGTCCTTGAAGCCTTGTGAGGTTGTTCCGGGGTGCTGTAGGTCCTGACTTTATGTTTATGGACGATAATGCGAAGTCACACAGAGCTCAAATTTCTTGATGATTTTCTGAAGAAGAGGATATTCGCCGTATGAAATGGCCCTCGAGATCTCCGGACCTCAATCCTATTGAACATGTTTAGGATGGTCAAGAAAGAGACATTGCGCAGCATAACGCCCCTCCCAGGATCTGCCATGAGTTACAACCCGCGCTTTTGGATGAATGGGCTTTATTGCCACAAACATTTATTGACATCCCTATAAACAGTATGAGAGCACGTTGTGAGGCTTGTATCGCAGTGCACGGTGGTCACACTCTATATTAGACAGACTTTTCCCGAGATAAATGCTTAATCTCTTCATGATTTAACACTTTTTGATATACCCTGTTTCTTAATTCACAATTAAAATCTTTTGCATATTGTTCTGTTTATATATTCTTTCTTCCATTGTAATGCACTTCTTTGACAAATTTCTTGGCAACACAGTGAAGAGTTCATCAGTTTTCGCAGATTTATGTTTGTGACCTTAATTTTGGATATGAGTGTATATGTGACGATTTGACTAAAAGCAGAGGGCGTTTTTCGAAATTACTTTGGGTTCCAATGTAAACAGCACCGTCGTTTTAGGCCGATTAGTTTGTTGAGAATAAAGCAGGCGAGGAACACAAATAACGCAGTCGAATGCAATACAATCAGGTTTATTAACACACTCAGAATTGACTTTATGGAGAAATGCTCAGATTAACCGATGAATAAATAATAAAGTTCAGTCGCATCAATAACTCATTTAAATGAAGTTTTATCTCTCCTCTGCTTTCCACACGTTTTCACAGTTCTACTTTATTCCGTTGTCATTGCAAGTATTCCGTAAACATCACCGTACACAGCTCGATATCTTTTTCCCTTCATTCTACCACAATACTCTTACTGCATTCGTAAACTCAATGACATAACTCTCCGTACATCTGCATTTTCCATACACTGACTGACATAGTCAGATGCGGATCCTACAGAACATCTTCTCTCATAATCTCTCAAACTTTTCTAAAACTCCCAATAAAACTCTCAAAAAGCTCCCAGTATTCGGCTATGCGATTGTATTTATACTATCTCGGATCAACGTTACAAATTAAATCAGCTGATCTTTCTCCCCCAATCATAATCGCTTTTTTGATGGTTTATTTACATATTCAGTCGAATTAATCTGGAAATAATTAAGTTTCTGTGCGCGAAACATTGTTGCAGAATTTTCTATATCTTTGACCCCAGACGTATAAGGTGTAAAGAAAAATTAGTCTCTGCCTTCGAGATTGCATCAAAAAATAGTTTTTTCTCCGCCAAACGATAAAGAAAAATTAATTTATTGTCACGGAAAAGTTTTGAAAGAAGTATTGGAAGAAAATATTGAAAGAAAGCATTGAAATAAACTAGTTGACACCAGAATAATTTTTAATAAAAGAATGAATTTGAATAAATAGTTTTTTTAGACGGAATGAATTATTAGTTATAATATTTTAGCAAGTAAATAAAGAATTTAGAGGGGTTTGATATACGGGATTTAATAGCGAATTTTAATAGGAATTTAAATAATAAATGTTCTATTAAAGAACTATAAATAGTTAGAGTCATTTTTAGATTTACGCAATTTGGAATGAATATTATTATATTGAGTGAGATCTTATGAAGAATAATAGACAAGGGTTTTATCTTAATAAGCTGGTATATTATATGGATTATTACTAAAAAGGGAAATTTACATAGAATCATTTTAACCTTGGCGGAAATTTTTATACTTTGTAATATATATATATTCATTGTTATTGCCTATATTTAAACTCCTTAAAGCAAGAAAAAAAATCTCCTTAAAATAGGCATACTTGAAAAACGTTTATTACAAATGTATCCATCAGCATTCTAGTACAGGATTGTTTCCAGTTCTAACGAAAAGTTTCTAAAGTTCACGAAACAGAAAATACCAAAAACCTATTTAATGACACCCTTAATTAAGATACTTTGGTCGATCAGCTTGATTAAGATACTTCTTCAAACTATAGAAAATATAGAGATCTTTGAAATTTTATACGAGAGGAATCATTCAGTTATTTTTAACAGATGAAGTAAATATACGTAATATTTAAAACGGAATTACACAAATTCTTCTAAATAAATGGCATTATTATATTTTTTTTTCCATGTCAAAAGTTTCCCAGATGTCAAGAAATGAGAAACGAGTGTCATTTTACCAATTTTATTTTAAGAAAATGACATTAAAAGAATTCAAAACTAGAAAACATGAATTCTGCTTTTCCAGAATTTAGAGTCGCCTCCGATGAAAAAAATATATTTACATAAATATAGATAGAACAAAGCATATTTCAGTTTTAAGACTTAAAACACAATCTTTTATTTTATATAAAATGACTTCATTCGCATCCAGAAGAAGAATTCCTCATTTACGATCTAGTATTAACATCATCTACAGTAAAGTATGTTAGGACGTCACTATCGATAAATAATACACAAACCCAAGAAAGAGATGTCATCATTCAAGAAATTCGACCAAAAAAAATCTGTTATCTAATGATTCATATGCCCTCATTTGTTTGAAGTATTAATATAGATACATAAAATTAAATATAGTTAATAATACCTCCATGTTTTATCAGAAATCATTCATTTAAATATATTTTTCAAGATAGTACGTATTTTAATTACAGTTTTTTTTCAGTTGTTATGGGAAAATCGCAACAAAAAATATAATTAACGTTTTCCAAATATTTTTACTTTTCTGCAGAAATGGAGTACTTAAGTTGTCAATAAAAAAACAAAAGGTGCATAATACTTTAAAAAAAAATAATAATAATTCAAAAATAAATTGATGTGCAGTTTTGAAACAGATTGCATTTAAAAGTACCTTTGTTCCCCAATACGACTGTACAAAAATTGAAAATTTGCGATTCTTAGAAGTTTTTAAAAATGCAGTAGAGTATTTAACAGTACAATGATACATCTCATTTGTTTTATGGCTGGCTTATACAACGGAATGCTATTTTATGGATACGACACTTTAATAGGTGGGAGAAAGAAATAACATACCGGGGGCTAATAAAGTAGCTAAGTTTTTATTTACAGATTTATAACCACTATAAATGTGAGTGAAATATTTCACTCCGCTGACGAGAGTAAAAGACCGGCATTATACACTTTAAAAATTTTCCGATCAACTTTGATTCAATATGTATGGAGTAAAATAAATAAAAGAACCAAAATATGTCACTTCTTAATTTTCAAAAAGTCCATTTCACAATGTAATCTTGGAAATTATGTTCATTCGGTACTAAAACGCACTCTTGTCCAAGAGTGAATAGTCACTCCATCTTAGAGTATGTATTCACTCCTGCTTAGAGTGAATAGTCACTCTATGAAGAAGTGAGTACCGTAGTACTTGGTATTACCTATCAGCCGATCAGAACAGCGCTTACAACGCTTTCTTTAAAATAAGAGAAAGACCACCATTTTAGGATTAAAATACTTACGAATATTATTAAAACGATTATTTATGGAACGCAGAGTTATTCTACTTATTTAAAACTGTTATTCCTATTGGTTTGTATATTATGATCATGAGTTAAATAGTTTTGTGTTATATAGAAAAAGGCTGATCTGGTTTGTTTTCAGAAGCGATATTTTCCTATTCGATGCTTTGATATAAAATATCTTAATCTGCCATCGCTGGAAACAAAAAGCAGACGCAGAGACTCATTTATACCTACATTCATAGTAAAATGTAAACATTAATTTGCAGTTACTTGAGATTCAAAATGTGTTGAAACAGTGATTTAGATTTTTGGGGGGTTTCCTACTGTTTTCTAATCACTTACAGTATTTATCGTCATTATTATTTTGGAAGTAAATATGATATTCGCTTATTATGATATTACGAAACGGTTTCAGATTACAAATTAGCATTGCACTGGGGACATCTCTTTTTACATATTACAGTAGTGAAACTTTTGAAATATTTTTTTTTATATTACAAATATTATTTTAAATTATTATTTAAAATCCTAAATCAATGTTTTCAGAAATAAAGTTTTCAGAATGTTTCAATGTTTTCAGAAATATGTCAATGCTTTTAGAAATAGCATTTGCCAAATTTATAAAATAACAGGAATTTCTTATAACATATAGACAGATTTTTGAGAAATTGTTAAATGTAATAATGCTTTTATATCATCTATTGTAGTTTGTCGATGTTTAGTAGTGCAATTATAAAACACTAATTATTATTTTTAGTGTTTTTGAAATTGGTATATTTATTTTTTTAATTGTATATAAGCATTTCTTTTTGCTGCTTCTTATTTTAATAAAACATTTAATTATAGATAATCTGAATCAGTTCTTAAATTTCCTTCTATTGTAAACACGTTTTCTACGTTTTTGATACATGCAATTATTAGCACAAAAAAATCAAACATGATATTTAAGCATAAAAAAGTGTTTTTTATGCTTGATGTTTATAGATAAAACTGCTTTAGTATAGTGTTTAAAAAGTTCATAGTATCACTTATATAATATAAGGCTGAATATATTTTAAAGAGATAGTTAACTACTTTTTTCATAAAAAATATTTTTCAAACAATAAGAATAGTACATATGTAGTCATTACTTTTCTTTTTATATTTCACTAGTGTAAATGCCCGTCCTAGGACGTTGGATAAAAATTGTATTTTTCCCTTAAAATTTGAAAAACTGATAAAGAATAATTGACGATATGGAAGCGTTTAGATGAGCAAAGTTCGGCTAGTTTATGTTCTAATAAACAGACAATTAGCATTTAAAATATTTCTGGGTAAACCAGGTTTTCCGGCTAATATACTATAACAAAATTAAGATTTCTTAATAAAACAAAAATTTAACAAATATGCAATAAAACTGCGGAATTAAAACAGGTCTGCTGCAACTATTGAAATAATACTATTTTTTTAAAATAACACTTTGAAATTGTATTTTTATCGTTTACCCCCCCCCCCCAAATTTTTTTAATATTGATTAAATATTGATATATCAATATTGTATATTGATTAAAAAATAGGTATATCAGGTTGAACCTCATCCGAAATACCGAAGAGGAAGCATTGTTAAAGTGTTCTTCACGCCTATGTGTGTATTTCTTCTGTTTACCCGCGGCAGACGTAACACAGCAGTTGTGGGAGAGCTTCAAGTGATGTCATTTATGTCGTCTCCTTTAATCTTCATAGCTCCATGGTTAATTTTTTTTCAATGAATCAAGTGAATGACTCGCTACCACAGATTCTTATTTACGTTTTATGCACGGCGTGAGCTACGCTTGTTTTCTGAAATGGCTGCGTAAATCACTGGAATTTTGTTAGTTTTGGATCTTTTATAGAAAAATATTTTGAACAGAAGGGATTTCAGGTAGAGAAGATTTGTATTTAGGTAGATACGTTTTCGCATTCATACCTCATATCAAAATTAAGCATAACGTGGCTCCATCTTATCAGAGACTGGTAAGATTGATGGGTTCGCCCCGGGTGCGTTACACTGCCTTTTATTATATAGAGTTAGTTTTTACTACTTCCCAGATGAGTCTTTTCCTTTAAAACATACCAAATGTATTTAGCTCATATTAAAAAAATACAATATACACGGGAATAAAAAAATTAAACACATATGGCTTATCATGTCGTTCTATTAATAAGAATTGTATTAATATCCGTTTTTCAGCAATAGCAAAAGAAAATTCGAAAGCAAAATTAAGTTATATTTAGTAATTTTAAGTTATATTTAGTAATATTAAGTTATATTTAAGTTATATTTAGTTATATTAAGTAATAAGTATGTTTAAAAGAAAAATACATACACATTGCAGATAATATAAACGTTCATATTTAATAAAGCAATGAAAAATCACAACACATAAAAAACATTCTTAATATTTAGATCAAGCTTAGAACTTATTAAAAAAAGATATCAGTTGATAAGCACTGTTTTTTAAATGGAAATATTAAAGATATTTTAGAAAAATTGGATTCTAAAATAGCGATATTTTGCAAGTAGGATAAAAAGATAAGATTTTACATTTAAAAGAAAATTTTATTTTTGAAATTTAGCATTTTAAATTATCATATATTTATAGGGCATGCAATGAAAGCAAACACAAGGGATAAGTTTGTAATAAAATATTTTTGTTATTTTTTTCGTCAGTAATCTAATTTAATTCACATGTAACTTTAATTGAGTTTTTCCTTAAAAGTTCAATTAAAGATACAAATTATGAATTAAATAAATATTGTCAATAAAGAATTTTATTTCAATCTTTACCACGCTTGTTTTTATTTTCAGTGCATGCTCTAAAAGGTGTGATTCTTTTAAAATGCCCATGAAACAGCATAAAAAAATGCACTGCATAAAAATTTAACATTCACTCCTATGAAAGAGTGACTATTCACTCCTACCGGGGGTAAAAAACACAAGAGTGAACAGTCACTCTTCCGAAAAAGTTATTATACACAACTGTTTAGAGTGACTATTCACTTCCCAGGAGTGGGTATTCACTCTTTCAGGGAGTCGAAAATTCCACTTTTGTTTAGAGTAAATAGTCACTCTAAAGAGATTGGGCATATTTTAACTCCGTGGCAGAGTGTAGTAAATAGAAAATGCATTATTTTTTATAAAATTTATGTGTGAATTTTGTTTAATTTATTCTTTTGATTAATACTAGTATTTTTATTTCTACCGCTGTATAGTCATATTTTATAATTCATTTATTCATTTCATTTCACAATAGTTTAAAAGTTTTCATTTGTACTTTTGCACATTAAAAATGTAACTGTTTTCACGAATATAGTCAAATATTTAAATGTAAACAAACGTATCGCGATATTATTTAACCATAATGCATTTTATATTTAATTAACTCTAATCAGTGATTGAACAAATTATTTTAAGGAAAGTGATTTCCTTGAATTTACTTTCGAAGATCTGATTTTTTAAAATTTATTTACTTCATATTTCGTTCTTTCTACACAACTATTTACTTTATTAGGGATGTTGTCTAGTCATTTGCATAGAAAATAATAGAAATTTATTTGGTGTACAATTTTGATATTTGGCGCCTTGATGTTTCTTGGGTCGCTGAACACGAATCTGAAGTTTGCCAACAAACGTTTTCCCCTTTCATGCAAAAAACGTGCAAAAAACGGACTATTTGTTTTTTTCAGAATAACTTCAAAATTATGCATTTAACGTAAACGTCAGCAATATATAAATTAAAGACGATAACATTTCCTACATTGCATGTATTAACAGTTTTTTCTTCTTCCAATAGTTTAACCTTGATAGTGCCGCAAAAGTGGGTGTTAAAAACAAAAAACTTTAAAAAGCAGCATTTACGGCACTGTACGTCGATGAAACATGCTAAATAGCTATTTTGCGCAAACTTTTACTATTAATGATATTAAAGATTGTATGATTGAGTACACTTTATGGATCAGAGGTTCTTTGTTTCCTTCTTAACTAAAAAATAAGTAAAAATGAGCATAACTATTATCAAAATCTTCATTACAAAATAATAATAATAATAAATACTCAATAATACTCAATAAGCACTGGCGTTTTGGCTGATGGATTAATTAACTGCCATAAATGTTGGAATCAGGCATTAACAACATCAGATTATCCGACCATCAGACAGACAGAATTGTTGGTGGTGACTTTAGAACTGTCACGTTTAAACGGAGAAAACTAGTAAAACCACTTGTAATAAAAAATGTAACACAAGTAAACAACGAGTTGTTTCCTGGCAATCCCACAAATTTGGTCCAAATAATTTCGGATGCAAAGCATTCAGATGACGAACTTGAAGAGTTTTTGACTTACGATCTATGCCCTCATTCCTTCTCTCTATTTGACAACGGATAAATAAAAGGAAACTAATATACCCTCTACAAGGCATTCAAATCCCTTACAAACAAGCGGTTCAGCGACAAGTTTCAATTCGTCATTGATGGGGTGGTTTTATTACATAGAGTTGTTTGGCCTAAGAATCAGTATTTTTCTTCAATCTGCGGCAAACATGTTCAGTATGTGCAGTCAAAATGTCAACCACAGACAATAGTTGTCTTTGATGGCTACCCTGATGATTGATAAGATGGTACAAAAACTGCTGATCAAGAAAACATGCTTTAACTGACATATTGCTTTACGAAACAATGATACCAACTATTTCCAAAGAAAAGTTCTTGTTAACCTAAAAAACAAAGGTCGGTTAATATCTATGGTGATTGACGTCCCCAGCAGAAAATATCACATGCAAGCAAGCAAAAGAAGACGCAGACACCATGATTATAAACATTACTTCGCTTTGGCTCCATCAAATGTGACGGTAATCGTAGTTGGGGGCGGATGTAGATTTGGTCATTTTGACAGGTCTCTGCAGGGATGAAAACATTTCCTTTTTAAAACCTGGGAAGGGTACCGGTTGTCCAGTGACTTTTTCTACAAGTAATGCTGGGAGTTCAACTATTGCGGATGCTATGAGCGGTTGCAATATAACGTCAGCATTTTTTTATGCAAGGAGAAATGAAGTTCCTCAAAACTTTTGTGAAGAATCCACATCTTGCCGACGTTGTTAAAGCATTTCATGACTCGAACGCTACTCAGGAGAGGACTACAGCTTCTGTGGAACGTTCACTTGTCTCACTCTATGGTTATAGTAGGACAAATGTGTCTTCGCTAATCTGCATAAGATATATTTTGTACAAGACGTCAGCCTTTAAATACAATTCGAACATTGCTGCGTTACCACCATCTGCAGTTTCAGCATAACATGACTCTTTAAGATTCACAAGGTCCAGCGAATGCAGGGGGTTTAGAAATGTTGAAGAGTGCGGGTGCAAGAGAAAAAATGCTGGACTTGAGCCTGTGTTCACTGTACTACACATTGTGCCTCAGCTGCAAGGGAATTGTAACAGCATCGCAGTGGTGCGTTAAGACGAGAAGGACGAGAAACCCTATGGAAGACGAAAAATTCCTGCCACAAAGTATCAAATATTTACTATTAAGAAAATATTTATTTTGTAATGTTGGTAGGATTAAAATTCCCCACTAATTCCATGCGTCTATTTTCTATGGTGTAGATGTCGGTGAAAAGCAGGAACCTTCAAATGAAAGAAAGCGGATAAAGATTTTGTGTTTTTAGGTGCGTTCGTAATTATATAAATACGTAGCACCTATAGTCGTCGTTCAGTCCGTCCGTCCGTCTGTCCGTCCGTCTGTCCGTCCGTCCGTCTGTCCGCATGTAACAGAGCAAAAACTACCCAACCGAATGGTCTGAAATTTCAAATATATGATTGTTGCAAAATTTTGTCGAACCATTTCAAATTTTATGAAAATCGGATGTATAGTTTAATTACAGGGACAGTCAAAAGTTTTTCTTTACATTACGGCCAATGGGAAAAATTATTGAAAGTGCATTTTAATGATATTAGAGCCTTCCGAATGATCTGAAATTTTAAAGATATAACTGTTGCAAAATTTTGTCGAGCCATTTCAAATTTTAGGAAAATCGGATGTACAGTTTAATTACAGGGACAGTCAAAAGTTTTTCTTTACATTACGGCCAATGGGAAAAATTATTGCAAGTGCATTTTAATGATATTAGAGCCTTCCGAATGATCTGAAATTTTAAAGATATAACTGTTGAAAATTTTGTCGAGCCATTTCAAATTTTAGGAAAATCGGATGTATAGTTTAATTACAGGGACAGTCAAAAGTTTTTCTTTACATTACGGCCAATGGGAAAAATTATTGCAAGTGCATTTTAATGATATTAGAGCCTTCCGAATGATCTGAAATTTTAAAGATATAACTGTTGCAAAATTTTGTCGAGCCATTTCAAATTTTAGGAAAATCGGATGCATAGTTTAATTACAGGGACAGTCAAAAGTTTTTCTTTACATTACGGCCAATGGGAAAAATTATTGCAAGTGCATTTTAATGATATTACAGCCTTCCGAATGGTCTGAAATTTTAAAGATATAATTGTTGCAAAGTTTTGTTGAGCTATTTCAAATTTTAGGAAAATCGGATGTATAGTTTAATTACAGGGACAGTCGAAAGTGTTCCGTTACATTACGGGGAATGGGAAAAATTATTTCAAGTGCATTTTAATGATATTACAGCCTTCCGAATGGTCTGAAATTTTAAAGATATAATTGTTGCAAAGTTTTGTTGAGTTATTTCAAATTTTAGGAAAATCGGATGTATAGTTTAATTACAGGGACAGTCAAAAGTGTTCCGTTACATTACGGGGAATGGGAAAAAATTATTGGAAGTGCATTTTAATGATGTATCAGACTATGCGCTTTATGAAGTGCAAAAAAGTATACATTCAGTACAATATGGGGTGCAAAAAATAATTATAAAACTAGTTATAGTATGAACGCACCTCATTTGCCACGTTTGACGAGCAATTTCCAACTTGTTATTAGGTGCGTTCGTAATTATATAAATACGTAGCACCTATAGTCGTCGTTCAGTCCGTCCGTCCGTCTGTCCGCATGTAACAGAGCAAAAACTACCCAACCGAATGGTCTGAAATTTCAAATATATGATTGTTGCAAACTTTTGTCGAGCCATTTCAAATTTTATGAAAATCGGATGTATAGTTTAATTACAGGGACAGTCAAAAGTTTTTCTTTACATTACGGCCAATGGGAAAAATTATTGAAAGTGCATTTTAATGACATTAGAGCCTTCCGAATGATCTGAAATTTTAAAGATATAACTGTTGCAAAATTTTGTCGAGCCATTTCAAATTTTAGGAAAATCGGATGTATAGTTTAATTACAGGGACAGTCAAAAGTTTTTCTTTACATTACGGCCAATGGGAAAAATTATTGCAAGTGCATTTTAATGATATTACAGCCTTCCGAATGATCTGAAATTTTAAAGATATAACTGTTGCAAAATTTTGTCGAGCCATTTCAAATTTTAGGAAAATCGGATGTATAGTTTAATTACAGGGACAGTCAAAAGTTTTTCTTTACATTACGGCCAATGGGAAAAATTATTGCAAGTGCATTTTAATGATATTACAGCCTTCCGAATGGTCTGAAATTTTAAAGATATAATTGTTGCAAAGTTTTGTTGAGCTATTTCAAATTTTAGGAAAATCGGATGTATAGTTTAATTACAGGGACAGTCGAAAGTGTTCCGTTACATTACGGGGAATGGGAAAAATTATTGCAAGTGCATTTTAATGATATTACAGCCTTCCGAGTGGTCTGAAATTTTAAAGATATAATTGTTGCAAAGTTTTGTTGAGCTATTTCAAATTTTAGGAAAATCGGATGTATAGTTTAATTACAGGGACAGTCAAAAGTGTTCCGTTACATTACGGGGAATGGGAAAAAATTATTGGAAGTGCATTTTAATGATGTATCAGACTATGCGCTTTATGAAATGCAAAAAAGTATACATTCAGTACAATATGGGGTGCAAAAAATAATTATAAAACTAGTTATAGTACGAACGCACCTCATTTGCCACGTTTGACGAGCAATTTCCAACTTGTTTAAGTAAATGTACTGCCTTATGTACAGTCGTGGAAAAAAAAGTAAACACCCTCGACTAATTTCTCAACAAATTATCGTAGAGGAAAGTTATTGGTACCGAACGATTGCAAATGAAGTCTATTTTTAAATGATGTATATAAAATTTGCTTAAGGGGTGCCCTTTGCATATTAAAACGAACCATAACTTTGTTTTTTTTAATAGCAGTACACAATTCTGACAGCATAAATGAACTCAACACCCTTCAATTAGCCCCAAAACAAATTTTTATGTAATCCGTACGATAAGTTTTCCAAAAATTATTTATTTTAAAACAAGCTTATTTTAGGGTCTGTATTCAAATTGAAGTTCCATACGCGATTGTTGACCGAGAGAGCCTCCTTCTTGTCCAAGGCATCTTAAGTTCTACTCAAGCAGTCACTGAATACTGTTAGATTACAGGATATCAGAAGAAATTTCAAAATATGTAGTGACTTCTATCATAGATGGCCCCTTAAACCATCATTTAGCCGTTTTTTAAGCATAATATGAAAACTATTTGGAAGAAAAATGTGCAATTTTGGATTTCCATAACGCAGGACTTAATAAATCTAAATCCATCAAAAAATAGTAGATTGAAATTCATAATTTTTTGGAATATTAATTTTATAATTCATAATTCATTTCATAAAATTATAAAAAATGCAAATTAAACGTATTTATGCTTAGGTATATTAGTACGATTGCTACACAAAAAATTAGCACATAATGTGTATAATTTCAGGGGATATAAATTAAATATGAAATTGTAATTTAACTTTAGAATCACCAAATTTTGAATTTTTTAATTCAAAAACTTATAATTCAAATGACTTGAAATTTGGTGCATAGGCATAGTTTGAACGGAATATTTGAAATATCTTGTTAAAATTGGGTATTGCCATTGAAAAAAAGACTAAGTTCGGGTTTGTTTCATTATGTAGATGGCCCCCTAAGCTAATTTTATATATATCATTTAAAAGTAGACTTTATTTCCAATCGTTCGGTACCAGTAACTTTTTCCTACGATAATTTGTTGAGGAGTTAGTAGGGGTGTTTACTTTTTTCCACGACTGTACACAACTTTTTATAACTAAATAATGATTCATAATGAGTATTTAATATCAGCAACTTTATTGTAATATCTAGTCAATCATATAATCTTTAGTATCATTTATCAATGTTTGCGCAAAATTGTTAGTTTTCATGTTAAATCGACGTACCGTGCCGTAATACCCGATTTTTCAGAATTTTTTGAATTTCACGCCCATTTTTGCGGCATTGTCAGAGATAAACCATTAATCAAAGAACAAAGCTTTTAATAACTAAAATGTAGGAAATGTTATCTTCTTTAATTTATGTATTGCCGACTTTTACGTTTAGAATTTTGGAGTTATTTTGAAAAAAAAAAGAAAAAAGAAAATTGGGTTTTTTAGAGGCTTTTTTTAACGTGTTTCTTGAAAATAATTTTGTTGCCAAACTTCAGATTCGTGTTCAGCCACCCAAAAAACATAAAGGCACCAAATATCAAAACTGCACCAAAACTTTCTTTTATTTATACTTTTTGGGCATGTAATGCCTGAACTACTAGGTTGATCTCTGATATTGTCACCACGTAACGTTTAAGTCCTGCTCTACTGTGATTGGCTGTCCTTCAAATGGAACAAACGTATGGTAGAAAAACCCTGTGTAGTTCCTTATTAAGATCAATTTAAAAAATGTAGCGTTGAGGTCTTTCAATTTTTCTGTTTTTTCTTTTTCTTTTTTTTTACGAATTATGCATATTTAAAATGAAAACAGCAATACACGTTACAATTTCTACTGACGAATTAGTAATAGAATGATTGTAATATAAATTAAAAAAGTTTTATAAAACATAGAGTGTAGTCTCTCTTTACAAATGCATGCATGCCGACGGCATCCAAGTTAATAAACCAGTCTCTAAATGCTAAATTTAAAAATTCATGATTATTAAAATGGTACTTAAATGGTATTTTTATTGATATTGAAACATTGAGTAACACCATGGAATTATAATAATAATAATCAACTTATTGTACGAAAATTTGGTGGAGAGTGGAATACAATTTATTACTTAGTGGCACGGTTATACTCATGTAATTATTTTTTGACTTATGTATAATTTCTTATGTACATTGACATTATTTGTATTGCTCTTGCGAAGGATTTTGACTGTTATATCAAAGTAGATTCCTTACGTCAGGTTCAATGTACTTTCAATTTCGGCATGTGTCATTCAACAATTAATTACATTCTTGAATTTTTGCGTTATTTATACAATAACAGAAAATGAATGTCGTGTAGATTGTTTGTATCTAATCGAAAATAGGAATTTTACAACTTTCACATATATAAACTATACTCAAAAGTGAAATCTAGGTTAATTCATTTTTTTCTTCAATATCTCCTAAAAATTTCATCAGAGTAAAACATGACAAGTTATTTTCTATCACGATGAAAAAAGACCATTAAAGATAAAAAATATCCCTGCCGGCGCGGCCTACGGGCGGAGGTGGAATTCGAGGTTAAGTACTAATTTCACCAATAAAAACTAAATCATGATTAGAGATAAATCCAGTTTAACAATTTTATCTGGACTCTTTTGACAAGTTTTCAATTTCATTTTTCTAAAAGTGCTGGTTTTTAAGAGCCATGTTAATAAAATAATTCTTCAACCCCTGTATTTCTATAATTTGTTTTTGCAGTGAAGGTTGGTCCTTACAAACACTTGTCAACATAAAAGTTGTAGATAATATTAAGACGAGTTATAATAAATTTAAGCGGATTCGATATCTTGTGAATTGACCAAGTTATGAATTTTTTTTCTTAAACAGCCCCCCTCCCCCCATTTTTTCGGTCGCATTTGTTCCTATAAAAAACTTATCAATATAAAAGTTGTAGATAGTATTAAGAAAATGTGTAATACATTTAAGCGGATTTGATACCTTGTGAATTGACGAAGTGATGATTTCTTTCCCTATTCAACCGCCCCCACCTTTTTTGCGTAAACTGTTGGTCCTATCAAAAAATTGTCAGTATAATAGTTGTAGATAGTATTAAGAAGATTTGTAATAATTTTAAGTGAATTTGATATCTTGAAAATTGACGAAGTTATTAATTTTGTTCTCTCTAAATATCGATTTTATTTACCACTTAAGCCCATATTTAATTAAAAAAAAAATTGTTATACATACATTTTTGGCCTTTTTCCTAAAACTAATAATAACTTTAAGCTGACTTGATATGTATTATATTTAAGAAGTTTTGTTTTTGTTTTCACAAAAACCACTCTAATTCCACCCCCTTGCTGCAATTTTGTCCATTAACGAACTTAACTTTTCTGCCCCTTGATTTTATGCATCAGTTTGGAAGATATTTGTGCAGTATTATGGAAGTTTATCAAGTCCATAAAAAAGTGATACACACACACACACACACACATACATATATGGGGCATTTTCACAAATCTTTTGACTTTTATGTCCCTGAAAAATAATTTTTATTTTAATACATTGTTTTGTGGTTCTTTTTTTTTCATATACTGGGGAACATCCCACTACATGATTTCAAAACAATATTAACGAGATAAATAAGTTTTGGACATTGTTGTGGGTCCAAATACCAGGAAAATTCCTATACCGTCCTGTGTCCCCGATGCTGATTTTTAAGTTTGGATCTGCCTGCATTAAATTGTTTCAATTATAGTAATTCGATGTAATTTTTTTCCGAAACTGGGACAATTTTTTTACATAAATATGTTGCAAAAAAATTAACATGCACACATTTTTACGGTTGATATTATTTTTTGAACTCTGCTCCTGGGTTTTTCATCCTTACCGTCCCTCTTGCTAAACTTATACAGAAAATCACTCCAGATGCAGCCACAGAATTTTTTTCAAGGTTTTTCTCATGCAAAAGTATTCTAGAGAAAGAATGTCTAAAATTCTTTGACAAGAAATTTACTGCAGAATTTAAATCAGCATTTAAATATCAATTTCAAGATCGTGGCTTTATTGGTAGTCTTGCCATCCCCAAGATTTATTCCTTCACTTTTCGAGGTAAATTAAAAATAATAATAATTTAATCCAATGTTAACAACTGTTTCAAAAACTCAATGAACATTGTGGCTATCACTTAGTCTTAATATGATTTCCCTAAAAATAGGTGATAATTTCCCTTAGCGTTCCATCCTTACCGTCCTTTTTTCCCATTTCGTCCTTTTTTTCCTATACCGTCTCATATTTTTACCTTACTGTCCCTTCTTTAACACCCCATTAAGACAATGTTATACAAAAATCTATATTAAAAGTACTAGATTTTTATTATTTCTTATTTGAATGTCCTGTGGGTACTACGCAAATTCATTATAAATAAAAATTTAGAAAAAAAATAAAAAGTTATAGTGGTAAAATGGTAAGGAAAATTAAACTCGTAAGTTTAACTTAAACCTCAGTTAAATAAAAAAAAATTTCGCTGCTGACCATTTTTACTTTATTTTGAATCATTAAGGCATCCGTCTATCAGATTAAAATGTTATTTTGGCAAGTTTAATTTCACCAGATTTTTATTCCCGAAAGTCAAAAGATTGTGTGAATGTCCCATATATATATATATTGTCGTGGTCACGACCTAAATACCTTAATATTTCCCCTCTTTACTCAGTTTTGCACCTTGAGTTCGTTTGAACTCAAGCTAGGCATACCTTTTGTCGACCAATATTTTTGGTTTTACCAGTTGTCGCCAACATGAGTCGTTCCTCTCGCAGGTCCTTTTGCAATCCTTGCGATCTGCCGTTTTATCTACTTTGACTTTCACTTCGCGTAGTCTGCCTGCCATGTTTGGCGTGATAGCGTGCGGACATTGGCGTTTCCCGTTTTTCCATGTATTTTCATCGATACCTTTGAGCACGCTGTGGCGGTTTGCATTTTTGAACTGGCAACCCTTGCCGTGCTGATAATCTGCGGGTTTCTCTAGAGTCGATAGAGGATCTTGCAGTATTACAGAGATGTGTTCGCCTGTTCTGAGGTATCGGTTGGAATGCTTCTCCGACATACTCGATGTTTTTTGTTAGTGGGAATGCGGATCAGAATAGGTTTTATGTTAATTTTCGTTATCCTTTTTGTTCAAATGTATCTGTATAATACTTTACTAGATTCATTGATAATATAATATACATTTTTAGTGTTCTATTGTTTCACCTTATATTGACTGAACAAAATGTCGATAGAGTTAGATTTGAGCAACGGTAATGTAGTTATATTTTGGTATTATCTTCCCCCTTGAATTAGGCCCACCAGAATGCCTATATATGTGATGGTTATTCTTGAAACTACAATAAATATCTGTGTTCGAACGAACTATTGGTTTTCTGTCACTTTATATCCCACGATTACTACAGTACAGATTCATGAAAGTAAAATGTCCCAGTTACCTGGTTTATCTTTAATAATTATTTATTTTTCAAAAACACAACGCAAAATTACAAATACCGCTAAACGATGAATCCGTTGGATTCTTGTAAGGAAATATCCTTACAGATTGAAGTTTATGTGCTATCAATTTTAACTAAAGTATTGCAAATGTAACAGTTTTTAGATCACTCTTTCAAGTTAACCTTGAGTTAACACTCAGCTAACTCAACTCAACCAACCAGTTTGAACGAACCAGTTTCTTATGAACTAAATTTCAACTTCAACTATCCTTCACATTCTACGACTGCACATTCTAATACCATCGTTTAAGTTCACTTTTAACTATTAAGTTGATTTACTTCGACACTTGATTTATTTCAATTGGTACAGGCACAACCAACCAACCCGTCCAATAATAACACGACATATATATAGATATAGATCGATAGATGATGTTTTGAACTGGGGGTGGATCTGGGTTCTAGGGATCATAATCGGTGTAGATCTTCAAAAAAGTTTCAGGATTTCCAATATAGGGGAGAATGTAATAAGTAATATTTCTTACGAAATTTACATAAAATCTGCAAAAAAAATTAGTGGTTAACTTTTTCTGTTAACCAATCAATGAAATCTGTTCCACTGCATTCGCAGTATTCGCATTTATCACAATCTATTCAGGATATACATTTAATATGATAGTTCCACAAATAGAATTTTATAAGGATAGAGTTGATGGCATTTTTCAGCTACACAATTTAATACGTCAACAGCAAAGCATATTTTACATAGAGATTTTCGTTTCATTACTTGTGCGAGAACGCTGTGCTACAGTTAAAATAGAACGTTCAAGTAACATTTTCGGACATCTCATCCACCAGAACTGTTACGCGTACCACAGTGTATGAACCTTAGAATTAACAAAAAATAAGAAACATAAAATGAATTTTGGCATTAATGATGGTCAGACATAGTACTTGAATCATGGTGTATTAATTTTGGCTGTTATTGCTCTGGGTACGTCTATTTCACTAATACGCAAGTCAGGTGACGATTCCGGTTCTTGCTCATCCTCGAGAAAAGCAACTTCTCACGTTCATGTTAGGCTTATTTAGATGCCGTAAATTTACCGATCGTTCAATTTTCGGAAATATAGACATAATCTGCTCTGTATCACATCTGGTCTTCTTATTTTTTCTTTAGGGTCTCAGAACTCTTAAAATTGGAAAAAGCGAAAAATAAAATACCGTTTTCATCATTTAATATCTTAAATTGTATATTATTTTAAAACACAATTTTTGTTGGGATGATAGATGTAAGAATAATTTCTTTCATTTCATGTATTTAAAAATGGAAAATTGCAGAATTACCATTCATTACCAAAAAGTCTCTCCTTGAGACTTAAGTGATACAAAACAACCTTTAGCAAATTTGTCAAAAGAAGAGCTGAACAAAGTTCCAACCTTGGGATTAATAGACCTTAAGACTGAGTCTTAATGGGTGCGACCTTAGTTTTAGATGTCAAAAGATTTACGGTGATTGTCTCATTCTGAGAAACTGAACGCATATATATTGCTGTACAATATGCTTTTTCAGACGCATCACAAAAGGCGTGAATTTGAAGGTTTATCTTATCTGCAGATAATACAAATCTAGGAATTTTCAACTTAGAAATTACCTTTAAATCATTCCGAAAAGATGTCCACCGTTTACTATGTTCTTCACTAATTGGCTCGTCCCAGGTAAGTGAAAACTTCCATAAGTCTTGCAGCAGTATCTTCATGAAAACAACACAGGGGGAAAGCAAGCCTAGCGGATCAAACACCTTTGCAACTTCTGACAAAATATCTCTTTTAGAATATCTGTCCTTTTTCTCATGGTCTAAAGCAGTGAAACAGAAGAAATCACCCGTTAAATTCCATTGAATTCCTAAAATTTTTATCCCGCCATCATTAGTCAAGAGCAATGACTCTGTACATACCTTACATTCTTCAGAAATATTCCTCAGTACTCCAGGTGCATTTGAAATCCATTTTCGTAAATTAAAGCCTCCTCGTTTCATTAATAATGTCAATTGACTAATTAGTTCCACAACTTCTTCCTCATTCTGGCCGCCAGAGAGAAAATCATCTACATAAAAATCTTTCAACACAGCTGCAGATGCCAAAGGAAAATCGTTTTTCTCATCTAAGGCAAGCTGATGAAGAGCTCTTGTAGACAGAAACGGGGCAGATGCTGTACCATAAGTGACCGTTGTTAAACGATATTCCTCTAACGGATCCTGGGAATTCTCTCTCCAAAAAATTCTTAAAAAATCTCTATCTTCTTGATTAATCAAGATTTGTCTAAACATCTTCTCTATATCTGCTCGTACAACAATAGGCAAAACTCTAAATCTTAAAAGAATTGAAAAAAGTTCCTGTTGTATACGGTGTCCGACCATTAGAATATCATTCAAGGACACACCAGAGGTAGATTTAGCAGAGGCATCAAAAACAACTCTTAATTTTGTCGTCGTACTTGATTCACGAATTACCGCATGATGAGGTAAATAAAAAACAAATGTAGGGACTCTTTCCGATTTGGATATTCGTTCCATATGACCCAAATCCGAATATTCCTTCATAAACTCTCGATAGTTTTTATAAATAGACTGTTGTTTTGAAAGCTTACGTTCCAAAGAATGAAATCGGTGTATGGCTAATTCCTTACTATCACCTAATTGCGATGGAGAATCTTTAAATGGAAGTTTCACAACAAATCTTCCAGAACTATTTCGAAAATAATTGCTCTTAAAATGGTCTTCACATTCTTGTTCTTCCTTAGAAATTCGAACTAGCTCAGGAATGGAATCTAAAGACCAAAACTTTTGAACTAAATCATCTAGTTGAAATTGAATATTATTAACAGAAAATGTACGTTGACTTGTATCAAAAGAGGTAGTTCCCGTAATTATCCAACCAAGTTTAGAACATACGGCGAAGGGTAGAGTTTCTTCTCTTTTTATAACTTCCCCTTTAAGCAATGTAAAGAAAACGTTAACACCTAACAAGATATCTACTGGTCTTGATTCAAAGAATATTGGGTCTGCTAGAACTAAATCATTGAAATTAGTCACAATATTTGAAGGAATAGAACTATACGGCACATTTGATGCGATTCTTTTTATCACAAATGCTCTAGTGGCAAATCTCACTTCAGAATTAAAATGGGGAGTAAAATTTAAATTTACCTCTTCATTAGCTTCAGCATTATAAGAACCTAAACATGTAATCTGTACTTTAGTAGATTGCCTTGGCAAACATAATTTACGCATACAATTTTCACTTATGAAAGAGGCTTCACTGCCACTATCCAGCAAAGCGCGACAGTTTACAAGATTACCCAGTGAGTCACGAACCTTAATCATTGCTGTACAAAGTAGAGTTTGCTTATTTCGAAATGAATGTAATCCCGACACAGAGTTGTTTGGAAATTCAAAGATGCTAGTACAAGAAGTTTGATTTAATGACTCAGTTGGTCTCGGCTGAAATTCTGGTGCGTTCGGAGACAGAGGGCCAGTCGGCGTTTCATTTACACAATCTGAATAAGATTTCGGGTGTCTTGGAAGATGTAAAATTGTATGGTGAGGCTTATGACACACTTTACATTTACTTAAACTCTTACAGATTTTTGCATGGTGTTTATCTAAAAGACAATTGTAACACAAGTTGTTTCTTCTAATCAATTCTATTCTTTTATGTGCACTAAACTGCAAGAACTTAGGACATTTATACAACGGATGTGATTCCTTGCATACACAACAACTATTATTAGAAGACAACAATGTCGTTACTTTACCTTTCTTTATTTCCCTTAGTGAGGATTTGCTGTTTTGAAGGGTTCTAGCGTGATCCTTCAAGAAAGATAATAAGTTATCAAGAGTTCCCACCTCCTCCTTTTTTAATGTTCTTTCCCACCAATATCTCGTATTTTTATCTAATTTATCTGTAATTACATAAGCTATCATTACTTCCGAAAATCCACTAACGTCTTGTTCAAGTACGCTTAAAGAACGCACACATTCGTTTATAACATCTACACTCTCTAAAATAGACTGTGCATTATCCGATATACAAGGCATTCCAATTAATTTCTTAATTAATGCATTAATTAACTCACGTTTATTTGAATATCGTTCCTTTAATAATTCTAAAGCTGTTTTATAGTTTGAATCAGATATTGGAAGACTCTGAATAATTTTAAGTGCGCTGTTTTTGCATGCCGATTTCAAATACTGCAATTTTTGACAGTCTGATAAACTCTCATTATTATCCACACTAGCTTTAAATAAATCATAAAATGATATCCATTCTTCTAAATTACCACTAAACGTAGGAAGCGTCAATTTTGGAAGCTTTACTTCTGGTATTTGAGATTTAGAAAGGCTATTATTTTGATTCGATTCATTTAAAGTAAATTTTGAGTTTTTCCGGTTAACACTTAACCAAAGATTGTCAAGTTTATCCTGTACGGATTGTTGCTCATCAACAAAATTATCTACATCTTCTTCTTTGCATTGTGAAAAAATTGCATTAAAAATTTCATGTAATTCCTCATTTAATTTTTCGATTTTATTTTCGAATAAAGCAAGCTGACTAGAATCAGCATCATGTATCGAACTAATAATATTATTTTCGAGTTTAGTTACAGTAGCTTTTAATACTCGTTTTCTAACTAAAATATCTTTAAATTCTGCCATAATGAGATAATATTAACAAAAAAGACTCACCGAATAGTATAGATGTTTAAATAACGCATCTTCTTTATTTACTTATTGCATCATAACTTCAGAACGATGACATGATTACACTTGAAAACGAAACTCCTCTTACCGTTCGTTCTATCACTCAATTCAACAACAACAAAAATATCAAATCTCCGGTAGACGTAACCAAAAATTATGTAGCACGCTGGTTGAAATTAAATAAACACAAACTCGTCAATAACTCACAACACTTAATAAATAACTAAGTGAACTGTATCACACGTTTAATTATAAACCCTCTTGGTTTCACACTCTTAGAATAGAATAAATTACATGTCAACCAAAAGAACGTTGGCATTTTTTAGAAATTAAACTTACACAAAAATGCTCGCACTGAGCGTTGGCAGACGATAAATAAATTTCGAACAAGGGGGCTCCAAAATGTCAGTCATTTGACGAGCCGAAAATGGTGTAACCTATTATGCGCAGGATTACAAATTAAATTTTGCAACTAGAATGAAAATTTTGTTGCCTACTTATCCTACAGATTATAATAAATACGCTTTATCTATATAAATTTGTATTTAAAGCATTTTTTTATTTACAAAGTGATATTTAGCTAATACAAAATTTTGAAAATTTCAACAGTATAATCACCTAATATATATATATATACACTTTTTTTTTTTTTTTTTTTTTTTTTTTTTAAGAATAAAAAATAAATTTTAGGCTCATTTTATACAGGCTAACAATAAAAAATATCTTTTGAAAATGACATGAAAAAATATTCAGAAGATTTTGAGGGATCGCGGATCGGATTGATGAGATCGCGTTATGCCCCAAAAACGTCATTTGGAGAAAAATCATTTCAAGGTTTCGTAAACGCCGCTTCAGCTATTGAGCGGGTATAATTCTAAAAGCCACTACTTCTATTCTAATGGGAATTTCATGGAAGCCCTTTATCTAAATAAATTTGTATTTAAAGCATTTTATTATGTACAATGTGATATTTACCTAATACAAAATTTTGAAAGTTTAAAGAGTATAATTAACTAAAAACATTTTTTTTTTTTTTGAAGAATAAAAAGGAAATTTTAAGGGCATTTTATACAGGCTAACATTAAAAATATGTTTTAATAAGTGACATGAAAAAATATTCAGAAGGTTTTGAGATATCCTGTGCGTTATGCCCAAAAAACGTCATTTGGAGAAAAACGATTTCAAGGTTTCGTATACGCCGCTTCAGCTATTGAGGGAATATGATTCCAAAAGCCACAGCTCCTGTTCTAATGGGAATTTTATTGGAAGCAATTATATTAAAATATTCAAAAAATATCGGAGTTTAACATTTAAAAAATTATAATTTGGAAAATTTTTCAAGCTTTAAGAGTCCTGAGACCCCTTAAATCCTTCAAAAACCATCCAATTTTAATGTTTTATGTTAAAAATTAAAAATAACAGATAGCCAGCTATTATAAACAACGGATAAATTCATATAAACAAACCAACACTGTTGCCATTCAGAACCACGAATCCCAAATCTAGAAACAATTAAACGACTCTTATAGCATTTGATTAAAAAAAAAAAAAAACACTTTATATCTGATTGTGCTCTTAAAATATTTATAAAAGCATATTAAATCCTTTAATTATTTTCAAATGCGATTTTCAAATTTTCATACCGTCCTATGTTTTTCCTGAAAAATGGAATTTATCAACTTATATAAGCAAGACAGCTGTTCCGTGCATCGATTACGCTTCATTTCTGAATATTATTTTGCGCTATCTGTCGGCAATCAATATTAATGAAGAATTTTTTGATTGAAATTATAATTTTTTAAAAGTAAAATGCAAGACGTCACGATGCAGTTTGAGATCTTTAAAAAGCTTCCGTTATATAATTTCAAAATTTCATTCAATATAAATAAAACGAATGTTATTATTATTATGATTTCTTTTACAGATTTAAAATTTTGTTTCATTAATTTTTAGAAGAACTCATTTACTTTTTTTTTTTTTTCTGTTGTTGTTGTTTTATAAGTAAAATGATATGAGGGCCTAACAACCATAGTAGACCAAGTCCACTTAAAAAAAAAAAAAAAAAAAAAATGTGATAGTTTATGAAGAAGTTGCAGTAAACTGTTTTATCTACTACTATAGTGCATCAACTCTGTATTTCACATACTTTCTCATACATTCCATATGTGTCCAGAATTTGTGAAATAATAAAAGAAACCTTCAAAACCATACTGAATCAAGCCCATTCATCAGTGTACTACTGTTTCATCTATTGGCCCATTCTTTTCTAAAACTTGCCTAATAGCTACAAAATACGTTGTAGTTTAAATAAGTGCGATTTCAAAACTTCTGATGAAAAATAAACCTTCGTGACTCATAAAATGTAAAAATTATGATTGAAAAGTAATATTGTTTTTGATGACCCCACCACCTCTTTTCGCTAAACAAGCGTCAAACATACCGAGGACGTATTTCTTAAAAAAATCATTACCAGGGAAAAATAACCTCTAATTACTTAGTTCTATCCTCGGCCTAGAGATTAATGTATCACAAAGAATAAGAGTCTCGTAAAAGGGAAATTCTATTGCAAAGTCTTCAGCACGAAGTTTAATTTACACTTTAAGCCTCCAAATACAGATACAGGTAAATTTTGCTATGACATATCAATCAAGCTTTCGAGAAAAAAAATGATGAAAACACTAGAAAAATTTTGAAACCGAACGATAGCTCCACTTGCGAAAACTAAACAGAGTAGACAGTAAATGAAATCTGACAAAATTAAAGCCTCAGATGAAACTTACTGCTGTACATTCGAATTGCAAAAAGCACTTCCCTTACCTAAGCTTTCAACAACTATAGATTAGTATAAACGCATAAACATCCCCCAATTCATCACGTATACTTCAAGAATTTTCCAGTATAAGTCAATACCACGTTCCAAGTTATTTCATCTGGAGTACATCATGATGACGACGATGATGATTATAGTATTGTGTACAGCGAATGATTTACGATAACTGATAATGTGTTTCACTCCTTGTGTGTTTAATTTAGAGTAAAAAATAAAATAAGTGAATATAAATCAAAATCAAGAGTTTTTGTAATCATTATAAATAAGTTTTTATTTACACATGGAAATTTCACAACCACACTGAAACAAGTCCTCATTTCTTTTAAAAACGTATAAATTTCCGATAGAAATATAATTTTCTCCTTTGTAAAAGTAAGGCACTACAAAAACGATACTTAAATTTGAATATTGTCGTATATAATCATTATAAATCACTTGCGCTGAATTAATTATTCATTAAGAACTTTAAATTGTGATTATTCAGAATAAAGATTTATGGACTTGATCTACTATGGTGCTGAACCCCTCATACATAAAATACAACCGGGGATTTCGTTCCAGCTGCTTATGATTTGAGTTATGCTGAATGGATTTTGATGATATTTAAACTATTAGTTAGATAATTTTTCAGAGAATGTTTTAGTATATGATTTATCGATTATATAGAATTTTGGGGTTGATTCTAAAATAAGATGAATGATTAGCCAATAAAGAATAATTCTGCAGAATGAATTTCAGTGAAACTTGCACTGTTAGTTAAGCAAATTTTCAGTGAAGAAATTTTTCAGCATCACTTTCGATATTTCTTAGTTTTATAATTATGGGGGGGGGGGTAGATTCTATAATTAGGTAAATCCGATTATATCCGATATTATCTGATTATCATATCCGATTAGCCTTTTTAAAAAGTTCTACTAAACGGATTTTGACGAGAACCGTATTGTTAGATACGTTTTTAGTGATGTTTCAGTATACTGCATATTAGGGTGGAGCGAAAAAAATTATTTTTTTTAAATCAAAAACGGGTAGGTGCCAAAAGTTGCCTTTATACTAGCACATCATCTGCGTGCAATATTACTGCTGAAAAAAAAATGGCTTGAGTCTGCGCTTTTGGTCCAAAAGTCGAAATTTTGGGTAAAATTTGACATTTTTCCAAAAAATTAAAAAAAATTCTATAGAGATGGTTATTATTTAAAAGTGTTATTTAAATCTTTATTATTAATGACTTAACATATTTAAACGATAAAACGATATCTTTGTTCTGCATAACTGGGACAAATCTGACAACTTTTGGGGAAAAAAAGGCGTTGCCACTCTGTTGTGTCATACAATTAATTGTTGTTTAGATTACAGCTCTTACGTAGTTGCTTTCAAATATACCCAAAAGGGATCACGTGGAGGTGGCTGCATTTCATGACACAGCAGTGCATAGCACGACCACCCTATCATCTGAGCGCAATGTTTTATTTACATATTGAATTGTGATTTTTTGTCAAAGAGTGGCATAAGGTTTCTATGTATCAACCTAGTCCATCTCTTCTTCATATCCACAGGCGTTGGGTGATGCTGCTGTGACATTCCTTCACGTATATTTCTACTGCTTGTGTGTGATAAGGTAAGCAGAGTAATGCAGTGGAATTAATGGAATCTATTCAGCCCTCTAGTATCTTCACCAAAATTGCATCCAGTTACTGCATAGTGATTGGGAGTTCTGTTCCTACGAAATTTTACAACATTTAGGTATTTCATCTTTGAGTATGCCATCCTTTACTATACCTCTTGCATTTTTTATATGTTGATAAGCTTGTTGTTTAATGTGATGGCGATCATAATCAAAATTGCAATAAGAATTTGCTCTCAATGTGAAAAATTTGCTCTCGATATCCTAAATAATTTTTTTAGTATTTGTTTTTTGCCGTTTTCTGTGATGTTTAGTAGCC
The DNA here is from genome assembly GCA_963932465.1 of Maratus speciosus. Lineage (NCBI taxonomy): Eukaryota > Metazoa > Arthropoda > Arachnida > Araneae > Salticidae > Maratus > Maratus speciosus. The sequence continues at coordinate 212,164,540 of OZ010792.1, read as the reverse complement.
GAGTAATTTCCCATAAGTTTTTATATAAATTTTTTAGATGTGGATTATATTTGGTGTAAACCATTCTGCGGCATAAACTTGGATTACAAACTTTGTGGGTGAACCAGACTCTGATGGTCAATCAGTAATTCTAAAAAGGCGAATGATTTAATGCGCCTTTGTGAGCCATCTTGCGTTGTAGAAGTTTCTTGGGTTCCTATTCGCTAGTTCTTCTGAGCCATATCTTGATGAAATAACTTTGCAAATGTCTAGCAGGTATTTCTGGTATGTGCTGAGTACCCTTTTCTCGATTTCAAAAAATACTGTTTGAAAATTACTCTCTATGGCTTCAAAAAGTGAAATAAGAAGGGAAACAAGCACGTGGACAAAGGTTTTCGTATTGGTCCGGTGAATCCCTGTGGGTTAAAATCTAATTTTTGCCAATGATCTTGTCTAATAAATGATGCAAAGAAAATTCACTGGACTTGGAGGTGGCATATGATCAATTTTAATGGTTCATTCTAAACATGTCCCTCACAGAATGGATGACAACGACTAACAGAATTATCTGCCTTCATATGAGCACTCACTGCCCATCAGAGTCTTTAGGTTCACACAAAAAATACTATGTTATCCAAGTTTGGCCACAGGATAGTTTACAATCAAATGTAATCCACATCTAAAGAAGGAATCTAAAAACTCATGGGAAATTACTCGGCTACTAAACAACACACAAAACGGAATAAAACAACTACTAAAAAAAGGTTATTTAGGACAATGGTTGCTTTGCATAAGCAGAGGAAATTCTTAATTCAATGCTCTCTGACGATTTCCATCACATTAAACAGCTAGCTGCTCAGGACATAATAACTGAAAGATGAGAGTAAATGATGGCATACGCAAAACTGAAATATCGACAATCAACTTTGAAGCGGATAATTATATAAATCTAATTCATTGGAAAAATGTTGTGGTAACAGAATCTCTAATCAATATGCATTTATCGGGTGCAATCTTGGTGAAGATAATAGAAGGCTGAATAGATTACATTAGTATTATCTGCACAGCATTACATTGTTTGTCTTCTCTTACAGAAACAGTAGAAAAATACGTAAAGGTGATCACAGCAGCAGCATCCAAAGTCTGTGGATCCAAAGAAGAGATGTACTAGGTTGATACATAGAAAACTTAGGTCAGTCTTGATAAAAAAAAAATCACAATTCAATGTATAAATAAAACATTCAGTTCAGATGGTAGGGTGGTTGAGCTACGCACTGTTGTGACATGAAATGCAGTCACCTTCACGTGGTACCTCCTGGGTAGTTTTGAAAGCAACTAGGTAAGAGCTGTATTCTAAACAACAATTATTGGTGTGACACAATAGAATGGCAACGCCTTTTTTCCCCCAAAAGTTGTCAGTTTTGTTCCAGTTATATAGAACAAAGATATCATTTTATCGTTTAAATATGTTAAGTCGTTAATAATAAAGGTTTAAATAACACTTTTAAATAATAACCCTCTCTATAGAATTTTTTTTGATTTTTTGAAAAAATGTCAAATTTTACCCAAAATTTCGACTTTTGGACCAAAAGCGCAGACTCAAGCCATTTTTTTTCAGCGGTAATATTGCACGCAGATGATGTACTAGTATAAAGGCAACTTTTGGCACCTACCCGTTTTTGATTGTAAAAAAAATAATTTTTTTCGCTCCACCCTACTGCATATCGTTCTATCATTCTTCACAAAATTTTACTGTAAAAGTTCAACTAAAAGAGTTGTTTCTCGGCAGCTCAAATGTTGTCATACACATTAGAAATTATAATACCTCAATAGCGCACCTTTCGTATACTTTTCAGGAATGCAGAATGAAATTAAGTCTAAAGGTCCATATTCGTTTAAAATACACAGTCAAAGTCACCGACATATTTCATTTGATTCAAGGTTTGTTTGGAGAAACCAACTTACGTAGCGGGCGAAGCCTGCTACCTTTAACCTAAAATGTTTTGAGCCCACCCAATATTTTTCAAAAGTTGTCGCTACTGTATATAGTTATAATTTATTTATATTAGCATCGTTTAATTATATCTCAATCATTTTAATTTTTATGTTTCAATTACAATTTGTATTAGCCTTGCCTCCTGTCTTAAATTTTTTTATATCTAATTTATTCATGGTTTAGTTGTTCAATATTTTAGTTACGGTTTGCTAGTTGCTTTTCCCTTTTTTGTTTTACTTTTATGAAGTATAATTTATCAATATATATATTTGTGTGTGGTGTGTGTGTCATCCATTAAAAAAACATATGCATCTTTTTTGTGTATAGCACCATGAATAAATCAATTTATGCGCCAAGCTTTTGATGAAAAAAAAGAAGAAAAAATATATATAAAGATACATGAATCCAGCTTCGCCAAGCAAAAATACAAAATTCTAAAATGAATAAATGCAAGAGTTTTGAAACATTAGTCTGCAAATGATGAAATAAAATCTCACGCTAGACCATCATAAAATCATACATCTTCTTTTCTTTTGTTTCGGTTATCCTCTGGATACGTTTTCTCATTTGTCATTCTCTGAAAGCGGAGATACTAATTTAAAAATTCCTTCTTGAGTTTTGTTGCAGTGTATCTTTCAAGATTAATAGAAAAATTTCGACTCCGTGAAGTGAGCTGGGAAATGTAGTTTGAAAAATTATTTTACGGAGAGAAATATTTGGAAAACATTCTTATAAAAGACATTTCTCAGAATTAAAATTAATTTATCTTTTACTTTTTTCGCTTATAAATCCATAGTGTTTTTTTTTTTTTTTTTTTTTTTTTATTTTATAACATCGCAGAATTTTCTGACATATATATGTATATATATATGTATGTATTTGAAGTAATTGTATGTAAAACAAGATGACTAGAACAACACAAATTTTAAGACATTTAAGTTTAAAGTTTTCTACAGAAAACAAAACAAAACAAAAACGACTATGATTACTTTCTTCAAAAAGGCTGATTTGAAAAAAATGGCCCTTCATTTAACATATGTGCAAAAATTTTTATCTTATATAATTTATTATATTGGATTTATTTGCAAAGTGTTTTCGTTGTTATATTTCATATAAAAATATGATATTGGCAAAGATTATTTTGGAACATTTTGAATAAAAATCATTTTGTATTTTTATTTTTTTAATAGTTAAATAATTTTACATATTAATCAGAAAAAATTTAAAATGTGAGTTGCCATGTTTATACACGACCCTTTTACACATACGTCTGTGTGTGTGTTCAAGGTACAGCTAGAATTCCACCCACCACACTTTATCATGGAGACGAATCGGAATTCCTTAAAAACGTAATGAATTTAAACGGTACCTCATTTCGTTAATAAAAAAAAAAAAAATGGATGAGAGAAGCATATGGAAACACGAGGTACAACTTTCTAATTTTCAATAATAAAATCTAATTTGGCTTTATATTTAGATTCTTCGGCAAAGTTTACCTTATGGTGCCAAATTGGTATTTATTAGGTTAAATAGTTTGCGAATTATGTAGGTTTAAAATTTGAAAATCGTAATGTTAAATTCATTTTTAGGTTCGTTCGTAAGTATATAAATATGTAGCACATATAGTCGTCGTTCGGTCCGTCTGTCTGTCCGTCTATCCGTCCCATATAATAGAGCAAAAACTACTCAACTCAATGCTTTGAAATCTTAAATATATATTTGTTTCTAAATTTGGTCGTGTCATTTTAAATTTTATGAAAATCGGATGTATAGTTTAATTAGAGGACAGTCAAACGTTTTCCGTTACATTACGGCCAATGGGAAAAAATATTCCAAGTGAATTTAAATGGTGATACAGCCTTTCAAACCGAATTAAATTGATATACCTTTATGAAGTGCAATAAAATATTCATTCAGTACGATTATGCGTTGTAAAAAATATTAATAAAACTAGTTATAGCTCGAACGCACTTCATTTGCAACGTTCGGCGTGCAATTTCCAACTTGTTAATCTTTGTAAAAGGTTTTGAAATATGGGTAGTGTCTTAAGCTTAAATCTGAAATTACACGGCGGAATGAGCAATTAATTCAGATATGCAAACTTAAAACTTCTAGATATCGATTTATGATTAAATGTATATATATAAATATATATATATATATATATATATATATATATATACATTAATTTTCATATTTCTTTCAAGATTTCTTTAATAAATATAAAGGGTGTCCCAGAAGTAATGAGACAAAGTTTAAGGGGAGGTAGGGGGCATCACAGGATATCAGATTTGCATAGCAACCCAGGGTCGAATACGCTTTCCTGGCGCGGTAGTGACGACACAAAACACAAGAAAGACAGGATACGAATAAGAGGATAAAACATGTTTATTATCCTTAGTACATCAAAAAACTAAGAAGAAAGAACATTAAAGGGACAAAGATCGCCGTCAAAGTAGGTGTTCGAAATTACGACACCGGTCCGTGATGCAGGGAAGTGCATCTCCGGCGTATGGAAGATCTTGGGACGAGGGAAAGCCTTTTTGCTTGTGTCCGGTTTTTATACAATTATCATTTATTTTGGCTTAGTTTTATATTACGCATTTCTTCTTTATTGGGTGGGTTCTACAAATCAAACACTCTTTTCTTGTAAGGTTATTTATATATTGTGAATTTTTCTGTAGAATTCTGCACTACTCACATGAATTTATTATTTTATTGTTAGTTAAAACTTATTATACTTATATATGATAATTAAAAATTTCAACTTACTTCGAAACCTAATTTTCGAGTAAAAAGAAAACAAAAAAAAAAACTCAATTGGTTTTCCAACGATTAAAAATGAATTTAAAATTTGGAATTTAAAACTTATTGCATAATGCCTATTATGCTATTACGTCATCATACATTGAAACCTTTTTCACATATTATTTCACGTCAATCTTTGTGCTATAATACACTAATCGAAATCACCTATAGAAATTGCATTATGTCATTGATATTGAACAGCTAAAGTTCAGGTCGAAGTTCAAAAATCACGCGATTTCTGTCTTACACTGAAAAACAATTCTGCCACTGGCATCTAGAATATAAATTGTGGCTCTAGAAAAAACAGTTCCATGTCATCCTTAGATATTCTAGCTCCCTTTATTGTAGAGATCTATAAATATAAAGATATATCTATCTTTAATTGCTAGACCCCCTCCAAAATTAAAATCAATTTTAACCACTAGAATTGACCCTATTGATAAATTTGACCTTTCCGGTGTTTATATCATTCCTTTTCTTAAAGAAGGTGGTTATAGAAATTATTATATTGGCATGACTCAGAGAAAGTTCAAAGTGAGATGTAAAGAACACATTGCTGACATAAAATTTAATAGAAGTAAAACCGCATTATCTAGGCTAAATAAAATAGATAACATAAATATTTTGTTTAATGAAAGTAGATTAATTTATAGGTCTGATTTTTATTTGCAACTTTTTATTAGAGAATCTATTGAAATTTACGTCAGAAACTCAATGGTTTCCAATGATTCCTTGTATTTTCAAATCCCAAATATTTGGATTGAATTGTTAGATAATTTGAAAATAAAATAGGGCAACGTGAAACATGTTAAAATATTACGCGCGTGATTTTTATTTATTTATTTTTAAATTTCATGTGTAATAGTTTATTGTCATTTTCCATCTTAGTGTTTATTTGTTTTTCTGATGATGGTTGAGTAAATTCAATCGAAACATGTCAAATTATTAAGATCTTTTAATGTATTTTATTAACATTTGACGTCCTTTTTAGCAATTAAATGTTTAATGTATATTTTGAGTGTGTTTTTAGAATATATATTTGTGAAATGTAGAGATCTAGTTATCTCTATTAAACTTCAATTTCAATGGCGATTTCCTATATTAACGTGGTCAAACTTATTTACAAATCTCTTCAAACAAATTGAACACAAGAAGCGAGTTTTTGAAACTATAATTCTAGTTTATGAATTAATTCTATAAAGCAAGTGATAATTTCTCGCAATTCAAACGATTCATTGTATAATGTATCGTTTCATTACCAATAAAACTATAGACTAGAAATTCTCGATAATTTTGTCTATTCAGTTTATTTGTTAAATTTATTCGTATAGCTCGGAAATCTATATTTCTAGTTTAGGGATGTAGAAAATGCTTACCTATTCTTTCTAAATGAAAGCTGTATATGTTTTCTTTCAGTGTCATAAAGTCTATCTTCGTAAATTGCATTTTAATTGATCGGGCCATTTATGAGAAGTTTTATTCATTTTATTCTCAGATTAGAGTGTCTGATACTTAGGATGAATTGCTTACTTCCAGCTCACTACACTTAAAAAAATATAGAGTGCAAAATATATTTTTTCTATAAATATGTTTTTTTAATAATAATTAGTTTTATATTAATTAAATCATGAATATGAGTTCAGAAAACAATTTTGAAATGGTGAATAGATAGTTTAAATCTATTCACCATTTCAAATTGTTTTCTGAACTCATATTCATGATTTAATTAATATAAAACTAATTATTATTAAAAAAACATATTTATAGAAAAAATATATTTTGCACTCTATATTTTTATAGTTTATAGTTTAAATATAATCATTATTTATATTTTAAATAATGTTTTTAGCCCCCGGTACGGTATGCTATTTCTTTCTTTCAGCTTATTTTGTGTCGTCTTAAAAAAATAACTTTACCTTGTAGAATCCAGCCGTAAAACAAAGCAATATGATTAAATACTCTATAGCAATTTTTTAAACTTCTAAGCATCGCACATTTTCAGCTTTTATACCGTCGTATTGGGGAAAGAAAAGTACTTTTAAAATCGAATTTCTTTGAAAACTGCATCTCCATTTATTTTTGAAATATTATTTTTATTTTGTATATTTTGGAGCCGTTTGCTTAATAACGGCAACGGAAGTACTCCATTTCTGTAGAAAGTAAAGGAAAAATAGTTGTAAAATATTAATTATATATTTTTGTTGCCATTTTTTCATAACAACCAAATGAAAATGTAATTAAAATACGTGCTATTTCGAAAAAATATAAACGCATTATTTCTGCTAAAATATGGAGCTATTATAAACTATGTTTAATTTTAAGTATCTAATATTAATGTTATAAACAAATGAAAACCTATGAATAATTAGACAGCATTTTTGTATCAGGTTTCTTTAATGACGGCATTTTTTTGCTGCAATTGTGTATTATTTCGAGATATTGACTTCCTATACCTACTTTACGGTAGATGTTTAAGAGTGGATGGGAAATGTGGAATTCCTAAGCGGATGCTAATGACGTCATTTTACATAAAATAAAAGCGTGTGATGTAAGTCTTAAAATTTAAATATGTATTGTACTATTTATATATTCATATATATATTTTTTTTTTCATCGGGGGCAACACTAAATTCTGAAAAAGCAGAATTCCTGTTTTCTAGTACTAATTTATTTATTTCATTTTTGCTGCCATATTTAAAATAAAATAAGAGACAGAGCAAATTTATATATCTCTCTTGTAAATTTGCTTGTTCGTGATTCCTACCATGCGTAAATAAAACCGTGAACTCAATATAAACGGGGCCACGGCAAAGTATCGTATAGTAATGGAGATTATTTTGAACCAGATCATATGCAGTCTTGAAATCATACATGATTTTTAAGTTAACATTAAAAAGGTATTTTTTTTTCCTATTTTTAACTTATTATTAGAACGTTTATTAACGTAGCATTCATGAAAAAATGAATGCTACGACATCTAATGACCATTTCGTTAAAATCACATTATTCAAAGTCATTAAATTATACTTAACTATATTGTTAATTAAGACTTTAGCGTTATTAGTGTTCGAAATTGTTTTAAGATATTTAGCCAAATTTACAAAATATATACAGAATTTAATCTATATTGGAAGGTTTTATTCATATTTATTTAGCATGTAAAAACGCCACTTGAATATTAAGTTTTGGAAATTCTTAAAATGTTTTCCCAAACTAGAACTTTTAGCATTTTTTTTTTTTTATTTTCTCCTTTGCGAAAGAGATAAAACAGATAATTTAAAGTTGATTAATGACGTTCTGTAGTATAAGTGTTTGAATGTCTAATGATCATTTCGCAAAAAGCTTGACATTCAAATTTACTAGGAAATACTTTATAACACTCTTGATTAAGATACTTAACTTGATATGTTTGTTTTTCGATACTTTCTGTAACTGCAATGAAGAACAGTGTACACTAATGACATCATTTGCGATTAGTTTGATAAGAAATATTTTGAACGCTTTCCATATAAAAAGAAGGACATTTAGGAAGAATAATAAAAGAAATATTTCAAAGATCTGAATTTTGGGGTGTAATAATAAGTCATTTATATTGTTATGCTTTTTTCTACTGATATACGATTTATACTATTTTATTTTAACAAACATTTATCTTCTTTACTTTGTAACGTTAAACACTTCGTTTATAGACTTTTAGAGCTATTTTTTGTTGATAGGAGATATATTTGAGAAGTAATTGAAAATGATCACGTCCGAATATCGCTCGCAAAATATCCTAAAGGTCATAAATAAAACAAAATCTTTATTTTAAAGCAAATACATATCCGCTAGCAACACTGGCATCATATCAATGGTGGTAATTGCCTGAAAAGTAAATTTATATTTTTTCATAATTTAATTACTTTTCAAACATCGGATAATTTTAATTTTTACAAATGCAGGGAGCAAATACAGTAGCTTTTTTTTTAACTCGCTAGTTAGCATGTTTTTTCGAATGGTAAACTAAAACATTGCTTTGAATTTGGAATTAAATGTCATGGTGTGTTGCATTATTTAATATTTGGCACAGATGTCATATACGCACCTGGTTTGGAGTAATTTTTTTTGCGACAATTTGGTAAAGCCTCGTTTTTGAATACCAGTTACATATGTATTTTTAAATTATTTTCTATTATTTTAAAAATGAAATAACAATAAAAAAATTATTAATATCTAACGAACAAAACAATTTATATAATTTAAAAAAAGAAATTAAAAGTAAATAAACATTTATCAATAAACAATAATAGCCGAGTTACCATGTCAAGCAAAATAACGCCATTTTGGCGCCAATTAGGTACCCCGGTGCGTATATGACATCTGTGCCTAATATTTTTCTTTGCGTTTCGTAAAAAAAAAAGTGAAAGCCATTAATTTTAAATGTTTCAGTTTTAAATGAAAGTTTTGCATTTTAAATAAAATGAATGGAAGGATTATATTTGAAATGAAATTAATGAAATAAAAAAAAATGCGACGGGAAAAATAATTGGCGATTTGTCACCTGCGTCGTGCTAACTTAAAAATACTGAGTTCCTGATTTCTGTATCAGAATCTTGGTGATTTGCCGAAAGATTGTTCAAGTAAATTGAATTAGGAATAAAAGTAACATGATACATTTCTTAGCATACATTTATGAGAAACTAAACTGGTCGCTAAATTAGTTTAAAATAATAACCTTTTCTAAAATGAGAAAAAAAAAAAAGGTTAAAATTTGAGTTGTCATCATTAGAGAATAGTGTTTAAAATTAGAAAAAAAAAATTAATATCTAGAAAACTAATTCAAATTTTTAAATTTTAATACCAGTTTTGAAATCTGCAGATCAATACGGATTTTTGTTGTTAATTTCCCCGCATAATATTGCATATTTTAGGAGAAATCGCAATGAAACATAATCAGTCGTTTAATCAGTCGTTTCATAAAATCATTTCATACAGTCGGTTCATGAAAATCGTTTAATAAAGTCGTTTAATTAGGATTTTATATATATAGGGTAGATGTATTGTGCAACTATATTAAGGAATATTAATCCGTTTGGTTTTAAAGGAATATAAAAGTTCACCTTTTGTTCCCTTTAATATTCTGTAATGAAAATGTCATTTAACCAATGATTAAATAAATAAATAAGACATTGTAACAAAAACACAAATTTATTAGATATGTAATCTAACTACTTTAATGCCAATAAAAATTCTGAATCAAAAAGAAAAGTAGCAAAAACTCTGAGGATTTCTTCTGCTATTTCCTTCTGACATGCGACCAATACAAAAATATCGCTTTTAGTATATTTTAAAACTTTACTGGAATAGATAATTTACATTTTCATATAATAACACATTTTGGCGTAGTTAGTAGGAAACCTTAAAAAACATAATATATACTATACAGGGTGTTCGATAATACGACCGACAAATTAAGAGGTGTGATAGAAAGCATCGTTTTCATAACTGTTTGTACTATTTGGCAACAAATCTCACTTTCTGAAGCACAAATTGATGTGTATAGAAATAGTCAAAACATATTTCAATTTTAAGACTTAAAGTAAACGCTTTTATTTTATGTAAAGAGACGTCATTCGCATCCACTTAAGAATTTCACATTTACGATCCACTCTAAAACATCTGCAGTAAAGTATGCACTACTAATCGCGAAATCTAGTCCCTATCGCGAAATAATACGCAAATGCAGCAAAAAGATGCCGTCATTAAAGAAACTTGATAAAAAAAAACTGCTAGCTCATGATTCATAGGCCTTCATGTGTTTGCAAAATTACTATAGATACTTAAAATTGAATATAGTTTATATAGATAAATGTTTTAACAGAAATCCTTCGTTTATATTTTTTTCAAAATAGCGCGTATTTTAATTACATTTTCTTTCGGTTGTTATGAGAAAATGGCAACAAAGATATATGATTACTATTTCACAACTCTTTTTCTTTTACTTTCTACAGAAATGGAGTACGTACGTTGCAAATTTTAAGCAAATGGCTCTAAAAACTACAAAAAAAAAATTAATATCTCAAAAATAAATTGAGATGCAGTTTTCAAACAAATTGCATTTAAAAGTACATTTTTTTCTCAATACGACTGTATAAAAACTAAAAATGTGCGATACTTAGAGGTTTAAGAAATTGCTATAGAGTATTTAATCATACAGTGATACAACTGATTTGTTTTACGGCCGGCTTCTGTAACGTAACGTTATTTTTTGGAGACGACACAAAATAAGCTGGGAGAAAGAAATTGCATACCGGGGGCTAGTAGAACATGCGGTCGCAAACCACGTATTTAATCAAACATACAGGGTGTTCTGCCTTAATTAAATTTGTGTTGACGACAATAACTTTCGCAAAACTGAAGTATATTATAATAAAACTTTTAATAGGCATTATCACCCTTGTTGTAAATGTGATATTATCGAAAAAATTGGTAGACGTTTTCATTATACGCGCCGCAGTATTCAATTGACGCTCCACCTTGGGAACTGCGATTGCCAGTTCATACGGGATTATCGATTGCTTGAGCACCCTGTTTTTCCAGACCCATTCGTTATTTTATAACATTTCGCACAAAATAAGGTACATATCGTTTCATTTTCATTTATAATTTCTTGATTTTTCTCAAAATGATTACCGCCAACGCAAATTCATTTAGGATTAAACGCCCTTTATTTGTGACTAAATACGTGGTTTCCGATCCCATGTTATATAAAACAAATTTCATCCACTTGATGCCTTCTATCACACGTCTTAAATTGTCAGTCGAATTTTGGAACACTCTGTATAAGAATACAAATAGAGTATGTAGACATATTTCTTGCAGCTATGATTTTTTTTCAGAAATATTTACGTCTACGCTATACGCCTAGTTAGTAATCCAAAAAATCATGCAATTTAAATACTATTAATTTTTTTAAATAGAAATCACCTATATTCTGTACAACGGGATGTGCATTCTGAAACGCTGGAATCCAATGGCACATATAACGAGAAATTTCTAAACAGAAGAAACGTTCAAGTTATTTTCAGATTTCCCAGATTTTTTTTTGACTAGGTTTTCGAACAGTCTTCAAAAATTTTATTATTCGAGATAAATACATAATAGAAATAGTATGCTGGTGCCATCAAATTTTTTTTTATATCACTCTAAATTAATTACATTAGTACTAAGATTTATGGATAGATAGCATAATATAAAAAACAAAACAGCCCCACCCCATGTTGGTTATTAACAATTAAAATATGTAAGCACGTTGATTAGGTAAAGCAACGTCAATCGGGTTGCATATTTTGTTGCATGTGAGTCTTAATTACCGAAAGGTTCAGAAAACTTTTCTTTTCAGATATGTCACATTAAGTACAGCCGCATGCAATTATTTTATTTAACTTATTATTGTAGGAATTTTTTAGAATAAAAATGCACATTTCCGGTAAAGGGGAATGGATTATCTTTTTTTCCACTTTCGCCTCCTTGTCTTGCTAAATTTAAGTTTCCAGTTGTAAATAATTTGTCTTTTTTCATGATTCGACTATGTCTAGCGGTTTGGTAATTTTATTAAGTTGAAAGTTTGATTATAGAGTGGATTTCATCGTATCATATTGACAATATTGCCACTAACGAGGTACCCGCAGCCATATGATAAAATATTATGTAATGAAAAAACGTATGCAAAATGAAACTGCGATTACAAGATTTACATCTAAATTAGAAATGCAACTTTTATGTTTTTTTTTTTTTTTTTTTTTTTTTTTCGGAAAACTAGGGGGCTCTGCCCCCAAGGAGCTACGCTCGCCAACCACCGTTCAGATTCTAAAAATCCGGTTAATTTGAGCGGCTTAAAAAAGATTAGGGAAGATTGAATTATAATTAAGAATCCAGTGGTGAAATCCCTGTAAACGGCTTTACATTTATTTCTCTTTTAATGAAGGAGTTTAAGGCCAAAGAAGCTGTTGTCAGTTGCTGTTTTCATGATTCATTAAATAAGATTAGTTAAACCTCTGAGAATTAGCTAATATAAAATGAACTAAATCACGAGAGTCTTTGATTTTAGGTATCTTTTAATAACGCCATAAGAAAATGATTTTAAATCCCACGTTTTAAATATGACGTAATTTTCACCAAACTTTTCTTATTCTAATATTCACCTGGAAATATTTTAATTGTTAGAAAGGAAATAATATTATTTGGGCTGTCTTTGGCAACAGTAGTTAGAAAGTTTAATTCGAAATATGAAACAAATCTCACGTGTATGTGAGATTTATTTTAATCTGTGACTTGTGACGTATTTAAATTTAAACTGTTTGGCAATATTATTCGGCTATTTGAAATATTACTTAATTTCCTCCGCATTAACTGCTTTTAACACATATTAAATAATTAATTGTTTTATAGTTTTTTTTCTTTTTAAATATTCACGTGTATGAGCAATTTTTATGACGTAATTTTTAATATTTTGCTGCTTATTAAATATGTAATCAATTAATTCTAATTTTATAGGGTTTTTTCTGCTTATAATAGTCACATGTAAATATTTTTTTAATTTCAAGGAGATATTATTACTTGAGAAGTTTTTACAATTTTGGCAACAATTTAAAATAATATTTTTTTTTTTTTTTAAATATGTAAAATAATCTGGGGAATGCTGAACATTTGAATTTAAAATCAAAATAAACCCTAAAAATACAGTTAAATTAAAACAATAAATGCAGTCCGCTTAACGAGAAACTTCTAATTTATAAAATTATCTAAAAATTTTTAAATTCATATGTATAGTTTTTGCTTCTAAAAACTTTTTTAATGGAACGATTTTGACCAAATTTAACATTAAATATCTCTTAAAATATTTATTCGATTGGAAAACGGTCTGAATCAGCGTGTTTATCAAACATTTGTGTCTAATACCACCGATTTTCTCATTTTTGTATGCAGTAATTTTCTTAATATTAACGAAGAAAGACCCCCGGTCACAAAAATTCAAAAACAGCGGCGGTGGCAACGTTAGTTACCCTTTTTCAGAATAGAGAGATACAGTTTTTTGTTTTTTTTCATTGCTATAAAGTATTTAAAAATATAGTTATTCGGCTAATGTCAGAAGAAGGTCTTTTTGCACGCTTTGTTCCCGCTAGCATTGTGTGAAAGATGATATGTAGGGAAAAAAGCGTGCAAAAAGTCTTTCATCGACATTAGCCTTATCCATGCAAATCCCAAAATGGATAGTAATTTGGCGTAATTATTTTAGTATAGCAATATAACAATATTTTTGTGAAAATAAAGTGTAATGTAACTTATAATATTCCTCTGCGGTGACATGTTTGGTCACACTTCAGAATAATACACTATGCATTTTGTCAATTCCACTTAATTGCTTTATTCCGCACCAAATCGTTAAAACCAATAGCGCAATAACGATAGTAAGGCTTTTAGCAAAGGGAGTTAAAATTATTTATTTAGCCAAAGATTTATTGTTATGTACTCCAGCTTTCCAGAACTGAGCGTTACTAAAACTTAATCTATTCACTTTGTTATTTATGCTAGAAAATGCCTTCTTGCATTTCATTTCCAACACGTTGACTTTTGTAAGCATCTAAACCTAGTAGAAAGTGTACTTAAAAATTTTACGATAAACAACTTGAATGTTTCATTAGAAAAATGCGTGAATTTTTAATTAGTTGCTTTTAAATTAATTAAATATTGAAATCTTGATGAATTGCTGTATTGTGTAAATGATTCCTATCCATTTAATGTGATAGATAGTGATGTCAGTCTAACCAACTTTATAAAGTGAAATAATTTTAAGTTTGCTATTTATAACCAATTATTATTGCTTTTTATATAGAAGTTTAACTAAATATTTGGTAGAGCATTTTTATTTTATTTTACTATAGTCTCTTAAAAAAAAAAAAAAAAAAAAAAAAAAAAAAAAAGGCCGTTAAAATATTTTATTATTATTATTATTATTATTATTATTATTTAATTATTTATTTATTTTACCAATCTCAATCAAAAGATCTAAAGTTAAAACTGGTGCTAGCAATAAACATTTTATAGTATATATTTTTAATTTTTAAATTACTTTAATTTTATTTTACATTTACATACGTTATTTAATTATTCAACAGAGAATATCAAGGTAATTTATTTTATAATAGCTATGTTTATTTTTCTTTATTTCTCTTTTCTTTTGCATTTTTTTCATAAAAAAATGACAAACATTTCTTTATACACAGACTCGTATATATTCTTAATAATGATTATATATATATATATATATACCCTATATATATAAAATCCTAATGAAACGGATTTATGAAACGATTCTTTGAAACGACTGATTAAACGACTGATCCAGTTTCACGGCAATTTCTCCTAAAATATGAAATACTTTGCAATGAAATTAACACCAAAAGTCCGTATTCATCTGCAGATCTCAAAACTGGTATTAGAATTTTTAAATTCGAATTAGTTTTCGAAATATTAATTTTTTTCTAATTTTAAGTACATTTTTCTAATGATGGCAACTCAAATTTTAATCAGAACAGGTATTTTTTTTTTTCTTCAGATTTCAGAAAAGGTTATTTTAAATTAATTTGGCGACCAGTTTGGCCTCCCTTAAATATATGCTAAGAAATGTATCGTGCTATACTTTTATTTATAATTCAATTTACTTGAACAATCTTTCGCCAAATCGAAAGATTCTGATTGGCGCCAAAATGGCATTATTTTGATTGACATGGTAACCCGGCTATTGTTGTTTATTTAATAATAAATGTTTCTTTACTTTTATTTCTTTTTTTAAAATTATATAAATTATTTTGTTCTATAGTTATTAAATTTTTTTTGTTATTTCCTTTTGAAAATAATAGTAAATAATTAAAAAATACGGTACTACTTACGTAAATAAGTGCGAGTAGTAAATCAAAATTACGTCCATTACTAATCATATCATAATATTAAAATATTTATTTCCTTAAAAGACGTTATAAGAACAACACATTAAAATTAAATTAAAAATCTATATTTCGTAAATATAGATGAAAAATATTTAATATAGATTTTTAATTTACTTTTAATGTGTTTTTATAACGTCTTTTAAGCAAATAAATATTTTAATATTATAATACGGTACTACTTCGTTATTCCGTCGACCAATTTCTCCAAATTATACAAATTGACATATTTTTTATTTTAAATAACGAAAGAACAAATAATTTAGTATAACATTAATAAATATACAAATAAAACGTCGAAATAAAAATCACTTTATGACGTAAACACGTGTAACTTATTTAAAGTTAAGTGAATGTGACATTTGCGATCAACCATTATTGACATTTAATCTTATAGTTTGGCGATAGATTTTTGGTAGACGGGATAACTAAGTAATACACAAAATGCATATGTAACTGGTATTCGAAAACAAGGTTTTCGCCAAATTTTCGTAAAAAAAGAGAAAAAAAATCACGCCAAACCTGCGGTGCGTATGTGACATCTGGCCAAATGTTAAATAAAGCGGGAAGAGTTTATATTTTGTGCTAGTTTTTTTGGCGAGCTTTTTTTGGCATTAAATGAATCGATGTGGTTGCGATCTTCAGCCTTTGGGGTTCATTTTTTCTGCAATGGAATTTATTCATATGTTTTTTTTTTTTTTTTTTTTTTTTTTTTTTTTTTTTTTTTTTTTTTTTTTTAATTTAGCCTATATTTTTCGGAAAATATATATAATTTTTGTTTTAATTTGACATGTACGATAAATATAATAAATACATAAAATATAAGTACATAATATTTATTTATAGGTGTATATATACTATGTATGTATAAGGTATATCTCTATACGTAATATATATAAAACTGTCTGTATAAACATCGTACTTTTTTTTAACATGTGACATATATAACATTTATTTAATATATATATATATATATATATATATATATATATATGTTTACGTATATTTAAAGACCATGTTTTTCCGACATCCTGAAAACGCTAAAATGGCTTTTTAGCGTCATTTTGGATTCATTCGCCAATCGTGCCAACCAGCACACAATATGGAACTCTTCCGAATAATGCAACAAACCATGACATTTAATTTCAACTTCAAATCAAAGTTTTAATTTACCACTCGAAAAAAAAAATGCTATTGGAGTTGAAAAAAAGCTATTGGCGAGATTTGCACCCGGCTAGCGTAAAAGTACCAAGAATTCTTTGTGACCATGACAACTTTTATGTAGTTTTATTCGAAATAAATTTTGATTTTTTAATGAAAATGGAAAAATTTCGGCACAGTTGTTACATACGTACCCATATTTTCGCGATTTGTTTTTCTGACGCCAATGTCATATGCGCAACGGGTACTTAACTGGCGCCAAAGTACTGTGGTTTTGCTTGATATGGTAAGCCGGATGTTGTTGTTTATGCTGTTGGTGCGTTCCCCAAATTGGCGTCGGAAAAAAATCGCGCCAATATCGTATATGACATCTGTGCCAAAGTTTCATATGGAAGGCGAAGTGATAAGACCGTATTTGTTTATGACAGTTGATGACTTGAACTATTATAATATAGATGAAATGATGACGATAAAATAATATTTGGCGACTTATCACCTGTGCATGGCTAACATTAAAGTACCAAAAGGGCACCTAGAGTATAAAAAGCGAAGTGACCCGCCCTAAACTGTTGATGATAGTCACATGACTTAGGTTATTGTTATAGACATTGTTTTAAAATACCGGGAGACAAAGACTCTGTATACTTAATTCATTTTATTTTAGCTACTTTTCAAATGTTTTACTGATCCTCTTTAATCAAAAAAGAAAATAACCATTGGAAGACTTAACAGCAACTGATTCGCTCTTACATTTTTGCAATCAGAGGGAATTGAATGGAAACCCATTTACAGTGCGATCTGCACAGCTTTTTTCAGTATAATTCAATCTTCTCTTATATTTTTAAAACCCATCAGATTAGCGTGTTTTTAGATTCTGCGGTGTCTGAACGGCGGTTTGCGAGCGTAGCTTGAATGGAGCAGAGCCCCCTAGTATATATATATATATATATATATATCGCAACAATATTAGATGAGTTTTTACGTCATTCTGCGAATGGCAACACTTTCAAATTTGAAGTGAAATTTCGGTTTTGCAATTTTCACTATTGCAAAATTTTAAACTTCTAAACATCGCGCAGTTTCAATTTTTACACCAACTTATAGGGGAAAAAATTTACTTCTAAATGCAATTTCTTTGAAAGCTCCATCTCTATTTATTTTTGAGGTATTAATTTTTTTACAGTTTTTAGTACCAATTTTGTAATTGTGGCAACTGAAGTACTCCATTTTTATTAAAAGTAAAGGGAAAATTGTCATGGTTTATTTATTATTATTGATTATATCCTTATTGATGCCATTTTTACATTACAAATAAAATTAAATTTTCTAATTTTTGAACAGAAAATGACGTCAGCCATTCAAAAAAACACGCATTCTTCTACATAAATCAAAAGATTGCAGAAGATTTTTCTTTTTACATTACGCTGATACTGAGTTTGAGACGCTAGGCAAAATGATTCAGTGAGTAAAAATGATGTCATATTTAAAACAAAACGATCATTTTTTTTTTGCTGATACTGAGTTTGAGACGCTAGGCAAAATGATTCATTGAGTAAAAATGATGTCATATTTAAAACAAAACGATCATTTTCTTTGATAAAACTAAATATTTGACCAATACTAAATGTCCAATACTATGGCAACTAAAGGCAAATTTCTGAATGGCAAATTTTCGCGGGTACTGATATTTAACTTAAGGAACTTAAAGTTTGTGCGAATGTTCACATGAAAAGTTGTATCGGACAAACGTGACTTTAAGTTTGGAAATACATTCATTAATAATCTATTGCGTATTAAAATACTTTTAAATTGTGGATTTGAGTGGTGCGTATATAAATTTTGAGAATGTGAAAATAACGTACAGTTTCGATTTAATGGGGTAAAATTTTATATGACAAAGCGAAATCCTTTTTACTGATTTTTCATCCTGTAAAAACAATCATAAGAAACTCAATCGATAACTTCAACATAATTATTATCTTGATTACGTATTCTAATACAGTTTAATTTTTCAATAATTTAAGCAGTTGAAGTTTGTGGAAATAATGTTTTGGTAATTTTAGGTTAAAAATATTATTCGTTTTAAGAGTTTGACAACCAATGCAAGATGGACTTTTTATCGTAATTATTTTTGTAGGTTTATTATAAATTCGATCTAATAGTTCCATTCTAAACATTTTAATTCGTCGAATTTTGACGGGTTCCAACTCGTATATATAAAAGCCGTTCTCAGTATATGTGTCCTTTATACAAATCTTCAATTTTCGACCGATTTGGACGAAACTTGATGTACATACGTTTTAGAACGTATAAAAGATCGCTGTCTACTTTAAAAAACATCAGACCACCATTTGTACTTTTTTTCTACAACCTTCCATAATTTAATATTATAGAAATATCTCCTTTTTAATGTTTCAAATTCAATTATTTCTTTCATGTTGCCACACCCTAAAAAGCGGTACAATAATTAAAAAAAAAAAAAATATGACTCGTGAACTTTCTTTTTACAAGCTAATAAAAATTCATCCTCAATCGCTATATTTTTATTTTCGAAACTGATGTCATTCTAATCAGAAAACGCACATTTTTCATATATAAAATGAAAACTTTAACTAAGCGTGTGTTCAAATGACGTAATATCTTCGTTTGATCATTTGAATGTTTTTAAAGTTAAAAATCTATTTTAGTACAGGCGTTTCAATTTCAAGAAAACAATTTAAAAAAAAAGATAATAATAAAAGAAAAAAAAAATCGTTTGCTACATGTGACGTCAATTTCTGTTTAACTGACATCGCTTTTTAGCTCACAGGCTATCAAAGCCTGAGAGCTAATGTGCCCGCCCGTTCCGTATGTATGTATGTACGTACGTATGTACGTAACGCGATAACTCTTGATATAAACATCCGATTTGCTTCAAAATTTTTTCATAGGTTCACTGTGATAAGGCGCTTCCCTGATTAGTTTTTGGAGTTCATTGGTTAAGGATAAAGGGGGAAAAACGGGGTTATTCCCCCCCCCCCCCTTAATTCAGATAAATGGGTTTTTCATGCAGAATGATTCGATTTGCTCCGAATTTGATATACCGGTTTATTATGTTAAGGAACTTCCCTGATTAGTTTTGGAAGTTCATTGGTTAAGGATAAAGGGGGAAAAACGGGGTTAGTCCACCCCCCTTAATTCAAATAAATGTGTTTTTCATGCAGAATGATTCGATTTGCTCCGAATTTGGTATAGCGGTTTATTATGTTAAGGAACCTCCCTGATTAGTTTGGGGGGTTCATTTGTTAAGGGTAAAGGGGAAAAAACGTGGTTAGTCCAACCCCCTTAATTCAGATAAATGTGTTTTTCATGCAGAATGATTCGATTTGCTCCGAATTTGGTATAGCGGTTTATTATGTTAAGGAACTTCCCTGATTAGTTTTGGGGGTTCATTGGTTAAGGGTAAAGGGGGAAAAACGGGATTAGTCCACCCCCCATAATTCAGATAAATGTGTTTTTCATGCAGAATGATTCGATTTGCTCCGAATTTGGTATACCGGTTTATTATGTTAAGGAACTTCTCTGATTAGTTTTGGGAGTTCATTGGTTAAGGGTAAAGGGGGAAAAACGGGGTTAGTCCTACCCCCCTTAATTCAGATAAATGGGTTTTTCATGCAGAATCATTCAATTTGCTCCGAATTTGGTATACCGGTTTATTATGTTAAGGAACTTTCCTGATTAGTTTTGGGGGTTCATTGGTTAAGGATAAAGAAGGAAAAGGGGGGTCAGTCCACCCCCTTAATTCAGATGAATGTGTTTTTCATGCAGAATGATTCGATTTGCTCCGAATTTGGTATACCGGTTTATTATGTTAAGGACCTTCCCTGATTAGTTTTGGGGTTCATTGGTTAAGGATAGAGGAGGAAAAACGGGGTTAGTCCACCTCCCTTAATTCAGAGAAATGTGTTTTTCATGCAGAATGATTCGATTTGCTCCGAATTTGGTATACCGGTTTATTATGTTAAGGAACTTCCCTGATTAGTTTTGGGGGTTCATTGGTTAAGGATAAAGGGGGGAAAACAGGGTTAGTCCACCCCCCTTAATTCAGATAAATGTGTTTTTCATGCAGAATGATTCGATTTGCTCCGAATTTGGTATACCGGTTTATTATGTTAAGGAACTTCCCTGATTAATTTTGGGGTTCATTAGTTAAGGGTAAAGGGGGAAAAGGGAAGTTAGCCCGCCCCTCTTAATTTAGATAAATGGGTTTTTCATGCAGAATGATTCGATTTGCTCCGAAGTTGGTATACCGGTTTATTATGTTAAGGAGCTTCCCTGATTCGTTTTGGCAATTAATTGGTTAAGGATAAAGGGGGTTTAGTCCACCCCCTTAATTTAGATAAATGTTTTTTTTTTGCAAGATTATTCGATTTGCTCCAAATTTGTTATACCGGTTTATTATGATAAGGAGCTTCCCTGATTAGATTTGGAGGTTCACTGGTTAAGTATAAAGGGGGGAAACGGGGGCTAATTCCCCTTCACTTATTTTTTTGAGTGGCATTATTCTTTAAAATAAGAGTATAATATGCAATTAGTGTGAATAGTCTGTGAGCTCAATGCCATCAGTTTAGCTGGGCACTTTTCTTTTTTATTAATGATGTTTTATTCTGAAGGGAGTCACTTGATCTTCTGAAATTAATCCTTATCCATAAAGTGAAAGATTTATTTTTAAACCACGCGAAATAAAATTTCATTTGGATGCATTTATTGCTTTTTTTCCGCAAATTGTCAGTGAAATCGAATACTTATAATACACTTGCTGAAGAATACACGCATTCTGATTTTAAATGCTGAAACACTTTACTATAATTACGTCAAAATGACGCTTTTCCCCCCCCCTGAAATTCAATTTCGCGAGTTTTAAAATTAAGTTTAAAAAAATTGAGACCTTTCAGAAACGTCGGGTTAAGAATTATTGCATATTAATATTCTGTAATCGAGTCACATATCAAGAATTCGCTAAAACATTAATGATGCTATAATTTTGTAAGCAATAGGTTCCAGAAAAGGTATAAGTAACAATTGTTAAAATACTCCAAATAGCGCAAACCCTGATTATTGAAGATTAACCTATTTGCACTTACAATTATAAAAAAAAGTTCAGCCTTTTTTATGTTGTTTTTTATTCAATAGCGAAATTAGAAGTTCGCCAAAAGACAAAAGAAAAAACCCCAAGGTTAATAGGTATGTAAATGAACTACTGAATTTTTCATATTTAAAATAAAACTTTAACGATAAGCGCTTTGAAAAGATGTAAAAACTTCATTGAAATGTATTTTGAAGTTAAAACGTTTACTATAACATAGGGATTTCTATTTGATGAAAACAATATCAGGAAACAAGTCACTGAATATGCCGTTACGTTCTATAAATATGTTGTCAATTTCTATAAATATGACGACAAACTGTTTTCATAAAACGGTTTCTACGTGTTTATGTCCTACTTTGTCGGCATGCTATATCTTTAATTATACCATTTATCTAAGTGTTTTAGCCCCTTAAATGCAATGATAATATTCTGCTATTTATATTAAATACGATTACATAAAATATGATTTTCTACGGTTTATATGAAATAGCAAATATTTTCCAAGAGTAAGGTTTTTTTTTTTTTTTTTTTTTTTTAAGAAAGTTTCAAGATTGTCATCAGGACTGAAAGCTTCTGGAATTTTATGTCGTGTTTAGGATATTAGCTGTAGATTTAGTTTTTATAAATGAATGTCCCCGTTTAAAAATAATCAGGCAATCCAGCCTGGAAAATCCGTGGTTAAAGATGATCCATATACCGGCATTAATATTAATTTAAAACACTAAAATATTTGTTTGCATTTACTATATTTTTAGAATACCAATAGCTATACCAAAAAGCATCTTTGGTACTTTCGCATTATCAAGCATTCAACTGTGATTTTTTTTCTTTTTACTATTTATAGCAACCTTCATTAATCTGACAATTTTGACTATTTCGATTTCAAATCTGTTAAATTCGTATTTAATTTTTTAGCGGGTTTTTTTTTTCGTTTCCCACTTTAGTTATGGAACATTGAACATGTTCACATACCCAAATATGAATTATTTATATATTTTTTAAGAACAATCAGGTTCATCTTCTCTAATTGGGTTACACGAATATTAAAAAAAATATATCCTTGCTTAAAAATTACTATAAAATACATAAAAAGTTAGAAATTGAGAATCACTTTTCAAACAAATAGCATTGAAAGTACTTTTTGTTTTCCATTAGATGTTGAAAAAATTGAATGTGTGATGTTAGTAGTTAAACAAATTGCAGTAAAACAAAATTTATGGGTTAGGTCATTGCCACCAAAAATATGATGCCAGCGTTACTCATAGACATGTCTTATCTTATAATATTGTTAATTTTGGGTTGCAAATTAAAAAAGATCCATGCTTGAAAATTAATTTAAAATCGTTAAATTCAGAAAATTGTATCTCAGTTTTATGATTTTTAAGGATCATTATTAAAATCAGAACTATTTTGAGAGAGAACTATCTCTTTTCAGAACTAAATTGAGATATAGTTTTCAAATAAATCTCATTTGAAAGTGCTTTTTTCTATTCAGTGTAAAAAAATGAAATAGTGCATGTTTAGAAGTTAAGAAAAATTACAATAAAGGCACAATTTATGTGTTAGGTCGTTGCCACCATCGGTGTGATTTCAGAGTTACTCACTAACATATTTTTACTGTATAATGTATATGTATGCTATACCATCGATAATTTTACTAAATACTACTCCAATTGGTTGATTTTTTTTCTTTGTATTATCAGGAAAATCATATACTTTTCTGTTACACCAGCCAAGAAAACATACATTCTGATATTTAAAGCTGAGGGATTTTAAGATGGTTGCGATGCAATAACGTCATGTTTTCTGATTGTCTTTATAAAGATTTCTGGACGACAATGCACAAATATCAGACATTATTGCCGTATTATTTCATTTTAATTTATTTTACACGGAAGGGTCCTCATAATTGACACGGGCGACGCCGGGTAGTTCTGCTAGTAATAATAATAAAAGCAATTCATATAACTCCTTCTCCTGATATAAAACATGACATTATTCAAATGAATTAGCGCCTAAACATTACAAAAATCATTCTGCCAAACGATCGATCTCGCGTTCGCTATAGAGATTGGCACTGTATTTTTTCCCTTAGACATTTAGGGTAACCGTATCTCAACCAACTTTACTTTAGAATTGAACTAGATTTAATTTTACGCATGCGCAGATATGCCTATTTTGCGCTGCACTGAAAAATTTCTTCAACGTTTTATAATATGCAATTGCTAATTTTCCGTAATATGTTCAGTGCGAAATGCGTTTTTTTTTTTTTTTTTTTTTTTTTTTTTTTTTTTTTTTTATTGTCACACAATAGAGATGTCTTTGTGGCATTTTTTAAACAACATCTACATTGAATTTAAAACGCATTATCGATCGCACCGTTAATGTTTGAAGTTTAGCTTCACTATGGATCCGATTAGTAAAAATAACTAAGTCGTTTCGTTTTCTAATTTAAATTTATTTTTCAAAATCTTTCGTAATCAGGAAAGTCACATTGAAAGAATTAGATTTTTCTCTGACATATGAAAACATACAGCTTGAGTAAATTTGTAATACCAACTGTTACCAATACTAATTTATGTCAAAGTCTTATTTAATAGGAAGATAGATAAAAAATCGCTTATTTATCTTGTATTTTATCTTGAGATACAGCTCTCAGGCCGTAAATGCCAACCTGCCTTTTTTCATAACATAATAAGCGTACTTTGAACCATAATATTTATTTAATAAAATGCTTCTTGTATCACACTTTGCTTAATTGATTTAAATTGTATTTCATTTATTAAAAAATAATAATCTTTTCAAATATGATTACTATTTTAGTTTTAAAAAAAAGAAGGTTGGCTGCAATGTCGGGTAACCATGAGAAATGTAGAATAATAGTGCCACATCTTGATTGATATAGACCAAAACCTAATCATTACCTATTTTTTTCAGACCTAAAAAATATGAAGCTTGATTAAATTCGGTGAATTTGTTTTTCAGATATAGCGATCGCGGAAATTTTTTAAAACGAAGCATATAAGCGCAACCTGTTTCCAGATTTAACTAGCACCTAATCAGCATCAATTTATGTAATAATACCACAAAAACTGTGTTACACACAGAATTATAGATATGCTCTTTTTTCCAAAAGCAGTAAATCATCTTTAGGACATATGTAAATCTATCCAAAAACGGAAGTCAAAAATTTTCACATTTTAAATTACTTTATTCTTATCTCGAAAAAAATAAAAAGATTATGTTACCAAAAATATTTCATTATAAAATTAGATGTATAATAAAATATACTCAAATTCTTACTGAGTATATCAATTTGTTATTAAGAAATAAAGTATTGCATTTTTACTCATTTCGATATTTATGGAAATTGCAATAATTATAAATAATTCTGAAAATTGAAAACAGTTTTGTATATATTTTTTTTGCAAACGTTCTTCACAACTTGAAAATGTATTTTTTTCGGCATGTGTGCTATTCCGTAAACAATCTGAATACAAAATGTACTTTCTTTAAGAAATTTTGTTATTAAGCTCAAACATATTATCTATATAATTAAATGCGTTTAAAATATACAATATCCATAAGTAACAGAATGTTATTAAGGCCTAAACAATGTAAACTGCATAGTTATAACAAAGTCTATTAAGAAATTCAAATAGTCATTCCTTTGTCTGATTAAATTTTCTTCTGTTTCAATTAATGATGCATTCAAATTAGGTTATTTAAATTAGCTTTATTAAACCTATAACATGAGTTGCTTGGTAAATTCATTTTATTAACTAATTTATGGAAACTTTATCGTCAGTTCATTTCATAATCTTAATCATCTGGTAGCAATATCATTTATTCACATGCTATAAATATTTAGGTATGGTATTTGCTACGTAATTATGAATTTAAATGAACGAATATTCATATTTACAAGATTGATACTATGCAAGTATATCTAATCTTATAAGTTGATTCAGCAACCGATAAATTAATTACTGACTCGAAATCGGAGCGGATAAATTAACTTAAATGTATAAGTGGCGTATATTCAATTTAAAACACAATACTTAATGCATACGTAATAATACATTGCTTTTTGTTTTTAGTATAATAAAATATAAATACAGTCATTAAATATACCGGGTGTCTTAAAAATGACTGATGGATTTTAAAATTAAATAACTTGCAAACGGTGACAGATATTTAAAAAATTCTTGGAGGAGGGATATGTATGATGTTGGGAGTTTCTTTAATGTGATTCTTGATTTTAG
Source organism: Maratus speciosus (assembly GCA_963932465.1). Classification (NCBI taxonomy): domain Eukaryota; kingdom Metazoa; phylum Arthropoda; class Arachnida; order Araneae; family Salticidae; genus Maratus; species Maratus speciosus. Next base: position 212,138,218 of record OZ010792.1, on the reverse strand, counting down.
TTCAAATTTCGAACAACAGATGGCGCTGTAAGCAATAGGTGCTCAGTCCACACACCGCAGAATCTAAAAACATGCTAATATGATCGGTTTAAAAAATATTATAGAAGATTGAATTATACTGAAAAGAGCTGTGCAGATCCCCTATAAAGTGTTTTTCCATTCGATTTCCTTTGATTTAAAAAATGTAAGGCCGAATCAGTTTCTGTTAAGACATCCAATGGTTGTTTTCGTGTTTTATGAAAGAGAATCAGTTAAACGTTTGAAAAAAAAGCTAAAATAAAATGAATTAAGTGTACTGAGTCCTTGTCTCCCGGTATTTTAAAAGAATTTCTATAACAATAGCCTAAGTCATGTGACTATCATCAACAGTTCCGGGCGAACCACTTCGCTTTTTATATTCCTGGTGCCATTTTGGTACTTTAATGTTAGCCAGGTACAGGTGATAAGTCGCCAAATATTATTCTATCACCATCATTTCATCTATATTATAATAGTCAAAGTCATGTAACTGCCATAAATAAATAAGCTCTGATCTCTTCGCTTTTCATATGAAAGTTTGGCCCAGATATCATATACGGCCCGATATTGGCGCGAATTTTTTCCGACGCTAATTTGGGTAAACATCAACAGCAAAAACAACAATATCCGGCTTATCAAATCAAGCAAAATAACGATACTATGTCGCCAGTTAAGTACCAGTTGCGTATGTGACATTGAGGTCAGAAAAAAATCGCGCCCATATGGGTCCGTATATGACATCTGTGCCGAATGTTTTCCCTTTTGATTAAAAAATCAAATTTCTTTTTCGAATAAAACTACATAAAAGTTTCCATGGTCACAAAGAATTCTTTGTACTGTTACGCTAGCCGGGTGCAAATCTCGCCAATAGCTATTTTTCAGCTCGTCAGTAAGCATTTTTTTTTCGAGTGGTAAATTAGAACATTGCTTCGAAGTTGAAATTAAATGTCATCGTTTGTAACATAATTTAATATTTGGCCAGATGCCATATACGCACCGGGTTTGGCGTAATTTTTTTTACAAAAATTTGCCGAAAACCTCTTTTTCGAATACCAGTTACATATGTATTTTTGGTACTACTTAGTTATTCCGCCGACCAAAAATCTATCACCAAACTATAAGATTAAATGCCAATAATGGTTGATTGTAAATGTCACATTCACTTGACTTTAAGCAAATTACACGTCTTTACGTCATCAATTGATTTTTATTTCGACGTTCTATTTATATATTTATTAATGTTATACTATTTTATTTGTTCTTTCGTTATTTAAAATAAAAATTATGTCAATTTTTATAATTTGGCGAGTGGTTTGGCGATTTATATAATTTGGCGAAATGGGTCGAAGAAATAACTAAGTAGTACCGTATTTTTTAATTATTTTCTATTATTTTTTTTATTTTTAAAGGAAAATAATCAAAAAATAATTAACTATAGAACAAAACAATTTATGTAATATAAAAAAAGAAAATAAAGTAAATAAACATTTATTATTAAATAAACAACAATACCCGGGTTACCATGTCAACCAAAATAATGCGATTTTGGCACCAATTAGGTTCCCCGGTGCGTATATGTCATCTGTGCCTAATATTTTTCTTTTCATTTCGTTTAAAAAAATAAAGAAGTGAAAGCCATTTATTTTAAATGTTTCAGTTTGTATTAAATAAAATGATAATGAAATATAAATTGAATTATCAATAAAAGTAGCATGATACATTTCTTAGCATGCATTTAAGGGAGACCAAACTTCTCGTCAAATTAGTTTAAAATAGTAACCTTTTCTGAAATCTGAAGAAAAAAAAATATCTGTTATGATTAAAATGTGAGTTGCCATCATTAGAGAAATGTATATAAAATTAAAAAAAAAATTATATTTCGAAAACTAATTCTATTTTAAAAATTCTAATACCAGTTTTGATATCTGTAAATGAATACGGATTTTTGGTGTTAATTTCATCGCAAAGTATTCCGTATTTTGGGAGAAATCGCCGTGAAGCATAATCAGTTGTTTAATCAGTCGTTTCATAGAATCGTTACATAAATTCGTTTCATAATATCTGTTTCATTAGGATTTTATATATGTAGGGTAGATATGTCTTCTGGGCATCGATTATAGATCGCCAAATATTGTTTATATCGCCATAATTAATTTCATTAAAAATATAAATTTTCCACCAATCAAATTTAATATAAACATATTTAAAATGCATAATTGTTCATACGTGCCAAACACACGCCCTTCATCCAATTCTTTTAAAGTACTAAGGGGAAAACAGAATAAACAAAAACACATTATTTCAAAATCGAATTATTGTTTCTAATTTACACGCGCGAAAAATAAAATGTGATATTAACGAAATAAAATACTGTATTCATGAGATATGCGTTCGGCTAACGTAAAAAAAAATGTTTAAATTGCAATCAATTCAAATCTTTATCATTTATTATAAATTATCATATATAAATTAAAGTCATTTGTGACAAAGATATATCTGATTAATACTCACTACTTCTGAATACTGTTATGTTTTAAGATGGTAGACACATTTCACTTTTGGTGATAATAAATGCCTCAATTATTAACATAATTTTAACTTTCATTCATTATGGAAATAAGTGCGATAAATAATGCCAGCTTTTTTTCCAACGTTAAATGCTTATGGGCACATACCGTTTACGTCCTTGTAAAAGACGAGAATTTTTAAACTCGAATGTGAGTAGGTCGGCTTATATACGAGTGTAAAAAAAATGTCTATCTTTGATAATCTAAAATAAAAATGATGCTAAATAATAATAATAATAAACCCACAAAAAATCCTTTGAAAATTTAAAAAATACTTAAATACTTTCTTTAGTTTCTGTCATAATGAAGCAAGTAGTTTACTATCCAAGTCATTATCAGAATTTTCTAATAACTCCTTTAAATTGCTTTACTTCATAGGCATATCAGGATGAAAATCGTCAGTACTTTAAATTTAGTTCATCATCATCTCCATCTCCTTCAAAAATAGTACAATCGTTAGTTTCGTCCACGAAATTTACTGATGCAATATTTTTTGTAAGATCGGACGATCATTTCTTGTGGTAATTCAATAGAAGCATTTTTCACCAATTCAGGGATAGCAACAATGTGAACTTTTTTTAATTACCGCCAATTGGCACAGCTGCAGTCAGAGATAACATGTATTCAGGCCACTTTGAACGGACCTGTTTATAAATGACTCATTTAGAAAAACGTCCGACTGTTGAATAATAGAAGCAAGTCCACCAGGGATACATCTAAAATATATCTAGGAGAAATAAATAATTTCGGAGAGCGCATTTCTTTTCTATTAGCTATAGAAAAAAAAAGTGCTAAGTTTCAGTTCGCTGAAATTTTCAATACGTTTGTTTAACAACGAATTATATACGGGTTTCCGAATTTGGACAATCTTTCACTGAAAAGTCGTATATTCGGATTACACACGGATCGGCTTATACACGGAAGTATACGGTGATTTTATATTAGTGGCCAGACTGATAATTTACACTCATGTTTAAAATTAAAGCCATAAACATAAAATCTGTGAAAACTGATGAATTATTCACTGCGTTGCCACGAAATGTGGCACAAATATATATTACAATCGGAGAAAGAATATAGCAACATAACAATATGGAAAAGATTTTAATTGTGAATAAGAAACAGGGTACATCAAAAAGTGTTCAATCCCGAATCAGAGGTAAAGCATTTTTCTCGGGAAAAGTCTGTCTAATATTGGAGTGTGACCACTGTGCGCTGCTATACAAGCCTCATAACGAGCTCTCATATTGTTTATGAGGTATCAATAAATGTTTATGGTAACGAATCCCATTCTTCCAAAAGCTTCGCTTTTAACTTCTGGTGGGTCCCGGGATGGGGTTGCGCTATGAAATGGTTCTTCCTAGACCATCCCAAACATGTTCAATAGGATTGAGATACGGAGACCTCGAGAACCAATTCAAACGGCGAATATCCTCTTCTTCAAGAAAATCATCAACATTGTGAACTCTGTGTGTCTCGCATTATCATCCATATCTTACATGAACATGAAGTCCGGGCTTACAGTTTTCCGGAACAACCTAACATAGGCTTCAGGACGTAATCTCTATAGCAATGTGTGTTGACAGTACTCGTATCGAAGACGTGCAGCAATATACGGCTGCCCAACATTATGCCGGCCCAGAAAAGGGTTCCTTTGCCACCAAATCTGTCGATTTCTTTTTTGTAGAAGGGATAATAGCGAGCTCCACGTTCTCTCCAGATGAAGATTCGACGAGAATCACTCTGCTTGGTGAATCTAGACCCATCACTGAAATGAACACGACCCCATTCTTGAAGTGTCCAAATCTGATGTCTTCGGCTCCACAACAACAGGACTCTCCTGTTGGATGAAGTGAAAGTAACACACACTATAGGACTATTGGTGTTAGGGATATGGTCCTTGAAGCCTATGTGAGGTTATTTTGGGGTGCTGTAGGACCGGATTTCATATTTATGAACGATAATGCGAACTCACTCAGAGTTCACATTATTGCTGATTTTCTTGAAGTTGAGGATATTCGCTGTATGAATTGGCACTCGAGGTCTCCGGACCTCAAACCTATTGAACATGTTTGAGATGATCGAGGAAGAGCCATTGCACATTGCACAGCGTAAGCCCCCTCCAATGACCCACCAGGAGTTAAAAGCCGCACTTTTGGAAGAATGAGCTTTGTTGCCACAAACATTTATTGATACCTCATAAACAGTATGAGAGCTCGTTATGAGGCTTGTATAGCAGTGCACGGTAGTCAAACTCTAATATTAGACAAATTTTTCCCGAGTTAAATGCTTTATTTCTGATTCATGATTTATCACATTTTGATATACCCTGTTTCTCTATTCACAATTAAAATCTTTTCCATATTCTTATGTTGCTGCATTCTTTCTCCTATTGTAATATAATTATATGCCAAATGTCGTGGGAATACAGTGAATAGTTCATCAGTTTTCACAAATTTTATGTTTGCGACCTTAATTTTGGACATGAGTGTAGTATGATACATTTACGGTCTTTTATATTGAACTACGGAAAAAAATCTTGGTAAAATATTACATTTGTTGGTAAACTTTAACTTTCATGAAAAATACAAATTAATATTTTAGATATATTTCCATAATTAGTTTAATAGAATTATTAATATGTCAACTAAGAGTATTTTTAATAGTAAAATATATTTTTTAACACTCATTTATTAAACGTTTATGTTAAAAATTACTAATTAAATTCATGACTGTAATTAATGTTAACATTTTCGTCACGACACGATAATTAGACTTGGGTAGCGATTATAAAATTTTCTGAGCTTGTATTTACGTGCAGAATAAGCACTAAAGATTTTTTTTTAAAGTAATAGTCAACTTTTATTAATAAATTTAAGCAGGTGTCAGTTGCGTCAGTACAGTGAACACAAGCTCAAGACTAGTATTTGTTCTCTGCCTTCTACAGTCTTCAGCATTTTTTTCAACCCGCAGCCATTGCTGCAGCTGGTGATACACTCTTAAAGAGAGCTGTTGTGCCGCAGCTACAGATGGTTGTAAAGTAGCAATGTTCGAATTGAATATAAACGCTGATTACTTGTACAAAATATAGGTTAGGTGGTTTATCGACGGCATATTTGTCTCACTATAACCATACAGTGAGACAAGAAAATGTTCCCTAGCAGCTGCAATCATCTTCTGAGTAGCGTTCGAGTCCTTGAATACTTTAACAGCGTCGGCAAGATGTGACGTCCTCACAAGAGTTTTGAGGAACTTCGTTTTCCAATGCGTAAACAATGCTGACGTTGTATGGCAACCGCTCATAGCATGTAAAAAGAGGATGTTTTCCGGAACAGTTGAACTCACGGCATTATGTTAGAAAATGTCACCTGAGAAATGGTGTCCTTTCCTGTTTTTGTTTTTTTAACGTTTTCTTCCCTGCATAGACCTATCAAAATGACCAACATATTTCCATCCTCCATAACTACAATTACCGTCTCATTTGGTGAAGCCGTGTTTGGACAAAGCAGTGTTTATAATCAAGGTATCTGCGTCTTCTTTTGCTTGCTTCCATGTAATATTTGCTGATGGGAACTTGTCAATCATCATAGGTATTAACCGACCTTTGTTTTTTGGGTTACCAAGAAATTTTTCTTTGGAAATGGTTGGTATCATTGTTTCGTCAAACAATGTGTCAGTTAAAGCATGTTTTTTTTTTTTTTTTTTTTTTTTTTTTTTTTTTTTGTATCCTACGCTAGCAATTTTTGTACCATCATGTACATAATCAGGGTAGCCATCAAAGACAACTATTCCCTTAGCTTTATATTTGATTGCACATACTGAACATATTGTTCGCAGATTAAGGAAAAAGACTGATTCTTAGGCGAACACAACTCTATATAATAAAACACCCCATCAATGGCGAATTAAACCTTGCCACTAAAACGCTTGTTTGTAAGGGGTTTGAATGCCTTGTAAAGAGCAGATTTATTTTATTTTCTTAAACCATTGTCAAATAGGGACAAATAGTGAAATATATGACTAAATCTTCAAACTGTGATCTAAATCCTCAAACTGTGAATTAAATCTTCAAATTTATAGTGCTCTGGATTGTAAAATAATGCCTACGAACTATGAAATATAATCCTTAGATCTGTAAAATATAATGATTCAAAATTGTGAAACAAGCTTTATGAACTGTGAAATACAAAGACTTTCGAATTAAGAACTCTAAAATTAATAATAATCAATGATCTATATCTCAGATTTGTTTAACAGGCCATCACTCAGGAACATAATTAAATTCAGCAAGTTTAGTATTTAATTTAAATATTATTCAAATTTTCAAATTCTTGCATTGATTTAATTATCTGTTTTATCCTAAATGGATTACTTATTTAGTTGTATTAAGAATTTATTAAGATTTATCAAAACTTCTATGACTTTTTAAGATTTAATGCTAATCTCCTTGATGAATTAGTTTTTTAAATTTCAAATTTTAAATTTCAGGCTTCAAGATTTCAAGCTTTTAAGCTATTTCTATTAAACTTTAAATAAATCATATTCTTTCTACTCACAAGTAGTTTTCACAATAACGGATTGATGGTCAGTAATATCTATACATAAAAGATCCAAAGTTTCAAAACATTGTTTAATTTGGGCTCGCCCAGGTTATGCAGCATTGGGTATCTCTTGTGAGAAGATTGTACTACATCCTAAGTGAAATTTCAAAAAAGAGGGGTCTTCCATCCTGCTGAGGCCACTGGGCCCGCTCCGGTGTCTGGAGGTTTCGTGGGATTGGCTGTCCACGAGTGGATGATTTCTGTGATTTCTGTCAAATAGGGACAAGGAATAAGGGCCTAGATCGTACATCAGAAACTGCTCAAGGTCTTCATCCGAATGCTTTGCAACTGAAATTCGTTGAAACAAAGTTGCAAAATTGACAAGAACCAAATCGTTGTCTACTTGTAATATATTGGTAATTACAGCAAAAGGTTTTACTCTGTCACTCCGTTTATGTTTGATAGTTCCAAACTCGCCACCAATAACCCTGTTGATGTTTTTAATTTCTGATTCCCAAGAATTATGGCAGTTAATTCATCCATCAGTCAAGACACAAGTGCTTATTGAGTATAAATCAGGATTTTCAGGGAAAGGGAAATGTTGCAGTAACCATTCGTACATCTTGGTACTATCCACGTTGTCCAGTAAAACTGTAGACTCTTTCACGCCTACATGCTGTTGAAATTAAACACCACGGTAAATTTCAATCTGTTCGGAAATATGAAGGAAACAATGAACCTCAGATCAATAAAATGTAGTCCATGATATAATCTTTAGTATCATTAATGGTCAAAGTTTGCGTAAATTGGTTTTTTATCATGTTTCATCGACATACAGTGCCGTAATTCCCGTTTGTCCAGAGTTTTTTGCTCTTAACACCCATTTTGCTGCACTGTCACTGCTATAAAACATTGATCAGAGAAAAACCTTTTAATTCATAAAATTTAGTAAATTATATCCTCTTTAATTTATGTATTGCTGACATTTACGTAAAATGCATAGTTTTGAAGTTAATTTGAAAAAAAAAAAAAAAAAAGAAAAGTCCATTTTTGCACTTTTTTTTTTTTTTTTGCAAAATAAGTGTTTCCCGGGAAAATTATTTTTGGCAAACTTCAGATTCCTGTTCTTGACCCCAAAAACATAAAGGCACCAAATATCAAAACTACACCAAAATTTTCTTTTATTTTCGACCAAATGCTTGCACTAACAATAATTATCGCGGAATATCCCGCTCGTGTTAAAGAGGAAACGAGACTATGAAACAATGCAGGTCCACTACGATTGCAGAAAGAGTGTCAAATACCGAAGACAGTTGACGGACATCAACTACAGAGGACCGGCACAACATTATCAGTAATAGAATGATAGCGTTTTTGTTCAGTGTCAGAGCACTTATAGAAGCAAAGAATTAGACAAACATTTAAGATAAAATTCTACAGAATGGCATAGTCATTTGTAATATACATTTTAGGGTTTACAGTTTTTTTTCTGAGTTACAAAAAAAAAATCAAATTCATGAAATTATTGGACGGTTACAATAGAAATCAACATTTCATATTTTTATTTATTTTTTTACAAGCTCCATAAAATGTAACTATTTTTATAAATTAAAGCATCGTCGTTGAAATAATTCAAGAGCTGAGAAAATCATTTATAGTCCTGCAATAATATTCGTTGGTTTAAATGTACAGAATATTCTATGTATTAATGATTCAATTAGATTTAAAATGAAATTATCACTTCGACAACTAAATATCTTCAGTTTGCATAGTGAGATGTGTAAATGAAGAGATACAAATTGAAAGAAAAAACAACTACAATTTACGCATGTAATGAAAGAAAAAAATAAATGTTTCAACATAAAATTATCATGCAATGGAACTATAATAGTTTAATAATATTTTAAATCGCATTTTTTACATTTAAATCCTTTCAATACATTTCCTAATATTATTATTGTTATTTTCAAAATTTGAGGAGGTGGGTGGTGAGGTATTCACTTTGTTGTAAATAGAACATAATTGAGTATTTTTGAGAAAGCTAATTAGAAGGTAACGTAATCTTAAAACCATAATAGTGGGTGATCAACTGGCACATAAAATCTCAAAAATAATGAGTTATTTTTTGCATTTTTTCAGATTGGAAAAGAAAGCAAATTTAATAAAAACTAAAAATATATCTATCATTCTAGTAATCTAAAAAAGGTTAAAAATCAGTGATCAGCGCTGTAAATTAGTATCAATAAATAATGTATTGTCTAAAGTTATATGTTTTTCATATAATATGTAAATGAAACACCCTATTAACATAGTCGTATTATTAATGTGAATTCATTCGGGTATTACACAATAGCCGATTCATTATAGAGTTGCTGAATAGTAATTGTATGTATAATTAGTTTGCGCTGGATATTGATATATCCGGTCAGATTTATAAACATTATGTAGACAGAAATTCTCGTTCAAATAGTTGTCCAAAATATTCAATTTTAATAATTAATGTGGGCAGAATGCAATTCAGAAAATTATTAATTGGTTTGAAGTTGTAAACATCTGATATAAAGACAGATGTGATTTGTAATGTATAAATATATAAATGCGATTTTTAAAAATCTTTTTATACCCAAATACTGTTCTAATAATGAAACAAAAATATTTTCATTAATTCTAAAAAACTGTCTTTTTCTTTTCTTTTTTTTTTTTTTTTTTTTTTTTACAAAAGTATTAATTTATTACATTTATATAGATTGTTTTAAGAATTCTATCGTTAATAGTTTAATTGTATTTTTAATCAGTTTGATTCTACCCTTTTATTTAAAACTATTCGCTAAAATTAGAAAATATATCAATACTGTTTACAGTTTTGTTAAAAATCGTACATCACACATAGATATTCATTACATAAACATTCATATCATAAATTTCATTACACAATAAAATATTGCTCTTTAAAAGAAATGTAGTGATAGAAAACAAGAAAGAAAAATCATGCGTCAAGCTTAAATTATAAATCACTTTCCAACTGTTCCAGAATAATTTAACGAAACTTTTTTTACTAAGGTAAAGAAGATACCCGAGAAAATACCGTCAATTTAGAAAACGCATATAAAAAAAAGATTACAACATTTGTTGCAGAAAGTAGTGAAGTTAGTCCAATTCTTTTATGAAGATTTATATATGATCAATAGAACACCATATATATTCTAAATAGTATATTAAAATTAAATTTAGTTATAAAACGTATAAGACATTTGGAAATTCACCTTTAACAATTCAATTTCTTCCAACAGACCGAAATGCACTTGAATTATTTTGTACTGTTCTATATATTATCTAGAGGCTGAAATTTAATTGAGCGCAAAAACACGTTTAAAACTACTGAAATTACATTTTCAGGACTTACTATCAATAGGCGACCATTTATCCGTTTTTTTTTTTTTTTTTTTTTTTTTTTTTTTTTTTTTTTTTGCATAGGTCCGTATATAATATAATGTATATGCTACAAATATTTCTGATTATACTAAATGTAGTATACCATGAAAATGCATATATCAGATTAAAAAAAACACCCTTAAAGAATTCATTCTCACTCTTAGAAATTCTTATGAATTCTTTTGTGTAACCCTGCACTCTCAAAAATAATTTACTTAAAAATGAGAACTTCTATGTACTCGTATTTTTTTAAGTACAATTGTTTCAAAAAGAAGTACATTGTTATATTTAATCTACTTAAAAATGAGCATTTCTATGTACTCATATTTTTTAAGTACAATTGCTTCAAAAAAGAGCCTTAATCTACTTAAAAATGAAAATTTCTTTGTACTCGATTTTTTTAAGTACAATTAGTTCAGAAACGAGTACATAATATTTTGAAGTTGTGTATACTTATACCTGATTTATAAATGTATGCAGAAATGAATACATATATTTTGTATTTTAAATTTTAATATCCATGTTTAAATCCTATGTGCTCAAAAATATGAGTTTTCTGATAAACCCTTTTCTTATACGGAATTGACAGTAGGAATTTCCAAGCTTTTATTTAAGATATGTCTATCTTTGTTATAATTTTTAATTTATAATACACACTTTTCAAATTTATTTACAATTTCACTAGAAATGTTAAAGAAGAAAATTTAGTTTAAAAATTATTTTATTAGAAATTAGAATATTTAAGAAAGGGAAAATTGATCTTTGCTGTTAGCGATCTTCCGTCACTGATTCATAAAAGGTGTCATTTGGAGGCAGCCGGTAGCTGTACTTATAGCACAGTCAGTACAATACTGATCTCCCACCTAGAGGACTCGGGTTCAAATCATACGGAGCGGATCATACACAAAATTTCAAGAACTAAATTTAAAATAGTAAATTCGTTGTTCGTTACTCCAAAGATTGTAGTTCTTCGCAATTCAAAATTACTGCAATTAAAAATGGTGATTTGTCGGTTCTCTGTAATTTCGCTTTTTTATAGTGTATGTGTGTTTCTATACATACTTATTTTCGAGTCTATGTATGTACTCAAAAAAATGAGTACATGCGTTTTTCAAATTTAAGAGTAAAGTACTCGGAGCTATTTTAAGATCGGGAAGTGCTCAATAATTAGTACAATTTACTTATTTTTAAGAATAGTGTTTTAAAAGTGTGTGTATTTTCAATGGAATTTATATACACCACGTAGCGTGCAAAAATTTAAGTAAAATTTAAAGGTATACACTAACAGAAAACCCATTGTCAGCAATCGTCTCTAATCGACAACACTTCAGATGCTGCATTCTACCAAAAATCTTTTATTGTCCCTGTAAATTAACGACAAATGTGTTGCGAATCATACTCTTCTGCAAGAATCCTGTAGTAAATCTGAGTAAAGTACATTAATTTCATCATGTTTGAAATATAGAAACTTAATTAAAATACACTGCGAAAAGTTTTTCCCCGTAATTGTTATTTAACCGACTCTTTTGTGTGACGCTGTCAATGAATTACAAATGCTTTGCTCACCATATTGTACATAAAGCATTTTTTTGTGCACTTCAGATATTCGTATCAATTTAATTACGTTTGTAATAGAGTAGTATCATTTAAACACGCTGCAAAGAATTTTTCTTCATATACCATAAGACAACGGAATACTTTTGAGTTCATTGTACTCGTACACTATGTGTTCCATATAACATATTCCATAGTAACCATCTTCTAGGGCATCCAAATAATATATATAAATATCATTCTGTTTAAAATTGGGAAACTCATTAAAATAAACTGCAAATGATTTTTCCCCATATACCGTGATGTAACGAAGTACTTTGGGTGTCCCTGTAAATGAACTATGAAGGTAACGCATTTTAATTTTCAATACCGAACATGCCATGCAAAACTTCAATAAGATATATCAATTCCATGTCAATCCGAGTATCTTTGTTAATAAGAGCACACACAGACAGACGCAGACGGCGGGTAGACAAACGAAGTCATAAACACTTTTCAACTAATTTGGAAAATGTTAATAAAAAGAAAATTTTAGGTATTAGTTACTGTGTAATTTTTCTTATCATTTCTTATTAGTATTGTTACATTTTAAACTATATTTTACATACATTGCTATATTTTACATACACTGCTATATTTTGCACACTTTGTTATATATTTTAATACAATTGTTGATACTAATGCATTACAGATACAATTTTATATTTTGATCATTAGGATAATGCTCTCGCAATAAATGTCCAATTTTGCGTTACTTTTAAAGAAACCTCAAAACGATGTACAGTCGTGGAAAAAAATAGTAAACACCCCCTACTACCTCTGCAGCAAATTATTGTAGAAAAAAGTTACTAGTACCAAACGATTGGAAATAAAGTCTACTTTTAAATGATGCATATAACATTTGTTTATGGGGGCATCTACAAATCAAAGGCAGGCCAAACTTTTTTAGGTAGCTTTCTTTACAAAAAGCTGCCTATTGCAGCCGTTCGGAGGAAAGCGATTTCAAAAAATGTTGGTATATTTTCATCGATCATGACCCCCAGACCCCGAAACCACCCTCCGTTCAAAATTGATATATATATATATATATATATATATATCAATATATATATATATATATATATATATATATATATATATATATATATATATATATATATGACCTATGTCACACTGTAACTCTCGTATTTATGAACCGATTTGGATGTAATTCGGTGTGTACATAGTACATACCAATGTCTCGACCGAGTTCGTTGGCCAGCTTCATCCGCCATTTTGTTTCAAAATGGCGGCCATTTAAAATTTTTAAAAAAATTTAAAATTTGAAATGTGGTACCAAAAAATTGAAAATGGAAAAATATTTTTTTCTTATGTATTTGACCTTTATACAAAGACTCCGTAGCAGTTTTTATTTCGTCTATATCTTAAAAAATGGCTGAGTTACAGTATTTTGAATTTCTAGCGAAGCTGACATTTTGAAACGTCCTGAATTTTGTCACGCGATAAAAGGCGTATTTATGAACCCATTTGGATGTAACTTCGTTTATACATAGTACAGACCAATGTCTCGAACGAGTTCGTTGGCCAGCTTCATCCGCCATCTTGTTTAAAAATGGCGGCCATTTAAAATTTTAAGAAAAATTTAAATTTGAAATGTGGTAGCAAAAAATGGAAAATTGAAAAAATATTTTTTTCTTATGTGTTTGACCTTGATAAAAAGATTCGGGAGCAGTTTTTGTTTCGTCTATATCTTAAAAAATGGCTGAGTTATAGCATTTTGAATTTCTAGCGTGGCTGACATTTTGAAACGTCCTAATTTTTGCCACGTGATAACAGACGTATTTATGAACCGATTTGGATGTACTTTGGTGTGTACATAGTACATACAAATAATTCAACCGAGTTCGTTGACCAGCTTCATTCGCCATCTTGTTTCAAAATGGTGGCCATTTAAAAAAATTAAAAAAAAATAAATTTAAAATGAGATACCAAAAAACTGGAAAATGAAAAAGATTTTTTTTGTATGTGTTTGACCTTAATACAAAGATTCCGGATCAGGTTTTGTTTCGTCTACATCTAAAAAAATGGCTGAGTTATAACATTTTGAATTTCTATTGTGGCTGACATTTTAAAACAACCTGATTTTTGTCACGCGATAACAGGCGTATTTATGAACCGATTTGAATGTAACTTGGTCTGTACATAGTACATACCAATGTCTCGACCGAGTTCGTTGGCCAGCTTCATTCGCCATCTTGTTTCAAAAGGGTCGCCATTTAAAAAAAAATGTAATTTAAAATTTAAAATGAGGTATTAAAAAATTGGAAAATGAAAAAGATTTTTTTATGTGTTGATACAAAGATTCTGGAGCAGTTTTTGTTTCTGAAAATTTGTTCTTTTGTTTATATCTTAAAAAGTGGTTGAATTATAGCACTTTGAATTTCTATCATGGCTAACACTTTGACACGATCTTGTATTTGTCACGCGATACTACACTTATTCGCCTATTTCGATGGAAGAAGGCATGTGGATAGTATACATCAATATCTCGACCAAGTTCGCTGGCCAGCTTCATCAGCCATCTTGTTTCAAAATGGCGGCCATTAAATTAAAAAATATATATATTTAAAGTGAGGTGCAAAAAAATTAGTAATTGAAAAAGGTTTCTTTCTTAAGTATTTGACCTTGATATAAGGATTCAGGAGCATTTTTTGTTTGTCTTTATCTTAAAAAATGGCTCAGATATAGCAGTTTCAATTTCTAAAGTGGGTGACATTTTCAAAAAAACTGATTTTTTGCCTGCGACAGCACTCGTATATATCAACCGATTCCGATATGAGTGAGCATGTGCACAGCAATTACTAAGGTCTCGACCAAGTTTACTGGTTAGTCTCATCTACCATGTTGTCTTAAAATGGCAGGCACTTTAAGAAATCGCCGAATTTGGCAGCCAAATATAAGTGACTTTAAATAAAAGCAGCTTGGATAAAGCTGACTAATTTCGCGAAATTCTCATTCATAATGATTTAGTATTGATAAAAATTAGTATTGAATCTCCTACATTCGGTTTCCACTTAATTGAGCTTCGTGTGTTTGAATAATATAAGTTGGCTTTTTAAAAATAAGGAATATGAAAGCTACCTCTTCCTCCCGGCACTGGCCGGAAGGACTTTTTTTTTAAGCAATAGTCAAGTTTGTCACGATAAGTAAATTCTGCATCCTTCAATTAGCCTAAATACAAATTTTCATGAAATGCGTACGAGAAGTTTCAGAAAAATTGTTATTTTTTTAAATAAGCATAATTTAGGGACTTTATCCAAATTGAAGTTCGGTTCTTGATTGTTGAAATGCTTCAGAATGACTATGTCACTTCTATTAATGTATTATTTCTTGCGTAAATAGGACCTTTTCACTCGCTTAATATGTTTCGACTGTTGCTTGCTCAAATGTTTCAATGAAATGAGTAATATATATATATATATATTAAATTATGCTTTTCTAAACATTATAAACGGCCTCTTAAACCCTCATTCTGACGTTTTCAATCATAATTCAAAAACTACTTTGAAGAAAAAATTGAAATTGAGAATTCGCAGAAAGCAGGACATAATAAATATTAATCTGAAAAACAATAGTACGTTGCCGCTAATTTTTTTCCAATATTAATTTCATAATTCATATTATATATTTTTTAAATTACAAATTCATTGTAGTTATTTTTGGATATTTTAGTTTTATAATCACACAAAAATACCACATTTATTACATGCCATTAATTTTTTCCGAATATTAATTTCATAATTCATATTATATATATTTTTTTATATTACAAATTCAATGTATTTATTTTTGGAATTTTAGTTTTATAACCACACCAAAAATACCACATTAGGATTATAATTTCAAGATTTATTAATAAAATATCAAAATGTAATTTTCAATGTATATAATTCAAAAACATGTCATTCAAGTGGCTTGAAATTTTGTTTATAGGCTTAGCTTGAGACGAAGATTTAAAATATATTGTCAGAATTTAGCGTTGCTATTGAAAAAAACAAAATTTGGTCTGGTTTTGATTTGGTCATGTCCCCCTAAGAAAATTTTATATACATCATTTAAAAGTAGATTTTATTTCCAATAGTTTGGTACCAGTAACATTCATCTATTATAATTAGATGCAGAGTTAGTAGGGGGTGTTTACTTTTTTCACCACAACTGTCCGTTTAACCTTACTAAGATAATATACATGTCTAGTCAGAGACGGGTTAGGTCACTTACCGAGAGCAGTGATGCATGGAGAGTCATCCAGAAACAGCTCAAGCCTAGAAACAGGGCAAGACATCAGTTAATGCGGTTGAGACAGCAAGAATTGTCTCACAAGGATAAGCATTGTGTCAACAGTTTTCGGTATGCCATATAATTAGCAACGTTGCACAATTCCCTTGTGAGAAAGTATCTTACTCAGCGGGTATTTCTGCTTAAATACTGCCTCAAATCCTTTGTAAGGATCAGGCGATTTTAGCCTACCCATGGTTCTGGTCGTTTACTTGGCCGACCGTGTCTGTAAAACCTTACCCAGTCTTGTTAATATATTATACATATTTAATTGAGTTCATTAAATAAGTATGCAGAATACAGGTCTAGTTCCTTGACATACATACATATTAAGCCATTTACAGTAATTGAAAATACCTACTGAAGTTAATTTTTAAAATATCTATGTTTTTTTTTTAATATATAATCGTATTTACAGAGCCGTTCTAATTGCTGTACATTTAGAATTTGCATATAGGCTAAATGAAAGGTGCATAATTTTTAAATCGTCTCAAATTTGGGAATGTCTTTTGAAAATTCAATGTTAGTGTTTATTTTTATATGTAGATATTACCATCAGAACAATTTCAAGCAAGAATAAAAAATACACTATTCTCTATTGATTGGAATATTATTTTTCCTTCATAGACAAACAGATGTCATTCAAATTAGCACGGATAGGTGTTATTTTTCTTTAGGAAACTGTACATATCTCTACCGAAATTTCTCTTTTTTTCTCTTTGACATTTAAAATTTGTCATATAGTTTTTACTTTAGATTATTAATTTATTAATGTTGTATAACTTTATCTAAAAATCATAGATTTTAAATGCAAAGAATACATGTAGATTTCTTTTATATCTAAATAATAACAATATGAAATATCTAACCTAAAATTACACAAAAGGGAACTGAAAGGAAATACTTTTACTAGGGAAATATTATGGATTTCTTTGACTTCTTATTCCATCTCTGTCAAAAGAAACCAATAATAGAATAATATGATTTATTCCCACTCGAATGTTCTTCGTTCTTCATTGTATGGATTATCGGAAACTTTACTCCACCCGAGCTCAGTGTAAAACACATCTTGAAAGAATAAGAAAAAATGCAAAAACTATTTTTACTTAATTTTAACTTTTGTTTCATATTTTCAATAGATGCACACCTTTTCTCCAATAAAAAGTGTAAATAAAATTTATGTCTTAACTAATAAAAGAAGAAGGAGAGTAACAGACTGTTGTATTTCAACCATTTGCTAAACAATCCTATTCGCTACAAACAGCTGTGTTGCTTTTATAGGTTATGATTTTTCTATGAATTGACAAATATTTACATTCCGTTAAGCACACTGTATTGTTACCGGTTAACCCCGTAATTCTCGCGCCCGTGACTTTTACGTACAGTGCAGGCTACTTTTTATTGATTCAGATTGTTTGATTCTACACTAAAAGTTTTTAAAATAGTGTAAATGGCTTTATTCTCGCATCCTTGTATCTGCCATTAAATAAGGAGAATATATCTACTTCAAAAAATGTGATCTATTCAAACAATCTCATTTTTGATGGTTTCGTTCATCTGACAAAACCCTAATCGTCTCGCTCCTCTGTCTCTCTGTCCGTCACAGTGCCCGTTCTCAGAAACTATACATGTTGGAGACTTGAAATTCAGCATACTTATAGCTGAACACCTCACATCAAATGAAAAATCACAAAATTTTGGAAAAATCTTATATTTAACCATCTGGGCTCTAACTTGTGTATTTTAGGCTTTATCTTCTAACTGAGCCCCTAATTAAGTTGAAGACTTGAAATTTTGCAAAATTATAGCTAAGCACTTAAGATCAAACGACAAATCATAAAATTTTGAAAAAGTCTTATATTTAACACCCAGGGCTCTAACTTGTGTATTTTAAGCCTTTTTTTAAAAAACTCAGCTCCTAATTAAGTCGAAGACTTGAAATTTTACGTAATTATATCTAAATACTTGTGTTCACACGACAAATCGTAAAAATTTCACAATGTCTTATATTTACCCCTCCGGTCTCTAACTTGTGTATTTTAAGCAATTTTTTTTAACTCGGGCTCTAATTAAGTTGGAGATATGAAATTTTGCATACTTATAGCAGAACACTTCCGCTCACACAAAAAATCATAAAAGTTTCAAAAAGTCTTATATTACTTACCGCTCCGGACTCTAACTTGTGTATTTTAAGCAATTTTTCTAACTCAGCCCCTAATTAAGTTGGAGACTAAGTTGGCGCCTGCCTATCTCGGTTGCTATGGTCCGACTCTCTCGACTAATATATCTACGGATATGTTGTAAAACGGAGTTTCATTCGTATAGAGGTTTGTTTAGAATAGATCCTGGCTGTGAAATGTGGAACTAAGAGATTTTGCAAAAGAATAAAGTGTTTTGAAAAGAATGTTAAACTAAACCCTCTGTGCGATTTGTGATCACACTTACCCTCTTGTTTAAAAAGTAGCCTACAGTAGCTTAAGGAGTCAAAAAATCAAATTTCCTTTATTTTTTACTTTTCGTTTTATGTTTTTTCTTGACTTGATAACAAAAATAATCGTAGGAAGACTCCGTTTTAGAATTCTATATATGTCTGGTCATTCAAATGCAATGTAGGACATTATCTATCTATCTATATTATAAAGGACAGACGTATTTGTGCGTACCGCTCACTCCATTCACAGAATGGCTTCACGATAAAATTTCCATTTTTAAATTTTTGCTACTGTAATTTTTTAAACTTCAAAACATTGCACATTTTTAATTTTTACACCGTCGTTTAGGGAAACATTTTTACTTTCAAATGAATTTTGTTTGAAATGTGTATCGCAGTTTACTCATTTTTTATGGCTTTTTAAACATTTTTAAGCATGTATTTTTTAATTTATCTGTATTGCGTTCAGGCTCTATTACGGAAAAATATAATAGCTCATTCACACTAAAAACATTGTCTTGGCGCAGCATGTCCCTAAAGGGACTTTGCGCCATAAAACCCCAATCAACCAACCAACCAACCACACTAAAAACATTATAAATACGTCAGCGATTGTCTCCGGCTAATATTTCACTACGAAATTATACTTAATAAGTTAATAAATAAAATAAAATAAAATAAAGTAATATAATATAAAAATCAAATTTAATATATATTCAATTTTTATACCATCTTATAGGGGAAAATGTACTTTCAAATGAAGTTTCTGTGAAAGATGCATCGTAATTTACTCATTTTTATGACTTTTTAACTATTTTTCAATCAAAATTTTTTTAATCTCTCGTGCTATTATGTGCAGGCTCTATTACGAAAGTATAATAATATTTTTTAAATGAATGGTAGAAACATGAAAAAGATATAATCAGAATAAGAATAATGAAGAAAATTAAAGTTAACCCTTTTGCTTCAAACAAATGCAGCAATAATGGATGAAATAATTGATAATAAGGGTTACAAAAGGGGAGAAAATGAAAAAAAGTTTAATCAAATGTTTTGGTAAAAAAATTGTCTATTCTGATTTGTATTTTTTTCCCTTCATTTTGTTCTTTTTTACCTTTTATAATTTTTATAAACCTATTATGGAAATATAATAAAGGCCTAAAAAATAAAAACAAAGGAATAAAACTTAAATTTAAACACTTTCATATCCAAGAATCAGCTTATTCTAATCTGAAAAATCGCCTGCCGACAAATCGTCATCTATAAATGTTAATCGTTGTTTTTCTTTATTATTTTTTTTCAACAATGGAAGATGAACAAAAATAATTTTAAAATCCTTTACAAAGCTGCAGAATTATTTTCTATATTTAGGTCGCATAAATTTAAAGTAAAAAACCAATTTTCAACTAATTATTTCTTAAAGACGAATATTCAAATTTTTCAGGCCACTAAAAGCCGAATGGTCGAACGAAAAAAAAAACGTCATTTTGTAAGTAATCGTTTCCATTCGTAAATCGGAAATGTTTCTTCATGAGTTTGTCCAAATACCGTCATTCGTTTGTTCAATTTAATAAAACTAATTTTAATTATGTTTCACCAGCACATAAGTCAATAAAAAAGAAAAGTGCCCATTTAAACTGATGGCATTGAGCTCACAGGCTATTCACACTGATTGTATCTTATTTTCTTATTTCGCAGAATAATGCCCCTCAAAATATAATTGATGGGAATAGCCCACGTTCCTCCCCCCCCCCTTTATACTTAACCAATGAACCTCCAAATCAAACGAAAAAAGAGCCATATCGGAATAAACTGGTCTCTCAAATTTGAAGCAAATCGAATAATTCTGAAATGAAAAACCCCTTTATCTAAATTAAGGGGTGGATTAGCCCCCGTCCCCTTTTTATATTTAACCAATAAACCTCCAAATCTAATCAAGGCGACTCCTTAACATAATATACCGGTATACCAAATTTGCTGCAAATCGAATAACTCTGCATGAAAACCCACTTATCTAAATTAAGGGCGCGACTAGACCCCCTTCCCTCCCTTTATACTTAACTAATGAACCTCCAAATTCAATCAGGCAAGCTCCTTAACATAATGAATCGGTATAGCAAAGTTGGAGCAAATTGAATAATTCTGCATGAAAAACCCATTTATCTAAATTAAGGGGGGTAGTCCCCCTTTCCTCCCTTTATACTCAACTAATGAATCTCCAAATCTAGTCAAGGCAGCTCCTTAACATAATAAACCGGTATACCAAATTTGGAGCAAATCGAACAATTCTACATGAGAAACCCATTTATCAAAATTAAGGGAGATAGCCCCTCCCTTTTCTACCCTTTATGCTTAAGTAATGAACTTCCAAATCTAATCAGGGAATCTCCTTAACATAATAAACCGGTATACCAAATTTGGAGCAAATCGAATATATGTGCATGAAAAAACCATTTATCTAAATTAAGGGGGGGACTAGCCCCTCTTTTCCCCCTTTATCCTAAACAATGAATTCCCAAATCTAATCAAGGCAGCTTCTTAACATATTAAACTGCTATACCAAATTTGGAGCAAATCGGACAATTCTACATGAAAATCCCATTTAGGTAAATTAAGGTGGGAGGTAGCCCCCTTTTCCCCCTTTTATATGTAAGTAATGAACTTCAAATCTAATCAGGGAAGCTCCTTAACATAATAAACCGGTATACCAAATTTGGAGCAAATCGAATATTTCTGCATGAAAAACCCATTTATCTAAATTAAGGGGGGGGGGATTAACCCCCGTTTTCCCATTTTATCCTTAAACAATGAACCCCCAAAACTAATCAATGAATCGCCTGATCAAAATGAACCTAGAAAATTAATTTGAAGCAAATCGGATATTTCTATCGAGAGTTATTGCGTTACGTACGTGCATACATACGTATATACGTATGTACTTGTACATACGTACGTACATGCAGAACCGGCTAGCACATAAGCTCTCAGGCTTTGATAGCCTGTGAGCTAAAAATTATTATTATTTATTTATTTATTTTATTTTATTTTTATTTATTTATTTATTTTTGTTTTGTTTTACGGAACGTTGAAAATGTTCATTTTTATTGAATAAACTTTTAACCTACATTATATGGTTTTATTACTTGATCATTTTGGTTCATTAATGGAAATTCAGCATTCATTAAAATTAATACAGTGAACCGCCCTTTACGACCACCTCCATTTAGCGACCACATCGTTGAACGATCATTTTTTTCATGGAATGAAATTTATTTCCACAGGCTCAATACTAATTTTACCTCCTTTCAGTGACAATCTCAGTTAAAATCTCTCCATGAGCGACCATTTTTTTGAAGAAAATAAACCAAATTACGTTTTTCCTGCTCGCTTGGAGAAGGTGTCATTAGAAAAATAACTCCGGAGAACGCATTATTCATCAAACTTCTAAACAAAATTTAGAATTTTTTTTATTATTATTCTGCTAACTTTTAAGTATTTAAATTCATTTGTGCCTTTTTAGGTAATGAATGTAACTCCGATGACAAACTAAGAATGTCGATAAATAAACTCTCCTAACCTACTCTGTCAAGAAACTCTCAAAGAAATAGATAAATTAATGAAATCGTCATTATTTGTTCCCGTCCAAAAAAAAAAAAAAAAAAAATTGCACTTATTTACTGAACTTCGATAGGATTTGGAAATAAAAGTTATTAAACAAAAACCTAATTTGCAGAACAAATTAAAAAAACAAAATTTATTTCCTAAAGTGTTTAAGCCCGAGAAGGGGCATATATTAAGATATTTCATTCAATTTGTTCTACATTTAATGTTAAATTTTTGTAAGAAATAAGCTAAACCAATTGAACATTTAAAAATAAAAATGAAATCCATACAACATAATACTTTAAACACCTGTATACTTAGATTCCGTTTAAACGAAATCGAAATAAATCTTAGACTTTTTTTAAAGCTTTGAGCAAAAAAAGCTTTTTTAAAGCTTTTAAAGCTTAAAGCTGAAAGCAAATCATATTATGTACAATCGTCATAAACATAATGCAAAATCTGCAGTACAAATATTTACAACTTAAAAATGGAAAAAGTCTAAGATTTATTTCAATTTCATTTCAACGGAATCTAAGTATATAGGTTCTTAAAGCATTATATTGTATGGATTTCATTTTTATTTTTAAATGTTCAATTGGTTTAGCTTATTTCTTACAAAAATTTAACATTAAATGTAGAACAAATTGAATGAAATATCTTAATATCTGCCCCTTCTCGGGCTTAAACAATTTAGGAAATAAATTATGTTTTTTTTAATTTGTTCTGAAGATTAGGTTTTTGTTTAATATGTCAAGTTTTTTAATAACTACTGCATTCAGACAAACACATTTCAAAATTAATGGAGGATATCATCACCTGGCTTTGATTTGTGCGATATCGCATCACAATTTGTGATGCAATTTACCTATGTATAATTCAAAATGTTTCACCAGTGCAGTAACGCAGGTTGTTGTAGTTTAGTCAAAAAATTACAATCTGAACGTAAAAAATCTGCTTAAAAATGTCATTTTTTTCCCACTATGACGTCATATTCATCTTCTTTTTAATTCTTAAAACTATTTCAGTTTTATGTTTCACGTGAAAATCATTCAACTAAAAATAGGCAAATTATTATTACGGCTTTTGAATTATTTACAACAATGAAGGAAAAATATTAAATTTTATTAGAAAATGTCCGTTGATTGTCAACGAGAAAAAAACGAAATTTGGAATTATTAATAAAAATATTTGAATAATGTAAATAAAAACTAGCCCATGTTACTATCTAGATTATAATCCACCTATATGCAGAGGCATTTTATGATCCGTTTTGATCCTGACGTCTGTCAAATGTTTTTACACTTTGAATTTAAAATATTATTAGAATTAGAAAAGAATAAAAAATGAGTGGCATCAGGGACAAAAAGGTGGGAAGAAAAAAATGAAAAGTTATGATCTCCATAGGCTTTTCTATGTTAAATTAACATTGAGAAGTGACACTGGAAATAAATAAGTATTGCGCTGCCGCGCAATACTTAAATAAACGATAAAGCCGTAAAATCATAGCATACATGAATGTATTCATTTTTAAACTCTGCAGTAATCAACTTATGTAATTAACTTTTATTTTGATACTTAAATTTTAATATTTTTTTCCTCATTTTAAAAATAAATTTTAGTAACATTAATTTTACATGTTTCCAAAAATTAAAATCTAGATTTAAACATGACCTCCGTTAAGAGACCACCTCTCGGAGCGACCAATTTTTATTGGAATGGAACGTGGTAGTTTTAGGGAGGTTTTACTGTATTATAGTTTGTTCTTAAACATATAATAAAACAAAGTTTACAATTTCAAAATGAAAAATCGTAAGATCTCCGGCAATTTAAGTGAAAGAATTACTATGCCACCTATTTTTTTTAACGCGGTGATCCTTAAATTCAGGCTTATACATTAATGTTTCGTTAAAATGGGTTTAGAATTGTAAAGAAGTCTTGTCATAACTCAGATCGTAGAACTCGTATCGAGGCATACAGATATAGATACGTGAATCTTCTAAATGGATTTCGTTTCCGTGTAGAGCTATGAAAAATCTTACAGATTAAATTAAAATAAAATATTAGGGGAAACCGGGCCTAGTTGGCTAATGGGGTAAGTAGGCGCAGTCCTCATAAATCGCCTGTTTGAGGATAGATTGCGTAACCAGTCCCAGAGTACCTTTCTTCTTGATTTTTACAATCGTCATTGTAGTTTTGCAGCGTTACCTACGTGCAGTGGACCATGTATTACGATTTTTCTGTTTTTTGCACTCATAAGTAATTTTTTGTTGCTTCATTCTTTTTCTAATTTCTAATACTTATCTTAATAATTGCGATTTAACTTGCGCAGTTTTTCTTAGTGTATGATTGACTGTACCTACCCAATAAGTGGTTTACTTGGATTATTTATGGTTAGATGGTTACGTGTCCCTTTTGTGAAGAAATTTATTATGGGGCTAGTAGGCGCATTGAAAACGGGGCATGTTGGCTCGGTGTCTGATGTGTTCTGGTTGCTTGAAAAACAGCAAACACAGAGAAAAGTGGTTGCAATACAAGATTTTGGGCACACGAGGCTTGTCCAAACGCAGACACTCGATTTTTTTATTTGTGACAACTGTAATTCTGATGATGATATCGAGTAAGATAGACGTTACTCAATGTTAATGTTTTATTCATTATTTTTATATATGTATATTTTAGAAATTACATTGTACGGACATAACGCCTTTGTTTAAACTTATTGACAATAATGAAATCGATTTTTGTTAACTGCGTGTCTTATTTGAGTTTCATTTAAATTTTTATAAAGCGTGTGCCAGCTTACCCCATAGGTATAGGCAACTTGCCCCGTGATGGGGTAGGTTGGCGCAAATTTTCCTTTTATTTTAGACTTCCGCTAAACAAACTCAGAACTCCGGGTATTTATAGCGCAATGCCTGTTCTTTAAAAGTAAAATTAAATTTTCATAAAAAACTTAAACAAAAAATTAATAAAAATCAATAACTATAAACTTTGCCTACTAGCCCCGGTCTCCCCTACTGAAAATATATGTGTGCTAATATATTTACATTAGACACTATCTTCTTTCAAAACTTACATTTTAAGATAAACTAAAGTTTAGAAATTAAATATATTATTGACTACTAGAAATTTCCACTGTTTTATGTACCTGGAAATAAAACACTCATATTAAAATTATTTATAAATTGTAAGAAGTAGTACTTGTTAAACCATTAAGATAATCTGAATAGTATATTGCTGTTTATAGTAACAATATTAACAATTGCTTGAGAAACTCTTCATTCCTATTTGATTCAGGCTTTCTGCGAAAAAAGGGTAAACTGTTGCATCTGTCAACTCATCCAGCATTTACCGTAAAATGAATAAAGTTTTTAGATCTGTTCAGTAGTTTTAGAGTAATCACCATATTAAAAATTACATTTTTGAAATTGAATTTAAACAAAATTTGTTTGAATAAAGTGATATTTTAAAGATAATTGTATTATAAAATTTCTATTTTACACTATTAACGAATTTAAAGAAATCGTAACTTTATAATGTTCTTGCACATTTTGGGACACAGAGATCCCATTATGAAAATTTACCTATTTGTAGTTGAGAATTGTTTATTTTATTTATTTATTTTTATTTATTCGTACTTAAAGTTCATTTACAACTTCAATGTAACCAGAATCTCAAATCTCAAACAATATTAGGAAAAAAAAAAAAAAGTAATACAAATTTTCTCCAATAAAATGAGTCTTAAATTTTATATATTCCGTTTATTAAGTGGATTCTGTTTACGATAATTTATTAATCGTTCTATCATTTTAATAAGACTATTTTCGCCATAAATGTAAGAAGAGACGTTATTTTTTTTAATTGATATAAAAATAAATATTTTATTAGAAATGATTGTTTCATTCCATTGTTCCATTAATGTATTTTTGGAATTTTTATTTAGAAAAGTATATTATTGCTTACGTATAATTATATTACTTTTTAAAGAGGTTAATTGTCCTCATACATTATTTCAAGTAGAAAATTTGGAAACAGTTTTATTTTCAAAAGCTTCGAAACAAAATTTAGATAAAATTAGTTTTAAAAAATTTCGAAGATTTTGCGAAAGGATTTTTTACTCCAAGAAGATGATTTTTTTATGAATAGAAAAATATAATTTACCATGTAAAACACTTTTATGAATTTCTGCATTTTTTAAAGATAATAAAGACGAATTTCAAGTTAGAAAAAACATTTGTTTCATTCTAACAAAAACAATTTTTATTAGTTTGCATTATGTAGTTTTGGATATTTGAATCAATATTATTTTTATATTGTTGTTCAATAAAGTGAAAATTTTATTTAGCATTTGAAAGCGGGAAATTAACCTTTTTTACTTTAAAACTACATCATTACAATCATCTGTATGATATTTTAATGTTCGTGCGTTAACTAAATGTTTATTCATATTAATAATGTTTTCTTAAGAGCTGACAGAAAGATGATAAAATACTTTATTATGTTTAAGTAACAAGAGAATTAAAGTACTTATAGTGAGGAATTCTAATTGAGTGTGAATTTGCAATTTATTAAAAAAAAACAACATACATAAATTGTTTAAATATTATGAACAATCAATTAGGATTTTCATGAAATTGATTTACATATCCTCTACCTACTTCTATTCCTTTGCAAAATTCAAAGGTGAAATTTTACGTAATTAATAACATAATCATTGATTTTATTTGTAATCCTAAATAAAACTGATCATGTTTGTAGATTTGAAAAGTTACATTAGAATTTTTGTCGGTTTCTTTTTGTGAAAATGGTTTTCTTGTTTGCATAAAATTAGATTAATCTTTGAAGAGATTATGTATCAAAATTTGGAAATTATTTTGTTTTCAATAGATCATCAGTCAATTTTATATGAATTTAGTTCAAAAATTTCAATATTGTAGAATAAATATTTTAATTATTTTTCAATATTTTCAATATTACTTTTCGATATATTTATTAATAGTATAAAAGATCAAAAGACCTAGTATAAATTTTATTTTTAGAAACTTTATAGCATATAGTTATTGAAATAATACAGTTTTATAGTAATCTAATTTTTATTATGAATTGATAAGAATTATTTTTCATATAAAGTTGCTGTAGTACAAAAAAAAATAAATAAAAAAACAAATGTATTAAAAAAATTTATGGTACTAGAGAAACATTTTTCTAATTATGTAAAAAAAAAAAATAGTTAAACGAATTTTTTATTTCTAATGAATTAATAAATAATTTATTTTATATTAATTAAATGGAAATTTACATATAATGAATATACATGTATAAATATTGAAAAAAAAAAAAAAACCCATACAGATTTAAAGGTATTAAGAAAATATAGAATATTTTCCGATACATCGGAAAAAATTGTAGGATATATAACATTTCCTTTGCCTTATCTACTAAAGTCACAAACAATGTTATACGACGTATTATATTAACATTATATCTGATTTATGAAAATCATTTCAAACGCTATCTAAAAGTTATTAAAATTACTAGAATTATAATCTTGTTATTTTACAATAAGTACAGATTTTTTTTTTTTTTTTTTTTTTTTTTTTTAACTAAAACATTAGTTTTTTTTCATAATGAAATGATATGTGTGAAATTAAAATCTTTTAAGGATGTTCTGAAATCCGAAAGGGCAACTTTCTGACATAAGTTTTAATTTATGTTTGTTCGAAAATGCATGAAACTGTCTGGTGTTATTGTTCAGAAACTATGTTGAGTTGATTATACTATTGAGTTGTTTTTTTCCTTTTTTTAGATCTTTCAGAAAATAGTGATAAAGTAGGCGTTTTGAACCGAATTTCCGCGCGAAGGGAGAATGAACACTCACGAGCGGGGGCGAAAAACTGGTTTGTTACGTGATCAAATTCGCTGATAACTCAATAGGTCACTGATTAATTTAAAAAAAAACAAAAAACAAAAAACAATTCAATTTCAAATCGCTTCCATGGCAAGGCATTCTAATTTTATACCTTTCCGTTAAAAAATGAATTTGTAACTATGTCAAAAACGTTTTGCGCTTGTCGAGCAGACCAGTTAAGAACAGCCTTAAATAAGTCTATGAAACAAAAATAACTTTTTAAACGGACATTTTTCTAATTTGAAACACCTGATTTATACACAACGCAGTTCAATAATTAGGCTTATATTATACAGAATTTAAAACGTTTCAAAATCAGTACTGCATTTTGACTGAAATTTTTCTGAACACTTCGGACTCTTAATGTTTAGGTAACAGAAAAAACGTACAGTGTCAAAACATAATTTCGATCATGTAGTATTGTATTATACTGAGACGCATTTTCCACTTTTACTAGTACAAAAAAGTAAAATATATTTTAGTTTAAATAACAATAGTCAATTTCGTAAGTACTATTCAGAAAAATTCAGAAAGTATAAATGTTTAAAAGCAATTCTATCACACACTTAAAATCCCTTTCTCTTAGTGATGGCAAGGAAACTCCATAATATGCAGACATGTTAAATTATGCAGATATGTTAAATTATGTTCCATATAGAAGAAGGTCATTCACAATGCATGTTGTCCTCTAATATTCGATTTATTTCATAACCGCTTGGTTATTTTATACTGAAGGCATTTTTGCAGTCTTTTCTGGATTTTAATGTTTTATGGTGATTTTAATGTAGTGGTAAAGCAATCCGAAGCCCATCTTTTAATCCAACATAGTAAATGTTGTCCTATTTTCAGAAACTTTTATTCGGAGTACTTACGGCTTATTTTTTTTTCTACTCGATTTTTCAAAAATCACTTTTCGGAAAAAAAATTAGACATTTTTTCATTAAAGAATTTTGCATTCAAATCTTTGCCATCAAAAGTTAAATTTCTCTGTATGGACAAAATTTAAAGGAAAATGTTACAGAGAAGAAAAAAAAAGTATTAATTTTTTCTTTTGCGATTGTTTAAATTCATAAATAGAAATTTGTCTTCCATTAATTTTACCTCGTACGGGAAATAAAGTTAGAAAATTTTCGTCTGTTCGGAAACGGAGAAAGAGGATAAATATCACTTTAGAATTATCTCTTTGATGTATTGAAAGAAAATTTAATTTATGGGGAAAATGTGACTTTCGTTTTAGAGTGGTAACTTTTTCGACGAAAAAAAGGGATAATTTAAATGCTTACATGGATGTAATTTTTCTTAAGTTTATTTACTTATTCATTTTGAGAAAGCATTTTCCAGCGGTCATTTTTGTAATCACAATATTAACTATTTACGACTGCGGAAAAATCTGCTAATTTATTTTTTCTCTTCTTTGTTTTACATGCGTTTATTTTTATATGTTATAAATAAAAAATTTTCACATCTTAAAATTTTAAATATATACTATAGTTCTGGGCGTAACCGGCCGGGGTCTGGTAGATGTACAAAAACTGTATTGGAATGTAGTAAATCTATAACCATGTTTTTTTTTTTTTTTTTTTTTTTTTTTTTTTTTTTTTTTTAATTACATATATTATCACATAAGCTATAAATGAATAAACAAATAAAAGTTACATAAAAATTAATCGAAACTTAGTTTCTCTCATATTTGCTTCGTAGTGTATGCTTCCCACGGAGAAAAAGATTCTAATTATAGTTTCTAAAAATTATATTTTAACTTACAAAGTTACATTTAATTGAATAAATCGGTAATAGATTATTAAATCAGGGTTTATACCTTCTAAAGTAATTTTCTCCATACCTGCTTTACGCATAAAAATATTCATTCATGTGTTATTTCTTCAAAGAAATTTTCAAATAATTTCATTTCAGATCCGGGTAGAATAAAACTCACAATTTACATATTCCAAACAACTAGAGAAGGATGTTTATTTAAATTTGTATTTCAAAAAGTACATTTTTCTGCATAGTGAATGCGGAAAATGTTACGTTTTTAACAAATCAAAAATAAATCTCAGAAAGATTTGTGCTTTAATATATTCTGTAATTTTCTACAAAATCCAGCTTTGATGTAGTTGCGGCGAAAGATGAATTTTCTTTGTATCAAAAAATTTTATTCTAGCAAGAAATAAACATTTACAAGTTTCTACATTTATTTCTATATAATAAAGACGGGTTTTAATCTAGAACCAAACTTCTTTTTAATTCAGGCAACGGACTATATAATTCACTGTATTTTTAATATATACAAATTGTTATATTTATTTAGATAAATAGTGTATATTTATTGATATTCTTGAAGTGGAAAATTCTATTTACTATTTCCAGTCTGAAAAAAGAATACCTGTTTCATTCCGATTATTATATGTTATATTTAATTTAAAATATAAAGTACAATTGAGAATATATCAGGAAAAGGGAATAAATAATTTGTTTTCTTATTCGATTTATTAAATTTCCGGTTGTATTTTCTTACTGCTGTACAGTGTACAACAGTTTGTTATTATAGTTTTAACTGAAAATGGGATAAATATTAGATTAGGTTAGATTTATAAAGAAAAGGGGTATTATATTTATATTAGCGCTTAGTTTGTTTTCCTTTTAATCTAATATTTTCGTCTTTATAAACAAGTGAAAACTGTTTTTGAAAGATTTTATTTTCCCATTTAGTAAAATAAGAGAAAATTTAAATCTCATTAAAACTTTGTATAATCATCATAAGAATGGTTTATTCCTGTTAGCATCCGATTATATATTTATTCACATAATTTTACACAACACATTATAATTATGATCTATGTCTGATCTATAAATTGTATGTTATCTATATTACTAATATGCTAGCCGTTATCCAACAGGCATTGAAATGATAGGAAGTGCCTTCTGCAAACAAAAGGTGCAGATAACATGGGACGATGTAATTTCATGTGTTGAGTATAAATTGTGACATTCAATAAGATTCTGAGCTTAATGTTTATAATTCCATAAAAATTATCATTTATAATATATTTCTATTCTTTCAAAGCATTGACGAGGTGGATTATACGATTCTTTACTAATTTTTGGCATGGAAATTTTTATAGTGTTAATATTATTAATGTAAATCATGTAAAATAAATTTAATGCAATATTTCATTACTCTTCTACATTAAAAGCTTATTGTGTAAGGTTAAATCATTCATCGTACTGCAATTCTAACACCATTTTTAATAAATCAACCCGGCAGAAGGCGGGTCAAGAATATATATTGCTATAGCGAGCGCGTGGGTTATCACATTCCCCAATATTTAAAATACGATAAAAATAGTTTTATTTAGTTTTAAAGCTGTTTTTCATTTATAATATATAATAAAATTCATTTATGATAAAACTTGAATTAAAAATATTAATTGCAAAATTAAGCTTATAGAGAGATATTAAGATAAATGAAAGCAATAACAAAATAAACATCACAGCTATTTTATTGCATCTCTAATACACAATTGTTATGTTATCTGTTTACGCTTTGAACGAAATACATTAATGTGTTCATGGCACAGTAAAATTTCAATGATTGGACATCGCATTCGTCTTTTTCCGTTTTTCGGTCGAGAGCATTGATCACATCTTTTGTATTTAGTTGTTTTGAAATTCATAGATTCGTTTGAATTATTCGTCGAAACTCCGGCTCTTCCTTTGCATGTAGAACGTGAAATTCTTGGTAAGGTATTGATCTTTATTTGTTG
The DNA here is from genome assembly GCA_963932465.1 of Maratus speciosus. Classification (NCBI taxonomy): domain Eukaryota; kingdom Metazoa; phylum Arthropoda; class Arachnida; order Araneae; family Salticidae; genus Maratus; species Maratus speciosus. Next base: position 212,106,062 of record OZ010792.1, on the reverse strand, counting down.
TTCAATACATTTTTTTATTAGTTGTAATGCTAAGTCTTTCAAAAATAGACGCATGCTTCTGCATCTGGTTGCTAGATTAGCAGTTGAAAGTAAAATAATTCAAGCATTTATTTCAGCGACATTCAGTGCAGAAAAGAAAATTACCATTGGCCAGTTCCTTGTTATACTGGAAATTGAATAACTTGCTGCCCTTTCATCCACAGTATGCATTACTCCCTTAGTCACATTATAAAATATATAATTCCTGGCTTTATCTTTTCTCAAAATAGTATCACCTATATTCTATAGCGTTATTCGTTATGGAATATTGAAAGTTCCTTCTTTAGAAACATAAGAAAATAATGTTTTATCTTTTCGAAACCAAACTGTGTAGAGAATATTTAGAAGTAACAAAAGCAGGAGTAATTTCCCTTTTGTTTTTTCGCATTGTTCCTACTATTTTCTGCTTTTCTTTTAGGAGATCCACTGTAAAGGGTAACTTATATACCAGTTGTTTACAGTAAGGTTCCTAAAATAGTTATATTTTGGTTGATTTAGTCTTTTCACATAGGCAGATGGACTAGTACCGACCTTAAAGAGATAATCTGGCTGTGTACTGCAGTAAATTTCCATATTAACAGTATAAAAAAATTCAGTTTACCAGTGCAAAAATCTTCATCGACCGAGCATATTCTCTATGACCGGTCTAGCAATTTATCGAAACGAATGGATGGTAAAAGAAATAGAAATCGCTTATAGGACATTGTTGTATGAATGATTTCTATACCTGTACGGTCAGTAGCCTAAAGGTCTTCGTTGAGGTGCGACGACTTAATTTACTTTTCAGGAAACTTTTTATTTTATTAATTTTATTTGCATTATATATCTACCTCTTGAAAGGCGGTGGTTGAATTTTCAGAACGCCTAATCTTAATTCGTAAATGCCACACTGGAACCAGGATTTCGGAATAAAAACTTTTCATTTTATTTATTAAGTACGAATGTGAAAAAACAATTTCAGAGTTCGTCGTGTTCCTAAAATTTTCTCCCTTTGCTGATGTTAAAGGAATCTACTACGGAGAATTTTTATTTGAAACAGTCATGTGAAATACAGAAAAGTTAGGAACGCTACTATCCATAGCTTTTCTTTCTTTTTTCTTTTTTTTTAATAAATCTGCTTATAAATTTTGTTGCCATTCAATCATTTCAGCATTTTTCTTAAAGCATTTTACTTTTTTACTTTGAAAGAGTTAAAATTAGCATATTTTGAACGTACTTTCTACTCTGGTTATTGAATAATCTATATTACACGCTGCTACTATAAAAAATATATTAAAAGTATTGCCAAAGTACTTAAAAAGAAGAAATCACATGAAACATAAAAAATATATTTTTGATGTTTATTCTAAATATTGATAACATCTCCCGACTATTCTTTTCTAAAATGTCTCTAAAATTACAATAAAAAAACTAAGTTCAGAAAAACATTCCGCTTCAATAACTTTTCTTTATAATTTAAATAAGGTGGCTTTGGCATGTGCGAAAATTAATGAGATTTTGAAATTGATATGACATAATTTGATAAAAGTTAGTACGATTTAATCACATTTAGATATTGAGAGAACATTGATAGTGTTATTTTCGTGCGAATATTTGACACATTTTTAATGAGCTTCAAAAGAGGACTGCAAAATCTTTAGTTATACGTAAAAGTAGTGTTATTATTGTATAATCATACTCAGTTCTTATATAAAAACAATACCTAAAATAGTGTATACAATTTTAATTAAAATAATATTAAATGATTTAATATCATTTTTTGTAAAAACGCGTTTCAATTGTACGATAAAAGCAATGTATTTTAAAGTTTGAGATGTTTTACAGTTTTCTAACGCTAATTATAGTTCGAATTTTTAGGAACATGAATTATAAATGTGATTGCATGTTAATTATTTTTAATGAAAATTATTTATTCGAAAACGATTATTAGCGATTAACGTGAAAATTTAACTATACACTAACATGTCTAACACAAAAGCCTCTTACGGCTGTCAAGATCAGATCAATTAAACATTTATTCGTTACTTAATTCAAAAATCGGTAGATCTTATGAGAAATTTGAATAAGACAGCTTACGACCAAATTATTTATATGGCGGCTTCCTTATGCATGTCGCATTATAAGGCACAATTTGGCTATCTTGGGTAGAAAATAAAAGTAATTAAATATTTAAATATTCAACAGTGCCGGGAAGTTTGATTTTCATTGATTTCTAACTGATAAACTGATAGGTAAAATTAATTAATCAATTATTAAAAATATCAACCACTCTAAATAAAATACTAACCAAAGTTAAAATAAACAAATTGATCTAACAACGCAAAAAAGAACAATCTATATATTATGCAACAGTTACAGAAAAAGAATAAAGAATAAAGAAAATGAAAACAGAAATTAACGTTCTTTTCTTATAAAATTGCTTCTTAATCAGATCTTTAGATCTATGCATGTGATTGATTTTCCTGATCACAATTTAGAATAATAGTTATTAGAAACACGTGTTACTTTGATTTGAAAAAATCCGCATGTGACGTATTTTATATTCAATTACAAAAAACGATATCACCCAATAATTACCATTAAATTTCATTAAAAAAAGTACCAAGTCCCATGATTTTTATTTGCACTAAGAAACATATACAAATTTTACAGAGAATAAAGGTAATATAATAACTCGAGTGTGTCCATAGGCCCAGAGGTAGAAGAACAACTGTAAAACATTAATGGAGACTATCTTAATATTAGAGGCACAAATATTAAAATAATGTCATGGAGTATCGGATATGTCAACTTAATAAACTGTATCACTTAGGTCCCTAGACCGGGTGAGCTCATCGTCATCGAGAGTAAACATTTAAAAAAAAAATACAACTAGTACGGTTATACTAGTATCAGAAATCAGCAGAACTGAATTGAATACTGAATGCACATTACTGAACAAATATCACAATGTCGCTGCTAGTGGATACTAAGACTGCATCGGGAAGTCTAAGAGTGAAGAGTATGTAATAATAATGTCTGAAATCAATTTTAAACACGTAAATTAGGAAAACTCTCTTTTTTAACAAAATCGAAGTAACCCATTACTGGACACTTTCTCTTTGATAGGTCCACTACATGACATTTAATACCTCGTTTTTAGACTTGATTGGTGAAAGGAGTGTGGTCTATTACTTACGGTCATCTTTGCACGCTTTCAACCACGACCACAATTATCGAGATCACCAAGAAGTGACTGGACTTCATAGCGTCTTATAAACTTCAATCTATTGCATCAGTAAAGACATTGGTTCACCAGGTACGTTATAAAAAACGGAAAGCTAAAACTAATGTCCGTCTTTACACATGTTTATGAGTTACCATAAAATGAGTTACCATAATATCGAAAAATACAAAATAATATTGAAAAAATATCAATATACATATAATATACATTTCATCGTGTAGAATATAAAAGACTTTTTCTAGTAATTATGTGAGAAATAAAACTTACGTTATTCGATGTTGTGTACTTTTTTTTAGCTTTTTTGCAGACTGAAAAATATTATTCATTTGAAAAAGAAATGATCTGCGTTTCAGGCCAGTAGCAACAAAACTTTTGATTAACTAAATTTTATGTATTTTACTTTTTCTATTGTCATATCATTTTTTATCTAAGGTAATCGTTAAGGTGTAATATAGAGGATTACAAGTGTAATTTCAGCTATTATAGTCGAGCAACTTTTCCGATAATCCATAGATTGATGAATGAAGAACATTTGGGAAGATGATAAATAATATTTTTATGATTTTACTTTTCTTTGACAGTTGTATGGAGAAAAAGATTTATTTACTAAAAGACTATTCTTCCAGTTTTTTATTTCTATCACTTTCCTATTTATAGATAATTTTTAGTATTTTTTTTTGCTTAGTGTTTACGTCTGTAGAGCTCAATTTATACTCCTTTGTATTGAATGAAAATTAACTTAAGGGGTCTTGTACATTTTAAACGCGACGAAAATCATCAAAAACTTTCAAAGTTTGAATTGGTGCATCTTCAAAACCGTTTTATGTAAAACATGGAATTTTGACTATTGCTTAAACAAATTAGATTTTTTAATATACTACCATAAGAAACTGACTTGCATTTTATAGAATTTATGGATTATTGAAATTGAGAAAACTTCTTTTATTACTCAGTAAGTCATTGCAAGCATGATATCTTGAGAACATATGTATGGATTGTTAAGAAACTTGAAATACATGATAAGCACATTTATGCGTTTAAAATGACCTATTTTTAAGTATTTATAATGGTAAGATTTTTAGTTATGACTATTTTCATTCATTAAAAAAATGAATTTTTTCACAAAAATATTTTTTGTTTTTGCATGGTTAATAAAATAAACTTTAGATCATTTAAAAAATACATGTGTTTTTGTTAATTATATGTAATTTCATTACAATTCATACATACATGGTAGTGCATTAAAAAGCAAAATCTGTTTAATTAACAGTCAAAATTTCATGTTAATACATAAAAATACATTAAAGATACACTAATTTAAATTTCGAATGTTTTTGTTGATTTTCAGCGAGTTTAAAAGAAACAAAACCCCTTAATATAGACATTTTAATTAAATCACAATTTTGATATCGCTTTTGGAAATATAAAATAAATATGCAGATGCTTGCAATAAGATTATTGGAATTTTTTAATTCAGTGAAAAAATGTCCAGAACGGTAGATGAACACAAGACTTTCGCCTTTTCAACTTCCTGCACCGACATATTTCACTCAGATAACCTTATTGACAATAAAGTCTGGTCTAGACCCCTGTAGACAGTTTAACGCAATGTACTGCAGGTAATTAAACTCCATTAAACGAAGTACTGGTAGTAACATTTTATAATTGTTAAATCAGTCATACTGGTTGGTAAGGATATCATTTTAAACTTAGCTGAAAAAATTAAAACGTATGGTATCTTTAACAATCTATTTGATTCAGTTAAAACTATTCAATTGTCTACGTATTCTTGGTTTAATGGAATAACAATACCTGTAGTATACTCTGTTGATCCATCTACATTGTAGATCTAATTCTATTGCAAATAAAGTTTTCTAAGTGAAATGTGTTTTGCAATTATCGTCCAAGGCATTTCAATAGGTACACCATTTTTTACCATGTCGAAAATGTTTCATTACGTGAATATCTTTAGTAAGTTGGAAATTGTACGTCAAACGTGGCGAATGAGGTGCGTTTGTACTAAAACTAGTTTTATAAATATTTTTTGCACATATTATACTGAATGTATATTGTAGTGTACTTCATAAGAACATATCGATTTCATTCTATAGAAAGGCTGTAACATCATTAAAATACACTAAAAATAATTTTTTCCATTGATCGTAATGTAACGGAAACTTTTGATTGTCCCTGTAACTGAACTATACCTTTAACTAAAATTTGCACAACGTAATTAAACTATGTATGAAATTTGAAATGACTTGACAAAATATTGCAACAATTAGATATTTAAAATTTCACAACATCCAGTTGAGTACATTTTGATCTGTTACATGCGGATGGATGGACAGACAGACGGACAGACGACAGACGGACCGAACAACGACTATAATTGTTACGTATTTATATAATTACGAACGCACCTAAAAATTTATGACTGAGTAAAAAGTAATAAATTTCTTTTCAAGCTAAGTTTGCTTGTGGTCTCGTATAATTTTCATAAAAATTCCAAAATATTATATTTTTCTTTTTATCGGATATTTTTGTTTGTTTGTTATTCTAGATTCTTACTGACGTAAAAATTCTGATAAACCAAGGAATTTGAATATGTGTGTCGGTAACATTATTATACTATAGTCACCGAATATACTATTCATCGTGCCGCTTTAGTTTTTAATAGAATTGCATCCAAAATTTAAATAAACAAACTATTCAAAAGTCCAAAAGACGCACAAAAATTATTGTTTAAAATTTATAAGGTTAATCCGAAATAGTATCACAAAAGCACTCTGATACGCCAAATCACTCTCCTGCACAGAATGCCGAGCAAAAACTTAAATGAAGGCAGGAATCAATCATAGTGTTTGTTTACATTACCATTTAAAAATTAAAAAAATATAAGTACATTTTATTAGGTAACAGAGTGTAAGAAATTAAGTATAATATAAACGCTGATAGTCTACAAATAAATAAAACATAATTTGTCTATTTTAATGCGAATGTTCCAAAATATCAATTTCAATGACGTATTTTTTAATCATTATATTAGGAATATAACCATTATGTATCTGGAATTTCAGAACCAATTACAAAATAAGAATAACCTTCCGGAAATTATTCTCATTATGATTGTTACCTACTTAAATAAAAACTATTACATTGGAAAGGAAATTTTTAACTTCCAAATAAACGAATAATGTGAGCAGACAAATAAAGTGAAAAATTGTTACATTTTGATGCGAATTTTTAAATATATATTTTTTCATTAATACTTTTTTATTTGTTATATTGGGAATATAGTACAATTCTATATCACCTAGATGTGTTCATTCTTACTATTAGGATACAATCACCTGTAGATACATTCATGTTTCTGAAAATTACAACACCATAAAGGAATCATCAGAATAAAATAAAATTTACGACTGGAACTGATACAAACAAATGGCTACAATTTTAAAGAAAAAAAACACTATCAAATGTCCAAAAAAAGTATTTTGTGTTGCTACCCCACGCTGCAATAAGTGTTGCTATACGACGTAGGATGAAATGAAATTTTGGATGTCTGACTGGGAAGGACCATTCCATATTCTTTATATGCGTATCCAAAGTTCATCTGTAGAAGCTATAGGAGGAGATAGCGAAGGAAACACCGATCAACGAAATCCAAACATGTTCAGTGGGCGAAATATCCGGCGAATAAGCCGGCTATGCATGGAGCTGTATGTGTTTTGCTGACAAGAAGTCGTAAACATTCCTTCAAAATGTGGGCGCTCAATATGCTGTTGAAAGATAGCTTCAGGAATGTCTTAAAGGAAAGGAACGACTTCGGGCTCCAGCACTTAACTGATGTACCTGTTGCTTTTCAGATTACCCACAACATCTGCGATCGTCCATGAAGCGCAATCTCATCTCAGACCATAATCCACGTTTTTCGTCCACTATGACATTAGATAATGCACTCCGTAAGGTAACGTTCACCGGCATAGCGTTTAACACGAATGCGGCCTTGATGGTACCATAAATAAAAGTGGGATTCATCAGATAAAACAACTTGTTGTCAATCTGGATACCAGTAGCTATGTTTATGAGCATATTGCAGCCGCAGGTGTAGATGGTTTTGCGGGATGGGTATCCTGCATGAAGAAGGTCTTTCACGCAGCTCACGGTGCAGCAGACATCAACGGATTGACGATTCAGACCGTGATTCACACGTGATTCAGCAGTTGAGCAATGTACTGCCAACTGTCTAGATGAAGTTGTACGGTCCATCTGCGCCATGCGGACAATGTGTCTATTTTTGTGCCTTGACGCCACCGTTAGGGGTCCACTCTCAGATTTCCGAGATGACCCATCTTCGTCGGTCCACTGCTTCCGAACTCGCGTCACTCTGCTGCTGTTACGCTGCACACGAGCTGCTATTGCACGATATGAAAATCCTTCTTTACGAAGGCCTATGACTCTCTCCCATTCAAACTCCGTCAGTTGTTCAATTGCCGCTATCTTTTGCCGAAGAGGCACTGTTACGTCTCACCTAAAGTTTACCATTTGCAAATACCATAGACTATTCTCAACGTCTCACTACAATCCCCTATTTATACGGTTTCAGCAGCAATTTGGAGGGCGCTGCATAGCCCACGCATGCCTGGTGACTCTGAAATTGAATCATTTGCATAACACACTATACTTTGCATTCCCTGAAATTTTCAATTCAATCGCTTCATTCCTTCATGGCATTGCAATTTTCACAAACATAATGTATTTTTTGCACCTTTATGAAGCAGATTGTAAGAAAAATCATGATCAAAATTTTGAAAAACTGCCCTGGTTTGGCATTCTCGATTCTCCGATTTTCAAAGGTAGGTGTGTTATAAATCGATCTTCAAAAGTTAAGGAAGAGGGACCGGATATTTTCCATTGTGCACCGTTTGTCGAATGTCTACCAAATTCCTTGCAGAATTGGCCAAGAACTTCAAGGATGTCAAGAACATGATTGACTTCATGTCTTTCAGCGATCATTAGTCGCGAGAACAATTAGGGGGCAGTAATAAATTTTATAATAAAACAATGTTTGAGAGCACACATGTACAAGAAAATGATCCAAAGTGTCTGTCACTGTAGAAAATGACATTGAGGGTCTTGTTTTACGGTCTTGTGCATTTGTGTAAACATAGGACGTATATTTGTGAAGGCGTTAACGTTTCTGTGAAAAAGACAATTTTTTTTTTTATAAAATACTGAGTTTTAACCCAATTTTAGCACTACATTCGAAAATACGAAAAAGAACAGTAGAAGCAGTATATTGCAATTAAAACATGAATATATTGTATACTTAATGAGATATAGGCGTTTATATGAAATATTTTTTTTTACTGCGCATGTGTGAAAAATTGCAAAATTTTATTTCATAATTTTGTATTACCTATTTAAGGCAACTCATATAAAAAGTCCAGAGAAATACTGGGAAAACCCAAAAATACGCAATTATCTGGTTCGCAAATTTTAGAAAATATATCCCTTATAATAAAGGAATATGAATGACATAAATGTCATTTCTATGAAAATGTATTCATTTCATTTTATGAATAAGTGTTGCAATTATCCTGATTTGAGGAATATTTTTTCTATTTATTAATAATTCAAAATAGTATTGCATTTTAGTGGTGTATGTATTATTTTCTTATATAAATGAAATTTACACAAATAATTCGAGAGAAACTTTAATATGTTTCTGCGAAAAGAGATAATAAGATGAAGGCTATACTTTCTCATTCTCCAAGGAGAAAGTTTCAAAAGTAATAAAAGTTTTCTTTTGTACATGTGACAGGAAAACTATCATCTAGGGAATATTATCCAGTGAGTTCCGTGATTTATTTGATTGTATTAAAAGAATCATGAACATGCTTGGAATTTTTGCAATAATAATTGTTTTCTTATAGTCAAACTTAAATATTTTTTAGAAAGCGGAAATAAATTTATTAAGTATAAAAAAGTACAGGAAAAACAAATAAACATTTTATTATAAAAAAGTGAAGAAAGCTTCTGTTATATAAGTAATTATATAATCAAAATTAAGATTACTCATAAGAAATGTATAGAAATATAAACCATTATTTTATTAAATTTAATTTACAAAAAAGCTATATATTTTTGCTTAGGATTTACTTTAATAAATATGGATATACCGGGTGTTCTATCGTAATGTAATCAAACATCTAATTTCTTATACTGTTAGCTTTGAAACGGTATTTAAGAGCCATTATTTTGAAAATCAGACAAAGTGTGATAGTTCTATTTTTCGATTAGCCTGATTGTTTTTTTATGCCGAAATAGGTCATATTTAATCAATAGTGTGCAATTTTGAAGCCCTGAAAAAATTCCCCTTTCCCTGTAGAAAATGTCAAAGTTGAAAGTCATGAATAACAATTTTCATGAAAAGTGAAATGCGAATATGTTTGGAGTGCCATATCTTTGAAAAGTAAAAACTTTCAAAGATTATGTTTTCATAAACTGTTTTTATAAAATTTCCTGCTTAATAAATTCAACTTGCTTCCATGTGGTATTGCTGCTTACCATTGTTATATTGCCACTAAATGCAATCAATATTCCATTTTTGTCTGTTTTCTGCAATTATTATCTTGTTTAAGCATTAGTATCTCAGAACTGTTCTTATAGAGCATGAAAGTTTACTATTAGGACACTCTAAGTAATTTAGAACTTTATTGGGATATTGATGCTGTTAGCAGATACAATCTTTTAAATATTCAAAAGTTTCGAAATCTGAGTATTTTGAATTGGGCCTATCTCAAAATAGCATCAGAACAGAATAAAACAAAATATATCACGTAGCATATGAATATACTCGTATGTATATATGTACTAACACATGGAAAAGAAAAAAATGTGGGGTCTCATGCTATTTTTAGAAAAAAATGACAAAAAATACAAAAAGGCTCTGTAAATAATCTGGATTTTCCCCTATGAATAAATGGAACATACCCATTTCTCTTTCCCCTTTCTATATTTTCCCCTTATTTGGATGCACCCATGTTTTTCCCTTTTTTTCTTTCTGCCATCTTTGTTCTAAATTAAATTGCTCATGTTCTGGCAAAAAAAAAGAGCCTCGAGCCTCATGACTTAAAGCAATTTTCTTCCAAATATATAAAACTACATAAAACTAAGTTACAAGATTCACTGCAGTGTCAGTTGTCATGGAGTATCATGACCCTTTATTGGCCATCAGTAATCAAAATTATGTTAATTTTCATCAGATTTGTGGAAATTCCAACAGCCATATTTCAATAAATTTAGAGTGTATGAATATCTTTGAACTGTTTCACGTCATTAAAAATAAAGTTATAACCACTGAAAATGAAAGGTTTCACGCAGAATTGTTGTATGATTTTCAGTGTATGCATAAGGCAGTACTAAGTTGGATGAAGCTACCCTTCGTGTTGTACAACAAAATAATGCAATGATATTTGCTTTCATTGGAATCTTTTCTGACCACTCTTCATGTATATGATGTCGGATAATGCGGGTTGCTACAGTGTAAATGGACATATCACATTAGAAATTATAATACTACGAAAGTATAAACTAAAATTAATGCGGCATGAGTGCAACGTGGCCTCAACGTGGAAAGGAATAGCGTGATCGAGGAGTTGCATATGCACAGCACTGTATTACAGTGTACTTAAATTATTTTAAGAATATAGGCAATGTATAAGAGCTAAAAAAAAAGCTCACTGTACATGGGTGGTATCCGAAACTCAAAGGTGTATGTGATTGAAATCAATTATTCTGACAGCCATTATAAATAAGGGTTCGTACGCATAAGGAATTTTTTTTTTAAAATAGACATTTTAGTACCGGGATTCTTTAAAGTATTGTTTGCCTTATTTAATGCAAAACATTCCTAACTTCAGCTATATCGACCTCTACGTTCAAGTTTTATGAAAAATGGTACTCACAACCTTCAAATTTGAGATTTTCAACAGGGAAGGCAAACATTTTTCAGGTCTTCAGAGTTGCACAATATTCATCAACTATCACCTACTTTAACATAAAAAAAATTCAAGCCAATCAAAAAATACAACTACCAAAATATTACTTTTTTTGTCTGAATTTCAAAATAATGTGACTTAAAACTATATTCGCCATACATATATTGTTCATCGAAGAATGATCTGTTGCTCCTCTTAAATTTAAAAATAATTTCATAAGAAAAATGCAGTTAAAAGGAGTTTCGTGTCATATACTAAAACAACAGAGTACTTAAAAAAGCATAAGCTAGTGAAAGAGTGAATCCCAGAGTACTTAATCAGAGAATAAAAACTCTTGAAAAAAAGTTTTAGAAATGCTCTTTATAGGAAATCGAAATTGTAGTCAAGGGGGGAAATAATAAAAAAAAATCTGAATACATTAACTTCAAGATAGTAATTATTTTTTAATGTTACTCAAATTAAAACTTCATGCGGTCGCTAATGCATTCGGTACGTTATTTTTAGAAACGCGATTCTCCATGATCTAACAAGTAAAACGATCAAAATTACACTTTTTATTTCATGAATTTTCAGCATTTTTTATTATCCATATCACTGTTATCAATAACATGCATATAAAGCATTTTTTTCTTATCCTTGAATAATAATCTTTCTCTTAATCGTCACTTTTAGAGGAATTGTTCTATTTACATAATGTCTGTGCTGTTCTTCAGCAATGTATTTGCCAGTTACGTGAAACCATTTTATAATTTATGAAATTTGAAATTCCATAAAATCCGTTGGCCTTATAATATATATTGAGAAGAAAATTCTTCTTCCTATAACAAGTAAAAGAATAAAAATTCATTTCTGAATGATGGAAGCTTACATTTGTATGAGGGTTTCAATTTTTTTCTTGGAATATAAATAAAAACAAAAAACTTTTATTAGTGCTTGAATATTCCGAACATTAATAATAATAAAAAAAAAAATTCGGAAATTATCGTTAAAATTATTAAATAATTTCCATTTTTAAATAAACTTCATGATAATAAAATACTTAAATTTTGACATTTTAATAAATTTATGCTGATTAAGCCTATAAAGCTGATGGAGAAATTAGTTCGCTTTATTTTTATTTGAGATGGAGACTGTGACGAAATGAATCAGTAACAATATCTTCTTCACGAAATAATGACTGACTTGTTCCCATCAGCGGTGAATTTTATTATAATGGACATATTGCTTTTTTGATGACTCCAAACACACTGCTTTGTTATTTAGTAACACATTAGAATGATTTATATAAATATGGAATCAGCACTTCGATTGCTATAATCGAAAAACAATTTTATATTTCCTTGCAATTCACTTCTAACTGCTGACGTCTAACGAGAAATTTTCATCTCATGCATAAATGTTTCGCATCTAAAAATTATAAAAAAAAAAAAAAAAAAAAAAAAAACTAACGATAAACAAAATAGAATTATTAATAAAGCTTTTGTAATATTTTGCATTTCAATCTAAATCTGTAAAATATTCCAATAATATACGGAACACTAAACAACATATCATTATTGATAAAGGATATATAAAACTTTACACTTGAAATTAATCCGTGATAATTTCGAAAATGTAAAAATACCCACCAATAAACAACACATATTTATTCATACTGCGTGTGCACAATTATACACTTGAATCAAAATCCGAGATTTAAAATAAAAATATTTGTTCTTCTAAAATAACGAGTGGCACAGAAATCCATTCACATTTCATGAAAATTCACTGTAAAAAAAATGGACTCAAATACGTAAATTGTATTGGCAATCGAGACGCCAGTACTATTTCCGTATTTTAAAATAAATTTTCACCCGTAAATTGTAGAACAATTTCCGTTTTTATGGAATTTATGGGAAAAATTCTGTTAAAATACGGAACTAGTACTGCCGTCTCGATTGCCAATAGAATTTCCGTATTTTAGCCCGTTTTTTTACAGTGTTATATTATAAAAATCCAGCTTTGGAATTCGATTTTCACTATAAGATTTGATACAAATTAGGAGTTTTGCATAAAAAGTTGAAAATGATTTAGATTTGCACCAAGAACTGCCGCTATTAAGGCACATGTTATTAAAAACATAATAAATACCATTGAGAATATACAACATTTATTAGCACTTTATACACTCGAGTGTAAATAATTAGATATTGCATAATTTAATATTTTTTATCACGATTAAATTGTATTTCAATTACGGTGACCAATATAGCGCCCCATACAGATGACATTTTGAACAATTTCTTCGACACTTAGAAAATTACTCTTTGATTCATGTGGACCTAGATAGCGTCACATATAGGTGACATTTTGAACAATTTCTTCAGCACTTAAAAAATTTCACTTTGATAATATTTACGTTACCTCGTTCCAATATGTTAAGGTGCTATTTTTGTGTGGGTATTTAAAATGTGAATCGATATATCGGACACTCGGTATATATATTTATTTTTATTTAAATAATAAAAGAGAATAAATGAGAATAAATTATTAAACTATTGAAATGTATCACAATTGTACCACACTTGTGATATATTTCAACAATATATACACTACAAATATATCACAATTGTACCACTTCAATCACACCTATTCAAGTCTGAAAGATTACAATTTATTTCTTGCTTTTAAAACGAACTGTTTTCATAATTTAAATTCGGACCAATACAAAATAAAATGCAAAATTTATAATCAAAATAATTGCAAAGGAATTCTTATTTTTAACTTCAAAAATAAATCCTACTTTATTTAAAATTAGATTTTGATCACAGAAGTTAATCATTATAACAAACAATCAAAAATACGGAAAAGGTTACCGTTACAATAATTCTAAAATAAATCTCAGATGGAAATATGCTTTATTATTTCCGACCTCTTTTTAATATTAAATTTTGCTTGATAAATCGGCATGATAAAATGGAATTTATGTTTTAAAAAAATTGGATTTAATATGAAATAAACCTTTATGACGTTCAGTATTTATTTGTAGATTATGCAGATGTGTTTCAATTTAGAAACAAATTCCAATTTAATCCAAGCGCTGAAAGATATTTTCCGGAGTATTTAGATACTTTGTAAGAAGTAATATTTATTCAAATTAATAGCGTTTTCTTAACGAAATTCCTGAAATGGAAAATTTAATTTATTGTTTATACAAACGGAAACTTGAATAAAAGTTTCAGAATTGAATGTGAATTTTAGTTCTGAATTTAAAGAATAATTTTTATAAATGAAAAGCAGATAAATGTGTCTGCTGTAGATAATAAAAGGATACGTTTTTATGTTTCTTTTTCAATTAAATGAGAATAAATATTTTATATTAGATCAAAGTAGTTTTTTTTTTTTTTTAATAAAATTCTTGTTTTAAAAAGTTTCTTTTTAAACATATATTCAGCATGGTAAATATTTAATTTTGTTATACACATAAGACATTAATAGTTAATATAAATATTTTTTACAACGTATTTAATTAACACAATATGTTTTTACAAAATTTCTTAACATATTTGAGATTCACGTAGAAAGATTGTAACATTAATTTCAAAACCAAAATTAAAAAGAAAATATTTCTTTAAAGGAGAGTACATTTTCCATTATGTTAGGAAAACTCACGTTACATGAACGTTATTTCATTTATTACATATTAAAGAAAGAATCGGCTGGTTACTTTCAAGATTCTCAGATAGGTTGTTGATGTACTTGAAATTTATTTGTTTCTTACATAATATATTATTTAATATACATCTTCTCGATTGGAATTTTCTTATTCCCTATGAATTATGTTATCATGTGCATTAAATTATTCATTAGAATTCAGCGTATATTTTAGTTTAGAATTTAAAGTATAATTCTTATAAAATCAAGAAAAGCATATAAATGTACTAAATTGAATTTTGTATCAGAAATAAACGTGGATTTCAATGTACGAGGGGTGTTCAAATGAAAATGATTGAATTTTGTATTAGAATTAAGGGGGTGCGGGACACAAAAATCTTCAATTTTTCAAATTTTTGTATTGGATTAAACATTTCTCTGCCGTTTTCTGCTTAAAATGATGTTTAAATCATGTTTCTATCTTAATTAGAACAGGAAATATTAGTTTTTTCGTTTTGGTTTGTTTTCAAAATCTGCCTTTCAAGCTATGGTTGTCAAGGAAACGAGTTTTTGTGAAATTGCGTTTTTCTTCATGATAGGTTTTTTCAACATTTCTCATATTTAAATTCTTATAACTCGAGAACTGTTAAAGATAAAGGGTTGAAACTCGGAACATATATTTTTGAATTATGTTACTTTACTTTTGAGCCAGCATATTTGAAAAAAAAATTACTTTTGAAAATATGATTTTTTTTTTAAGTTGCACCACTTTTTTTTGTAATTTTTTCGTTAAATGTTTTTATTTTTTTTTTATAAATGTTTTTTAAAATGCTGGCTCTAAATTAAAAAATATATATTTCTGTTTATATAATTGAAAAGCAATTTAATTTCTACAAATAATATTTCGAGTTATAACGATTTTAAGTTATACCACTTTTTTCATAAATTTTAAATTATTTTTTTTATTTTTTTTTATTATTATTATTTTTTAAGCTATGAGAAGTTTTATTATTTGATTTTCTTTAGAAATGATATGAATAACCATCACAAAAAATTCAAAATTTTAACTCAATATATTTTTTTTTTTTTTTTTGAAAATGTGTCCCGAACCACCTTAAAAGTGGATTTGAAGGTACGAGGGGTTTTCAAATGAAAATGTACGAAACGTCGTAACAACCAAACCGGTTAAAATTTGAATTTGCCGCTTTGGGATAACATAGTGAGACATCGAGAGACATGATTAGTGGGTCCGGCGTGGTTGTGAGCATGCGCGGGCGGTCGCGCATGAAGGAGGAGGGAAGCTGGCTATTATGTGTTCCGTCCAATTGACGCGTCATTGCGTGTTTTGCGGCATCTTTGCTTTACGATGGCAAAATTCGACGATTGAGGAGCAGCGAGGTGTCTGATCAAAGTCTGGTGGAGCGAGAAATCAAATAACACCTCGCTGCTCCACAATAGTCTAATTTTACAATGGGAAAGCCATGATCTCCTCACACGCACTGCCACGTCCATTTTATGAGACACACAGGTGTCTGCTTCACTCCTCTTCATGCGCGGGCTCCCGCGCATGCGCACAACTACGCCGGACACTCCAATCACGTCCCTCGGTGTCTCATTACGTTCTCCCAAAGCGGCATATTCAAATTTCAAACGGTTTGGTTGTTACGACGTTTCGTACCTTTTCATTTGAACACCCCTCGTATAATTTAACACTTAACTACTGTTAGCGGTCTCACAAACCGCTGCGTTTTTCTATTCTCAATCTTTAACTTGTAATTTTCTGTTTAATTAGAGATACTAGTGAAACTTTGTTTTATTTGGAAACAGTATCCTATGTGTTAATGGAGCCATTCATTCATCCTTCGATTTTGCGGTCTCACAGACCGCTTCAATGTAGATATGCGACGATTTGTGTCACAGCAGTTAAGGGTTAATACGCTAATATATTACCTTTTCGAATGTTATCTTTTAACAGATTAAGATTATGTTGTGACAACGTCTTAGTGAGATAGCTTTTTTCGCAGATCAGGAAATTCCTTTCCTTTGAGTGTGAACAAAAGAGTCTATTTCCATAACTTTGGAGATAAGCTGTGGAATGTCCGGAAATAAAAGGAAATTAGGCCAGACCCTCTAGGGGAAATGTGGAGAAGGCAGTGAGTCCGTGCTTCGAGAAGCTTCGTGAAGATCGCTCATTAAGTGTTCCAAACTGACCAAAGAGTTATTTTTTGTCAGCACGAGGCAAGAGCCATGATATGCCATGATATTCACCTGGATTGTGGGCTTATGGTGCTCTCGTGTGAAAAACTGTTGTAATTGATTCATTTGTAACTAATCTAATTTTGCTTGTACTTAAATTTATTTTGTTTTTGAAAATTAATTGTGTTTTAATTCAGTTATTTTACGAGCTGTGGTTATATTTTCATTTATCTTCGCTACTCAGTCAATACCGATATAACAATGTCATAGACAAGTTTGATAAATCAGATAATTTTCAGAATAATACTAAATTTTTTAAAATACCATCCTAATAAGTGCACTATTAGTATCATAATGGACGCAGTAACATTTGGTAATGCGGAAAAAAGATATGTACAGCATTTGAAAAAAAAAACTTCTCTTTAGCAAAAATAATAGAATTTTCTTTTGAAATGAACATAAAAAAATGCAATATTAAGAAAGTAAAGAAACCTAAATAGATACTTAAAGTATACTTAAAATCCTGTTTCACAAATCTTTTATACAAACGAAATCCATAAAGCATTATGAATTGTAAAACTATGGGAAAAATGTCCAAATTATGACTAAATAATGTAATGTAAATATATTTTATTCAGTAACGTAATAGTAAAATATTATAATAGAAGTAAGTACTTATAATGAAAAAAAAAAGATTTTTTTTTCTAAATTGACTATTTAGAAATGCGTGCAAAAACCATATAACTTAATTCTCACGCAAATGATTGTTACAATCCATTTCCATTCTGCGGCGGAACTTTTGAAATCTCATGTAATAAAAGTTGAAACATAAGATAGAAACAATTTTCAGAAAAATTTAATGATTTGCTTTATATTTAATACTAGCAGAATTACCCGCTTCGCCCGTACCAATTATAAGGAGCCTTCCAGGTAAAATAAATTAAAACGAAATAATACCGCAATCACAATAACTGAAATTTGTACATCCCCGCCCACAAATCGTTTAAAAGTGAATCAGAATACACGGCGTTATTGTCTCGCAACCATAGTAAAATCCCTGAACTTTAATAACAGAATGCGCGTTCCCTTTGGCGGGTGTAAGAGAAAAATGTGTGATATTCTTGACAATACGAAAAAGAAAAAAAAAATTCACCAAATAGCGCAGCATTTAGTGAAATTCCCTTTTGTATGGTATATACCTACATTATAAAGTAAAAACACTATGTCAATGCCCACAAATTCTGCACCATAAACTGTACCCCATAAATTGTGCCCTTACTGCATTTTTTCTAACTTCTAAACATTACACAATTTCATTTTTTACAATGTCGAATAGAAAAAAGATCTTTCAAATGAAATTTGTTTGAAAATTGTATCTCAATTGTCTGATTTTAATGGATTTTAAAGTATTTTTCAAGCATGGATATTTTTAAGGGTGCGTGCAACCCGATTACGAAATATTAACCCGTTTACTCTTAAATCAATAGTATAAAAAAAGACATGTCTATGAGTAACGCTGGTATCATATTTTCGGTGGCAACAACCTAACACAACAATAAATTTTCCTTTTACTGCAATTTAATCTTTAAACATCGCACATTTGATTGTTCCAACGTCTTATAGATAACAAAAGTACTTTCAGTAATATTTGTCTGTAATGTTTATCTCAATTTACAATTTTTTTTATAGATTTTAAAGTAATTTTCAAGCATGGATATTTTTTAAATATGATGTTTGCAACCCAATTACAAAATATTTACTCAATTGTTCAAAAACATTGCAAATAACTCAGATTTTTTTTTTTTTTTTCGTGTAATATTCAATAACTAAATTGGCAAACGAAATTAAAAAGCCAAAAATAAAATTTAAAAAAAAGCCAGAATTTAACAGATATCAAACTACTCAAAATAATCTAATAAGTATATTAAATGCAAATGTGAATTTCGTTCCGGATTCATATAACTTGAATTCTTTAGAACGGATTTCCTTGCGACTTGCACTATTAGATTTTCAGGGAAGATTTTATAGCGTAACATATTGATTTCCGTTGCTTAGTCATAGAATTATAGAGGAAAATTATATATTCACGTGAACCCCATTATGAAAGGTTAGTCTTATTACTTGAATGAAAAATGCAGAACTATTTCTATCTCTATATAAGTACTGACGGGTTAGTCTTCAGTGATCGGGCTGTGCGCTGTTTGGCGTTTTCGTATTTTAATAAATGTGCCTAACACCTATTATGGCAACACTTTTGTTTAAAACAATATACCGGGTGTCCCAAAAAGGACTGACTGATTTTAAAATTCAATAACATGAAAACGGTGACAGATATTTAAAAAATTCTTGCAGGAGGGTTATGCATAAGGTCAAAAGTTTTTTTTACAGTGATTTTCAATTTTAGTTCGAATTACAAACAATAGATGGGGCTGCGATCAATAGACGCTGAATTCAGGCTCGATTTTTGATACTTCGTGGCCCGGATAATACATTTCCATCTCCTTTTTCAGCATGGAACAAGAGAAAGGACAAGAAATCGAGCCTGTATTTAGCGACTATTGCTTACAGCGCCATCTATTGTTTGTAATTCGAACTAAAATCGAAAATCACTGTAATAAAACTTTTGACCTTATGCATAACCCTCCTGCAAGAATTTTTTAAATATCTGTCACCGTTTGCAAGTTATTGAATTTTAAAATCAGTCAGTCCTTTTTGGGACACCCGGTAGAAGGACTTGTGTTTTAAGCGAATATTTAGCATGGAACTCGATTACAAAATACTAACCTGCAATAATGCTTAACCGTTTCAGCGCGGAGCTCTGCTGCCAGTGTGCTACTTCTTTTTAAATTCAGATTCTCAATTGGCACCACTTTTTTGGAATGGTAAAATGTGCTTTATTTAATGACATATTAATTGAGGCGAAAACAAAGGTAATTTTAACGTTTCAAAGAAGTGGTGGCAATCAAGAAATCTGAATTTGAAAAAAGTAGCCCACTGGCAACACTATCGCGCTGCTCGGCACTCAAACGGTAAAGGTGGTTCCCTGCTCAACAACGCGAAACTTTTTGACACATTTTGTGACTCATTATACGTAAAGGATTAAAATGAGTAGGCCTGACTATTAAAGCCATCTGGAATTGGAATGTGTTTTCCATTTTTTGATAAATAAATTACTTATTGAGTTATGAGCATTTGTTGTCACGTGCCGACTGGTTTTTCTCCTTTATCGCGGTGTTGCGTCCTGAATTCAGTTCAAAACACCAACTGAAAGATCTTACACCTTTACGAAAAATTGGAAACTATCTTCCGATTACATAGTTTTTAAAATAGAACTTCTGCCAATTTCATGCGTTTCCGAACAAAAATGAATTAAAAAATATGTCAGAAAGTTGCTCCTTTGAATTTGAGAACAGCCTTAACTTGACGTTTATGAAAAAACTCACATTTTTAGCTTTAATTTTGGAACTCGTGAAATTTAAATTCAGAAAAAAGGATGTTCTATTGACAAATTGTGGTATTTTTTTTTAACTTTTCAAATTGAAATACATATTTTCTTTAGCACGCGCAACAGAAGTTTAAGATTTCTCGCAATACGGGGCAAAATATAATAAATGCATCCAAATGATGTAGCAGTTACTGAAATTTTATTTGGAAAATTTGAAATTTATTTACTTAAAACTAAATCCTTCATTTCACGTGTAATTATACGCTTTAATTAAAGTATTAGAGGGTTTCCACTCTAAATAAAACATCACTCTTAAACGTAAACATTAATTTTTCCTTAATAGAAATTAAATCTACAATGATTAGAGGAAATTATGTCACTATCCATAAATTTTAAATCGCGACATCAGCCAAGAATTTTTTTTTTTTTTTTGAAAAGGAAAATAACTTCTCTCTTCTTACTATAAATCACAGAAAATGTAACCACAGAATCTAAACCCATACAACACTTAGCTATAACGTATGACTCTAGTATACAATCGAAGTAGTAAACAAAGTATAGGAGCCATTTATTTATAGTGAGTTTGACTACAAGTTAAAACAATTTGATAGAATGTGATGTCATATCTAGACTTTTTTTTTCTTTTTCCCAAATTGTTTTCATGAAATCTGACAGTCTGCATTAACACATTCACGCCGGCGTGCATCACCGGTGGGTCACGCTTGACTGCCGCATCGGTCGGCGTGCATCACCGGTGGGTCACACTCCACTGTTCCATAGAAGGCGTGTACTACAGGTGGGTCACACTCGACTATGCCATAGACGGCGTGCACTACAGGTGGATCACACTTGAATATTCGAAAATTAAGTAGTAAAAACAATTCAATATTATAAATCTTATACATTCACGACGGGAAACGAGAATTCTCGTTTTCATTCAAAAGATATCATTAACTAAGGGTGTGGCTTCTACCTTACAGAAAATGCATTTATATGATGTTGTCCATATTTCTTTAGATTTTAAGACATTTTATATTAAATTCGTACATATGCAGTCAATAAAATCATGTCTCTAATTAATTTGCTTACTCCTTACGAACTTTCAGACATTCACAATCAACTCTGCTTGTTATATTTGAGTTCAATGTAATAAATATGAGGTGGGCGTGTCATTACATACGGTGTCTGAATAAGCGAAAGTACCGCGTCGCCAGATGAAGCAAAAGATGAATTCAAGAGCCGCCTCACAGCGAAAAACATGAATATAGGCGCCGGCGTGAACGTGTTAAAGTAGATGTTTTAATTTAAATAAAAAAACATTGAAATTAAGGTGCTGTGTCATTTTTCCGCTCTTATAGTGAACATTTTCATTTTATATACAAGATCGCCATAATTAAACTGACGGTACTCAGTGTGTTCTGTAGCCCGATCTAATTGAGAGAATGACGCCAAATTTTGAAAGAAGATTAAAAAATGCGGGGGACGAAGGATTCCACGACAAAAAAATTTCTCCAAAAGTCACCGCTAGGGGAATATGTGGCGCTGTGTAACAGAAAAAGAGTTTTAAAAAATGCAGAATAAATACTAAAATCGTTAAATGTACTAAATGAAAAGAAAATTTTATTTGAGTATTGATTCTGCATTCTTTAAAACTCTCTTTTCTGTTACACACTGCCACATATTTCACTAGCGGTGACTTTTTGAACTATTTTTTTTCGCAGAATCCTTCGTCCCGCGTCTTGTTTAATCTTCTTACCTTCTTACAAAATTTGACGCCATTCTCTCAATTACGTGGCGCTACAGAACACTCTGAGTACTGTCAGTTTAATTATGGCCACCTTGTATAAAGAAATGTGCATTTTCTGTTTTGAATGACGTCAATATAGCAAGAAAATCTGAATTTTTATCGGCAAATAAAAGCAATATACACGCGTTATCGTTATTTTTTTTTACATTATTTTCATTTTTTAGGGTGTGGCAACAGGAAAGAAACGATCCATTTATATAAAATTCAAGTCTCTGTCTGTCCCTCACAATTCCGGTAGGACCGCCTCATTGTAATGAGCGATTGTTGAAAATTACTAATGCAGGATTACCACAGTAGCACCAAATGTTGACCAACGACCAACATGGAGAAATATCGTCAAATTTGGCAACAAAAATAAGTTGTCATATATGAAGCTAACTTGGCGATAGCTAGCTAATTTGGCGAAATTTCCATTTAAAACCATTAATATTTCATACTAGAGGTCACCGCAATTTAATTTAAACTCCGCGTTTTAAGGATTTTTTCTTTTTTTTTTTTTTTTCAAAATTGGTGAGTGAGAATTTTAGTGTGATATACGAAAATGTACGTTTTATATCTTCATCCCGATGCTGCTAATAACATAACAGTCAATAGACAGCGCTGCACTGTACTGTCTGAGCTCCTAATTGCCCGATTTTAATGTGCTTTTGGTACTTTTTCCAGTATAGGGCCCTGGCAAGATAGATAAAATGAAATTTTGTAACATATTTTCTAGCAACTTATTCACTGTTTCATATACACAAGTATTTTTTAATATTTATACAATTTATTTAATATAAAGAAGCCATTTAACTTTTTTTGTATTCAAACTGGAGTAAATTGCATACAAAAAACAACAACAATATAGCTATAAATAAAATATTTATAGCTATATTATTGTTGTTTTTTATATACAATTTACTTCTGTTTTAATATAATCTGTAAATAAAATATTTATAGATTATATAAATAAAGTTAAAAGTGCATTAATTTTGTTTTCATAGCTGTTTATATCATTCGGCAAAAAATCTCACTTCTGAAGTCCAAATTATGACAAACTTTAAAAAAGTACGCCAATGACCCCTATACTGGAAAAGTACCGCGTTTTGTATAGTCGGATACAAAAGTTAAATTCATGGTACTCTTCCACATTGGAGCACTTAGCGAAGAAGGAAAATTGACAACATATTTTCTGGTAACCTATTCGCTGTTTCATTTCATATACACACGCATTTTTTTTCAATATTTAAACAATTTACTTAGCATAAAGAAGCCATATATCTAATTTTATAATATAGATATGACCTGTAATCCGCAAAAAGCCTCAAAATTTTCACAACACTTGGTACCAAGTAATACGGATTAGTGGTCTTCTACTGTATTACAGTTTTTCATAAATGAGTTCCGTTTTTAAAATCTATTATTTCCATCTATCATTGCCGAAGAAGCGAGAAAAACTCATATTCTTGCACATGTGTTGTATACAACTTTATATCTCACTAGGGGGCTCTGCCCCCTGCAAGCTACGGTCGTCAACCCCCGTTCAGACACCGCAGAATCTAAAAATCTAAAAATCTAATGGTTTTTTAAAATATTTGAGAAGATTAAATTATACTGAAAAAGGTATGCAGATCTCCCTGTAAACGGGTTTCCATTCAATTCCCTTCGATTGCAAAAATTTAACGGAGAATCAGTTGCTGTTAAGACATTCAATGGTTGTTTTCGTTTTTGATTAAAGAGGATCAGTTAAACATTTGAAAAGAAGCTAAAATAAAATGAATTAAGTATTCAGAGTCTTTGTCAACCGATATTTTAAAACAATCTCTATAACAATAGCCTAAATCATGTGACTATCATCAACAGTTCCGGGAGGAACACTTTGCTTTTTATACCCTAGGTGCCATTTCGATACTTTAATGTTATCCAGGCACAGGTGATAAGTCGCCAAATATTATTCTATCCCCATCATTTCATCTATATTATAATAGTTCAAGTCATCAAATGCCATAAACAAATACGATCTGATCCCTTCGCTTTTCATATGAAGGTTTGGAACAAATGTCATATACGCCCCCCATATTGGCGCGATTTTTTTCCAACGACAATTTGGGGAACGCATTAACAGCATAAACATCAACATCCGGCTTACCCTATCGAGCAAAATAACGATACTTTGGCGCCAGTTAAGTACCCGTTGCCCATATGACATTGGCGTCAGAAAAAAAATCGCTCCAATATGGGGCCGTATGTGACATCTGTGCCGAAAGCAAAAAAAAGCCGGGTGCAAATCTCGCCAATATCTTTTTTTTCAATTCGCCAGTTAGCTTTTTTGTTATTGTTCGAGTGGTAAATGAAAACATTGATTTGAAGTTGAAATTAAATGTCATGGTTTGTTAATTTAATATTTCGCCAGATGTCATATACGCACCGAATGTTTGGCATGATTTTTTTTTTTTTTTTTTTTTTTTTTTTCAACGAAAATTTTACGAAAACCTCATTTTCGAAAACCAGTTACATATGTATTTTTGGTACTACTTAGTTATCCCGTCGACAAAAAATCTATCACCAAACTATAAGATTAAATGCTAACAATGGTTGATGGTAAATGTCACATTCACTTGACTTTTAGCAAGTTACACGTATTTACGTCATCAAGTGATTTTTATTTCGATATTTTATTTTTATATTTATTAATGTTGTACTAATTTACTTGTTCTTTCGTTACTTAAAATAAAAATTTTGTCAATCTGTATAATTTGGCGAGTGTTTTGTCGATTTATATAATTTGCGAAATTGGGTGACGGAATAACTACTACATTGTACCGTATTTTTTAATTATTTTCTATTATTTCTAAAAGGAAATAGCAAAAAAAAAATTAATTACTATAGAACAAAATAATTTATATAAATTTAAAAAAGAAATAAAAGTAAATATACCTTTATCTATTATATATATAAAATCCAAACGGAAATTTCGTTCCGAACGCCGAGATTTCGAGTTCTACCGCATGGATTTTTACGGAACTTATACCGTTAAATAGGTATCGTTTCAGGGAAGGTTTTAAGCTATAACACATCATTCTACCTAGATTAGTTATAGAATTATTACGGAAAATTCTATTATTTTGGACTGTGTTACTTCATATTTCCTTAAATATCTGGGGTCCTATTGGTCGTAGAGCTTAGATCTCGCGCCAAAAGTATCTCCAAAGCACCCAAGCAAACTTTTCCCCGCGATTATTTTGCCGTATTCCGATTTCCACTAACTCTATTAGGGGCCCGCGTAGGGCCCCTTTAAAATATTTTTCGTAGTAATTTCAGCAATTATCTTCAATTATTGGTTAAGACCGCCACCCTCCCGATTCATGTATCTGCGGAAAGGTTGCATGAAGGAGTTTCGTTCAGATACGTTTTCGTTAAGAAAAGAGTGCGCTCCCTGGTGGTGGAATGTGGAACTAACATAACGCGATATTGTTAAAATTAGGAAATCTAACAATGCGATCTGTTTTAAACTTTGAGATAGTTCATAACACATAATCTATTATCTATTCTATTATATATATATATATATATAATCTATTATCTATTCTATTATATATATATATATATATATATATAATCTATTATCTATTCTATTATCTATTATATATATATATATATATATAATCTATTATCTATTCTATTATCTATTATCTACTATATATATAAAATCCAAACGGAAATTTCGTTCCGAACGCCGAGATTTCGAGTTCTAACGCATGGATTTTGACGGAACTTATACCGTTAGATAGGTATTGTTCCAGAGAAGGTTTTAAGCTATAACACGTCATTCTACCTAGATTAGTTATAGAATTATTACGGAAAATTCTATTATTTTGGACTTTGTTACTTCATATTTCCTTAAATATCTGGGCTCCTATTGGTCGTAGAGCTTAGATCTCGCGCCAAAAGTAGCTCCGAAGCACCCAAGCAAACTTTTCCCCGCGATTATTTTGCCGTCTTCTGATTTCCTCTAACTCTATTAGGGGCCCGCGTAGGGCCCCTTTAAAATATTTTTCGTAGTAATTTCAGCAATTATCTTAAATTATTGGTTAAGACCGCCACCCTCCCGATTCATGTATCTACGGAAAGGTTGCATGAAAGAGTTTCGTTCAGATACGCTTTCGTTAGGAATAGAGTGCGCTCCCTGGTGGTGGAATGTGGAACTAACGTAACGCGATATTGTTAAAATTAGGAAATCTAACAATGCGATCTGTTTTAAACTTTGAGATAGTCCATAACACATAATCTATTATCTATTCTATCTATTATATCTATTATCTATTATATATATAAAATCCAAACGAAAATTTCGTTCCGAACGCCTAGATTTCGAGTTCTACTGCATGGAGTTTTACGGAACTTATACCGTTAGATAGGTATCGTTTCAGGGAATGTTTTAAGCTATAACACATCGTTCTACATAGATTAGTTATAGAAGTATGACGGAAAGTTCTGTTATTTTGGACGATAAGGTTACCATTTTATTTCTTGGCAAAGTTTTTTGTTGTTAAAAAAATTGAAACGGCTATTACACCTAGAAAAATAAAAGACAAAAAACTGTTACTAATTTTATTTAAAATCTTTAAAAAAGAAAAAAAAAAAGAGATCCATTTTAATGAGTGATAATATTAAAAAACGAATATATTTAATTTAAAC
The DNA here is from genome assembly GCA_963932465.1 of Maratus speciosus. Classification (NCBI taxonomy): domain Eukaryota; kingdom Metazoa; phylum Arthropoda; class Arachnida; order Araneae; family Salticidae; genus Maratus; species Maratus speciosus. The sequence continues at coordinate 212,079,033 of OZ010792.1, read as the reverse complement.
CTGAAAGAGAATGTTCGTAATACTTAAAGAATTACTCAGTTGAAATATTGCAATTGAAATAATATTTGGCGATTTATCTTTTGCATCAGGTTAAGAAAAATGCATCTGAAAATTGATAAAGTGATATCAAGGAAGTTCACCATAAGCGCATGCTCAGCATTATTTGAAAAAAATTATAGAATATTCTTCTCATAAATATATATATATCCATAAAAAAAAATCGGCAGAACCTCTATTTAGCATTCCTAAAAAAATAATGAAAATTTCATTTTTTGCGATTTAGCGCTGGATGGCGACACGATAAAATTTTGAATAATACTATGATAAATATTTTTTAAGAAAAACTTTTTCAACTCTCGATACGAAGTTAGTTTAAGTAAGTTTAACTTAAATAAATACATATTTATAACTGCAGTTTTGTCATATACATTTATATATGTAACAATGAAATTTAACGATCGTATTTATGCCGTTTACAATGAAATTTAAATGGATTAAAAATGTTTCAAACTCAAATTAAGGTCCAATTCTGATCATTGGCAATTTGACTTCGATATTGTTAGTGTCAGAGATAACAAGAGAGTTTTATTGCCATGGAAACAACAATTTAATATCGAAATGTTTAATGATAGCATTCTTAATTAAAATACCCTTAAAACTTATCCAGCCGGTGACACCGTATAAAATTAAATAGCTAGCTCAATACAAGTAACACGCAATTTGAATATATTATATAAGCTTACAGCAAAAATAGTAAACTAATCCACAATTTAAGTTTAAATTCATTGAGCATTATGCATTTAATTACTTATTTAACAAGGAATTTATAAATGCATTTCAATCTCTTGCATTTGGCGAGGAAACCCATTGGTTCGCCAAAGAGCCTCGATCGTTCGTCTGTTCGCGCCAAATACTCGAAAAAATATTTTTTTACACATTTTCTACTGCGACTCGACCGCTATATTTTTACCGATCTTTTTTACATACATGAGTCATTTTATTAGCATTTCCTTTTTCAAAATATTTTGAGTATGCGTTTTAAGGAGACCTTCCTTGTGAGTAACAATTTTTATTATTATTATTATTATTATTATGTATCTCTAACAGAAAAAACTAGCAGATGTAATTATAAAAATAATGATATTACATAAATAGCAGTTAATATTATAAAAGTGGAGTCAAATATTTAAATTTTAATGCAAACTTTTGCCCCCCCCCCCACACACACATATTATAAATAATTTAATTTCAGATATTTAAAATATTTTTCGCGTAATTTACTACGGATACATGCTATTTTGTTTTTCCCCAAACTTATGATTTTTATAACCTCGAACTCATATCAACAAATATTGTCCATTCTCTTATTTATTTATTTATTTATTTATTCTTTGTAACATATATTGCCAATTTTTCTTTTAGAAAAGTCTACTGTTTCAAATGTTAAGTACTAAAGATTATTCTTAAGAAAATTTATGGAATTTTACGTTATTAATACCACAAAAGAAAATATTTTGCAATAAAAATTGCTTACTGAAATACATTTTCGATTGTCTTTTTAATTCGTCATCCCATTTTCAGTTTTTTTAAGGTTTTTGATATTGAATTAATCTTTCGTAATCAGGTTACCTGCTAATTAGTGTATTTACTGAACTATTTAGATGTTTCTTTTATATTTGAAAGAGTCAGATCAGTGATCAGACAGTGATCGCGATTATAGAAGATTACATGAAATTTGTACTTAGCTATTAGTAAATTTATGTTTTTTCATTATGAAGCAAACGGAGAACAGAAGATTTAGTATTATATATATTTTTATTTGCAGTTATTTTACTGTCACTAAAAAATAAATACTTGGGAAAAAATTTGAAATTCCAATGGTGGCTGGTGGAACAATATTTGTTGATTTATCATTTTAGCCTAGATAAGAAAAAAAGTACCTGAAATGCAGATAAAATTGAAAATAGAAATCATTATAAAGCAAGTTCTTCTGACGCACAATCCTATTAGCTAAACCGAGGAAAAAATTAACGATTTTAGGTTTATTTAGGCAGCAGAGTGAAGAATAATGTAATTTTGAAAATAAAAAGTGTATTTATTTCTCCGTGTTATTGCACTCTTTAGAGAAATGAAAAAAGGTCTTCGGTGCATAAAAAAGATTATTTCGTTATATTATAACGTGTTAGGTTATTAAGTTTTGTATAACTGACTTTATTTGTCATTTACAAAGAGTATTTTTGGCGAAAGATCTATAATTCAGCCAACAGCAATTTGACTTTATTTAATGGGATGTAGTCTGGCGCATAATTACGTATGTTTTATGTTTGTTAACTCTGGTAAATTTGTAACCATGTAGTTTGCAAACACTTCTAATGTTTGCCGTAAAACTTAGCTGTGCACCCGATTATGGACGATTGGGAAGATTTTGATTGGATGAAAACAAGAGGTTTATTTTTCTATCATAATGAGTTATCGAGTTTTTTTTTCAGGTTAACAGTTACATAATTGCAAGTGGTATATATATAAAAAGGAAATGGTAATGAAAATGACATTATTTCAATTTTATTCAAACACTTCATTTTTTAAAAATCCACTTTTATGTGATTCACATTTCTTTTAATGAAAGTTAAAGACTTTTTGTGTGCAAACAATGTATTACATTTTTTTTACCGTATTTACTCTGCTGTAATCCGAAGATAGAAAACTGCAGTAGACCTGCTAGAAGACGTGTGTTACAAAATATAATGCAACGTAGAGAGATATTGTATTTAAGCTACCAGAACCACACATAGCACCAAGCTGAGAAGCCCGGAGTTCAAGAACTATCAAACGAAAGTGAATAATCCGAACATAAGTAATGTTCAGTGGTCACTCTCTGCAATCATTGTAATTATCTCTCCTTTTAGTAGTGTGGTGACTAGAGAACATTTTAACATTTCTGATTATCACAACGGCCGTATTTTCTTCCCAACTTCTACTTTAAATATATACTGTAAAAAGAATTTCTTCTGAATAGTCCGAATTTTGCCTAACCCATAAGATATTATAATAGCTAAATAGCGTTCGCATAGTATTCAGCAAATGCGGAAAGATTTTCCCGCTGAAGGTCCATATTAATTTAAAATACAAGGTCGAATTCATAATTTTGTTTGATCAATGATCATTTGGAAAATGGACCAGCGAAACGGGTGTAGCCTGCTAGTATATATATATAATCCAAACGGAAATTTCGTTCCGAACGCCTAGATTTCGAGTTCTACTGCATGGATTTTTACGGAACCTATACCGTTAGATAGGTATTGTTTCAGGAAAGGTTTTAAGCTATAACACATTATTCTACCTATATTAGTTTTAGAATTTTGACGGAAAATTCTGTTATTTTGGGCGATAAGGTTACCATTTTATTTCTTGGCGAAGTTTTTTGTTGTTGAAAAAATTGAAACGGCTATTACACCTAGAAAAATAAAAGACAAAAAACTGTTACTAATTTTATTTAAAATCTTTAAAAAAGAAAAAAAATCCATTTTAATGAGTGATAATAGTAAAAAACGAATATATTTAATTTAAACATGAAAGAGAATGTTCGTGATATTTACAGAACTAGGGGGCTCGGCCCCCTACGAGCTACGCTCGCCAACCCCCGTCCAGACACCGCAGACTCTAAATGCACGCTAATTTGATCGGCTTTAAAAAGATTTCGAAAGATTGAATTATAATTAAAAAAACAGTGGCGATCTCCCTATAAACGAATTTCTATTCATTTCTGTTTGATTGGGGAATTTTAATGCCAAATCCGCTGCGGTACTACTTGATTATCCTGTCGACCCATTTAGTCTAATTATATAAATCGCCAAACCACTCGCCAAATTATACAAATTGATATAATTTTTATTTTAAATAACGAAAGAACAAATAAATTCGTACAACATTAATAAAAACACAAATAAAACGTCGAAATAAAAATAACTTGATGACGTATACACGTGTAACAACATTTCAAAATAAGCTAATATAAAAGGAATTAAGTAAAGAGAGTCTGTGTCTCCCGGTATTTTTTAACAAAGCGAAAAGAAAGTTCTTTTAAATGAGACATTTTAAATTAATTCTCAAAATATCAAATAAATGTCTAGCGCAATTTCTAAATTTAAACTTTTTTGCAATATTATTTTGTGTTCCTTTTATGTAATAACTATAATGTGACGTAAATATGACGTAATTTCTCCTAAGACTTCTAACGCATGTTAATGAATTTATTATTTTACAATATCCTTTCTCTTTTAAAATTCACGTGTATACTTTTTATGACGTAATTTTTAATAAGTTCCTGCTTTTTATGCGTAATTATTTAATTCTAATTTGAAAGTTTTTTTCCTGTTTATAATAGTCGCGTGTAAATAAATTTTTAATGTGAAGCAATCATTATTGCTTGCGCTTTTTATACAGTTGGCAACAGTTTAAATTAGTACAATTTTCTGAAATCTGTAAAAAATTTCTCTAGAAATGCTGAAAATTTGAATTTAAAATAGATATAAAACCTCGAAAAATGAGTCAAATTAAAAAAATAAATCAATTCTGCACACCGGGAAATTATAACGTATAAAATGAACTAAAAATTATTAAATTCCGATGTATAGTTTTTGTTACTATAAAACTTTTTTAGTGGAACGATTTCGTCCAAATTTAGCATTAAATATTTCTTAAAATAATTCTTCGATTTGAAAACTGTCTGCATCAGCGTATTTATCAAACATTTCTGTATAATACTACCGATTTTCATATTTTTGTATGCATTATTTTTCTTAATATTAACGAAGAAAGACCTCCGGTCACAAAAAAATCAAAACCGGCGGCGGCGGCGGCGGTGACAGCGGTAGTTACTTTTTTTTAGAATAGAGAGATTACTCAGTTGAAATATTGCAATTGAAATAATATTTGGCGATTTATCTTTTGCATCAGGTTAAGAAAAATGCATCTGAAAATTGATAAAATGATATCAAGAAAGTTCCCCATAAGCGCATGCTCAGCATTATTTGAGAAAAATTATAGAATATTCTTCTCATAAATATATATATATCCATAAAAAATCGACAGAACCTCTATTTAGCATTCCTAAAAAAATAATGAAAATTTCATTTTTTGCGATTTAGCGCTGGATGGCGACACGATAAAATTTTGAATAATACTATGATAAATATTCTTTAAGAAAAACTTTTTCAACTCTCGATACGAAGTTAGTTTAAGTAAGTTTAACTTAAATAAATACATATTTATAACTGCAGTTTTGTCATATACATTTACATATGTAACAATGAAATTTAACGATCGTATTTATGCCGTTTACAATGAAATTTAAATGGATTAAAAGTGTTTCAAACTCAAATAAAGGTTTGATTCTGAGCATTGGCAATTTGACTTCGATATTGTTAGTGTCAGAGACAACAAGAAAGTTTTATTGTCATGATAACAACAATTTAATATCGAAATGTTTAATGATAGCATTCTTAATTAAAATACCCTTAAAACTTATACAGCCGGTGACACCGTATAAAATTAAATAGCTCAATACAAGTAACACGCAATTTGCATATATTATATAAGCTTACAGCAAAAATAGTAAACTAATCCACAGTTTAAGTTTAAATTCATTGAGCATTAGGCATTTAATTACTTATTTAACAAGGAATTTATAAATGCATTTCAATCTCTTGCATTTGTCGAGGAAACCTATTGGTTCACCAAAGAGCGTCGAGCGTTCGTCTGTTCGCGCCAAATAACTCGAAAAAATATTTTTTTACAGATTTTCTACTGCGATTCGACCGCTATATTTTTACCGATCTTTTTTACATACACGAGTCATTTTATTAGCATTTCCTTTTTCAAAATATTTTGAGTATGTGTTTTAAGGAGACCTTCCTTGTGAGTAACAATTTTTATTATTATTATTATTATTATGTATCTCTTGCAGAAAAAACTAGCAGATGTAATTATAAAAATAATGATATTACATAAATAACAGTTAATATTATAAAAAGTGGAGTCAAATATTTAAATTTTAATGCAAACGTTTGCCTCCCCCCCCCCCACACACACACACATATTATAAATAATTTAATTTCAGATATTTAAAATATTTTTTGCGTACTTTACTACGGATACATGCTATTTTGTTTTTCCCCAAATTTATGACTTTTATAACCTCGAACTCAGATCAACAAATATTGTCCACTCTCTGTTTTTTTTTCTTTTTTTTTTTTTTTTTTTAACATATATCGCCAATTTATCTTTTAGAAAAGTCTACTGTTTCAAATGTTAAGTACTAAAGATTATTCTTAAAAAAATTTATGCAATTTTGCGTTATTAATACCACAAAAGAAAATATTTTGCAATAAAAATTGCTTACTGAAATACATTTTCGATTGTCTTTTTAATTCGTCATCCCATTTTCAGTTTTTTTTTAAGGTTTTTGATATTGGATTAATCTTCCGTAATCAGGTTACCTGCTAATTAGTGTATTTACTGAACTATTTAGTTGTTTCTTTATATTTGAAAGAGTCAGATCAGTGATGAGACAGTGACTGTCAGTCAGTGATCGCGATTGTAGAAGATTACATGAAGTTTGTACTTAGCTATTAGTAAATTTATGTTTTTTCATGATGAAGCAAACGGAGAACAGAAGATTTAGTATTATATATATTTTTATTTGCAGTTATTTTACTGTCACTAAAAAATAAATACTTGGGAAAAAAATTTGAAATTCCATTGGTGGTTGGTGGAACAATATTTGTTGATTTATCATTTTAGCCTAGATAAGAAAAAAAGTACCTGAAATGCAAATAAAATTGAAAATAGAAATCATTATAAAGCAAGTTCTTCTGACACACAATCCTATTCGCTAAACTGAGGGAAAAATTAACGATTTTAGGTTTATTTAGGCAGCAGACTGAAGAATAATGCAATTTTGAAAATAAAAAAAGTGTATATATTTCTCCGTGTTATTGCACTCTTTAGAGAAATGAAAAAAGGTCTTCGGTGCATCAAAAAGATTATTTCGTTATATTATAACGTCTTAGGTTATTACGTTTTGTATAACTGACTTTATTTGTCATTTACAAAGAGTATTTTTGGCGAAAGATCTATAATTCAGCCAACAGCAATTTGACTTTATTTAATGGGATGTTAGTCTGGCGTATAATTACGTATGTTTTACGTGTGTTAACTCTGGTAAATTTGTAACCATATAGTTTGCAAACACTTCTAATGTTTGCCGTAAAACTTAGCTGTGCACCCGATTATGGACGATTGGGAAGATTTTGATTGGATGAAAACAAGAGGTTTATTTTTCTATCATAATAAGTTATCGAGTTTTTTTTTTTTTTTTTTCAGGTTAACAGTTACATAATTGCAAGTGGTATATATATAAAAAGGAAATGGTAATGAAAATGACATTATTTAAATTTTATTCAAAAACTTCATTTTTAAAAATCCACTTCTATGTGATTTACATTTCTTTTAATGAAAGTTAAAGACTTTTTGTGTGCAAACAATTTATTACATTTTTTTTTTTTTTTTTTTTTTTTGCCGTATTTACTCTGCTGTAATCCGAAGATAGAAAACGGCAGTAGACCTGCTAGAAGACGTGTATTACAAAATATAATGCAACGTAGAGGGAAATTGTATTTAAGCTACCAGAACCACACATAGCACCAAGCTGAGAAGCCTGGAGTTCAAGAACTATTAAACGAAAGTGAATAATCCGAACATAAGTAATGTTCAGTGGTCACTCTCTGCAATCATTGTAATTATCTCTCCTTTTAGCAGTGTGGTGACTAGAGAACATTTTAACATTTCTGATTATCACAACGGCCGTATTTTCTTCCCAACCTCTACTTTAAATATATACTGTAAAAAGAATTTCTTCTGAATAGTCCGAATTTTGCCTAACCCATAAGATAATTTCAATTTTTATCAGGGAATGGCAACAAAAAATACAGTAATCTACTATTTTCCTTTTACTTTTAATAGAAATGGAGTACTCCTGTTGCCACACTTACAAAATTGGAACTAAAAACTATAAAAAAAAATAATATCTCAAAAATAAATTAAGATACAGCTTCCAAACAAATTACATTTAAAAGAACATTTTTCCCCCTTATACGACGGTATAAAAACTGAAATTGTGCGATGTGTAGAAGTTTAAAAATTTGCAGTAGAGATAATTTGAAAACAAAAATTCATTTCAAATTTGAAAGTGTTGCCATTTGCAGAATGACGTATGCGTTACGCACAGATGTGTTTGTCCTTTATAATATAGATCTACTAAAAAACAACTTTTCAAAAGTAAAAAAAAGCCAAGCGAAAAAAAAAAAAAGGTGAAAGTTGTGGCTAAAAAATAGTGTGATATCAAATTTCCAAGCTTATATTACGGTACTTATTTAACATTTTTTGAGAAAAATTTACCATATGTAAGTCGAGTACCTAAGTATGCGTTGATAGAAAGCCTTTTCTCCTTTACTAAATACATCATAACGTGTTTCTGAAAATAAATTTTTTTTAATTACGCATGATGGGCTTGGCGGCCATCTTTCCATATTTTACACAAATTTCTAAGCACACAAGTTCATTGTTAAGATTGGAAGTTCGAAATTGTTACTAAAGCAAACATTTTATTCTTTTAATTTATGGAAATGAGTGCCTAAAAATTTGTGTCTAAAAATAAAGTTGAAGTAACTTCAGGTTTCATCTTATGATTCTCTTTTTTCGGAGGGGGGTTAATTAATTAGTTAAAGCAGTAAAAATCAATTTGTTTTTTTCAAAATAAAAAACTTTCTTAATTTATCTGTCTGTTACTAAAACTAGAAGTTCGAAATTCTTAATAATGCAAATATGTTACGAGCTTGAGTGCTTAGAAATTTGTGTAAAATATGGAAAGATGGCCGCCAAGCCCATCATGCGTAATTAAAAAAAATTAATTTTCAGAAACACGTTATGATGTATTTAGTAAAGGAGAAAAGGCTTTCTATCAACGCATACTTAGGTACTCGACTTACATATGGTAAATTTTTCTCAAAAAATGTTAAATAAGTACCGTAATATAAGCTTGGAAATTTGATATCACACTATTTTTTAGCCACAACTTTCACCCTTTTTTTTTTTCGCTTGGCTTTTTTTTACTTTTGAAAAGTTGTTTTTTAGTAGATATCAGTTCTTTTTCTAAAACAAATGATATATAATTGAAATAATTCTACTAGCTCAAATTAAATTTAGTCCTTGTATAGCCTTTATAAGCAGGGAGCAAACACAATATTATACATTTTGTTTACCTAGCATTCATTTTTTATAGTGACTAATAATTTAAAAGTAAGGAAAGTCAATTTCTCCTTTCAAAGTATCAGTCTTTCTCAATTTATATCTCCTTAAAATTTTCTACGAAAGATGAAAATTTAGTAAAAAACAGAGTAGAAATAAAATATATATTTACAGTTAGTCTGTCAGTTAATTGTTTTTTCTAACTTTTTTTTTGCTGACGGTTTTGCAAAATAATTTTACTACCTTTACAATTACCTACGGTTAATCCGAGACTGAATCCCCGCAGGCATCTAAAGAATCGAAGATCTGTAAATCTAGCAATTCTAGACATAATAAAGCAACATTTTTGAAAAAAAAAAATCTAAAAATTTAAAGATATAAACTGTACATATAACTTCATCTTCATATAGATCGTGTTATAGAGAAGAAAGAATAAATATGTAGTTTTACTCAAGTCTGTTTATCCATACCTATTTGCCGAAATGTGAGGATATTAATTTACTATAAAATTTCCCCTAAATTGATTATCTTTAATAGTCTATTATTAAAGCCGCATATGCATTAGAATTAAATATTCTTCGGTTAAAAAATGCATGAAATCTATAGTCTTATCGTTCGCCAATTTTTTTATTTTTTTTATGCCCAGACTCTTTTTCTGAACACTGACAAAAGATCACAGACATATTGAAGCTATCCAAATTCTTATATCTTTCTATCGTATTTCCTTTTTTGAGGGGGGTGTGAGGAAGAGCCCTTAAGAACTTCGTTTTGTTCTCAGAATTCTGAATTATTCATTCAAAAGATCTACCTACATAAGTCTTGTTGCAGAATTTTCATTAGCTAGGAGTTGCATCAAGTTATACATCATGTGAATCTATTAAATTAATTTTTTGAAATACTAGATGGGAGCCATTGATATTTCCAGACCATTTGCCTACATTTTAAACTTGAGTCATTTACTACTATTCATTAATTTTCTATACGAATTAAAGAAGTCGTTGTTTCCATGCCAACTGTACCTTTCACTATTGCTTGTTTGTTTCTTTGTTTGATTTATTGAGCACATACATCATATCACATGCGGATCACGGCGGGATTCGAATCTGCTTCCACCTACGCTCTCAAGCGATTAGCGGCATGGTGTCTTATCCACTCAGCCACGGTGGGCCACTATTGCTTTCTCTAATGCCCAGATACTCAAATTTAACCAACTGCACTTAGAATCATGGTCATAACAGAGAACATTTATATGTTAGAGCAGTGTTGCCAGTGGGCTACTATTTTTTAATTCAGATTTCTTGATTGCCAGCACTTATTATAAACGGTAAAATTCCCTTTGTTTCCGCCTTAATTAATATGTCATTAAATAAGGCGCATTTTACAATTTCAAAAAAGTGGTGCCAATCAAGTATCTGAATTAAAAAAAGTAGCCCATGTGGCAACACTGTGTTAGAGTGTTGACATATGCACAAGTCGTGTACTCATATTCAATATTTTGTCCAAAGTACGGTAACTCAGTTTTCAGTAATAGACGAGGAAGATTTCAATTAAACTAACCAGAAACGTTAACAAACATTGGCTTCCTGATTTAATTGTATTCAAAATTGTTTTAACCAACCAAAGTTAATGTACGGGATCCAGATAAATTTTTCTCTGTTAGTAAAATTACATTGACCAATCAGTAGCCTCCATCCTTGCTTGCTTTTCGGTGTTTACTGCAAACATCAAAAAGTTCGGAAAAATGCAGACGTCTGATTGATTTATCTCATACCGCTAATAGCGAAAAATCTATCTTGATCCCGGCCTATTCAACGCCCTTTAAATATTGGAGAAAGCCTTGACACGTCTCAGGAAAACGTCACACAAAGCAGGCAAAACAAAGAAGAAAAATCATTCATTGGCTCGTTCATATTCACGAGCTAATGAATGATTTTGTTTCTTTGCTTTGCCTGCTTTGTGTGATGTTTTCGTGACGCGAGTCAAGCCTTTCTCAAATATTTAGGAGGCTTTGTCTTATTTCACCACCATGAAGTTATGAAAGGAGAGGAACAGACATGTCAATCTTCCCATGTGAAAAATTAGTTACAAAAAAAAAACCGAGTTCTTTCCCTCTCTTCTGCCCTTTTCTCTCTTGATTTTGACCCATAACTGCCCATTTAGCAGTCTCCAGTACAAGATGCCGCTATATACGTTGGACGCAGGAGGGAGGGTGTCAGCGCGATCAATGACATAATAGGCCAGTTCATAATGTTTAAAAGTATTGGATCGAGACTAACGAAAAAGACAGGCTACCGCGGTGGGTCCGATTCTTCTTTTTTTACAAACCGCTGGAGTCACGTGATGCTCCTTTCACGCACCTTTTTTGGTGCATTCGAGCATCACGTGACTCCAGCGGTCTGTAAAAAAAGAAGAATCGGACCCACCGCAGTAGCCTGTCTTTTTCGTTAGCCTCAGAGTTGGATCATCTTTACACGATGATTAGTACAAAGCTGCGCGCCGATTTTTTTTGTGTCCTTTGCCGTGTACAGATAATAAACCCCGTGTGACGTTATGAACTGGCCTTATATGTTGTTTGCCACAGTTTAGGAACAGCTACAAATGACTTCATCTATATCTACTCCGAGGTAAACGAAAAAGACAGGCTACCGTGGCGCTACAGCGCCTAAAATATATAGTGTGGAAATCGGCTATCCCAGTAATACTTTAAAAAGTGCTAAAATATTGGATCTCTTAAATTTCAAATGATGCTGAAATCCAATGAGTCGATCACAGCGATATCTGCAGGATATTTCCTAAAACTTCATGACGATTTGGTAACAGCGTCTAGAATACCTAGTGTGGAAATATTTTATTAAACAACGCTAAAAATTTGTATCCCATAAATGATCGACGATACTGCTAAAATCCCAAGTGTCGATCGCAGCGAAATCTGCGGGATTTTCGTATTACATTGTATAGACTAGCAATATCTTGCAGTTATAGAAAATATCCTGCAGATGTCGCTGCGATCTGTATATTTCAGCAGCATCGTTGCACATTTAAGGATACAATATTTTAGCACTTTTTTAAGTATTACAGGGATAGCCAATTTCCACACTATATATTCTAAGCGCTATAATTTGGTCTAGACGCTGTAGCATTTTTTTTTTTTTTTTACATTTTATTAACATACATCTGACCAGTGTGCTTGGCATCAAGCCCGCTGTAATAATACGATGTTTACTTTGAAAGTATATCACAGATGTCGCTGCGATCAGCTCCCTGGATTTCAGCGTCAGTGCACATTTAAGGGATACAACTTTTTAGCGCTGCTTGGATAGCAAATTTCGACATTATGTATTCTAGACGCTATAGCGGTGCATTACACGTGTCTCTTTCTTATTTAAAAAATATCCTGCAGATGTCGCTGCAAATGACTGTTTGGAATTCAACATCGTTGTACATTTAAGGGATTCACTATTTCCGCGCTTTTTAAAGTATTGCTGGGATAGTCGATTTCTACAACATATAATCTAGGCCTATAACGAAGCTATAGTATCTAGAAGATATAGTTTAAAAATCAGCTTATTAAAAAGGTGCTAAAAAATTGTATCCCATAAATGTTGAACGAGGCTGAACGATGAATGTCGATCACAGCGACATATGGTAATTCCAACGTAACTATTTCAAAAGACATCAAATGAGAAAACGTTTCGCTCAGAGAAGATCTAGAAAATGTTGCTGCTATCGACATTTGTCACTCAGTATTTTTCAATATTTATGGGATTCAATTTTTAGCAATTTTTAAAGTATTACTGGAATAGCCGGTTTCCACACCATGACCCTGATCTAGGTAGATTTTTCTTTGTTATCGCAACGAGATAGACCAATCAGAAGCCAGAATTATTGCTAAATTTTCATTGTTTGCAAAAATGTACCTGGATCTCGACCTATATTTCTAGACGTTATAACTGAGCTCAGGAATAGTACAGAAAGCAAACTCCGTATTTTGATACATTAAGGCCGGGATCCAATTAGGAACAAGTGTGTCGCTATAACGAAGTAGCGACATATGGCCAGTAAAGATTTATTGGTAGAAGTGATAAAAACAAATCGTTAAAGGTCTTTGCGAGCGTGTCATTTTCGTCAGGCTAATGCATATTGAATTAATTCCCTAGTCTAATAAAGCTCGTCCATGCGCGTATCGTCTAATGGAGGATATTCCAAATATGGTTTCAAGGCTGAAAAATTCACGTGGTACCGGCAATTTACCTAAAGAACTTCTAACTGATGAGAAGGGAAACAGGAAACTACTACTGCTTTCTCCCGTGAACTGTTTCATTGGATAGCGGGGATTTACATTCCGTCGACGGAGCCTTCCCTTCTTTACGTTAGACGTTTTTGCCTTGACCACGTGACCATAACTTAGATAGAATAGCCTCTATTCAAGAAAGTGGATTGCCGTACTATAGCACCTGGAATATATAGTGTGGAAATTGGCTATCCCTGTAATACTTAAAAAAGTGCTAAAATATTGTATCCCTTAACTGTGCACCGATGCTGCTGAATTATACAGATCACAGCGACATCTGCAGGATATTTTCTCAAACTGCAAGTTATTGCTAGTCTATACAATGTAATACTAAATCCCGCAGATGTCGCTGTGATCGATACTTTGGATTTTAGCAGTATCGTCGCACATTTAAGGGATACACATTTTTAGCGTTGTTTGGATAGCATATTTCCACACAAGGTATTCTAGACGCTGTAGCCATACTTTCGGCAAAAACTTGAAATGAGCATGTTTCCTGTGCATATATCACCACTCTTATGTATAAAGGCTCTCTGTTATGGTGTTGATTCTGAGCGCTCTTTGTTAAATTTCTATATTTGTGTTTTAGAGAAAGCAATACAGAAAAGTACTGTTACTATGGAAACAACAACTTCTTTAATATCGAAATGTATAGCAAAGGAGTTCAGAATCAGTGCCTTAAATAGTTTCGAATATGTATTGTTGTTATGACAATCAATACCCTTCCTGGATGTGGAAATGCAAAATTGTGTTCAACATAATGGAGGATATTCCATCTACATGTTGGGTGCGTTCACGGATCGCACTCTGGGTTCCCCAGGTTTCCCCGTGGGGAACCCGAAGCGTTCAGAGCCGGCATCACGTGACTTTTTCCGTGTTTCCCACAACGTTCAGAGCCGGAGATTACCCAGATTTCGGGGAACCCACATTACCTGAAAAATTTTGTTGGGTAAAGTGATCACGTGGTTGGGAAATCTGATTTGTTTATCATTTTATAGCTTAACTGTGACTGTTAATCGGAATCAATGCTTTGATCAGTTTTATCGCACATTGTTTCTGCTTTTTCATATTACAAAAATAATAATTTGACATACAATAATTTTAACACATAATAATTTGAACGTACCATATTTTCCGTCGAATGAATGAATCTCCGATTCATCCTAAAATGGCTAGCAAAACCTGTGATACATATTTGTTGCGATAGTATTCCACATAAAAATTAACTTGCACTGTTAAAAATATCGTGAAAAATTACCTCTGTTTTTAAAGACTCTCTATTTTCTGACCAATGAGAACGCGACATTAATACCTATGAAGCGTTCTCATTGGTCAAAAAATAGATAGCCTTTAAAAACAGAGGTAATTTTTCACGATATTTTTAACAGTGTGGAACAGTTTCCCATCTAAAAAAAGTGATAATTGAATCTATTTGCACTGTCGAAAGTGCAGCTGCCGCCATGTTTGTAAATGTAAATAAAAAAATCCCGCAACTTTACCCGAAAGCGTTCAGAGCCGTTTTTACCCAACCTTACACCAAGAAACCAGTATGACGTCATTCCCCAATTTTCCTAGTTACCCGTGTTTCGGTCTCTGAACGCGCTCTTTGATCAAGTGGTCAAGGGAAAACTTCTATCGTAAAGAAGGGAAGGCTCCGTAGACGTGTAATGTAAATCCCCGCTAGCCAATGAAACGGTTCATCAGGCAAAGTAGTAGTATCTTCCCTTCTTATCAGTTAGAAATTCCTAGGATAAATTACCGGTATCACGTGACTTTTTTCAGCCTCAAACCCATATTTGGAATATCCTCCATTGGGCGAAATCTAGATAGATTTTTGGCTGTTAGAGAAACGAGATTCATCGATCAGAAGCCTGCATTTTTGTGAACTTTTCGCTGTTAGCAGAAATGCAGGCTATTGATTGGTGATTCTCGTTTCGCTAACAGCGAAAAATCTATCTGGATCCTAACCTACATTTCTACAAACATTGCACTTCATCCATGGCACTAAAAAAATGACTCAAAACTTTCATGACATAGGCCGGAATCCAGAAACAGCACATATTTTCAAACATGCAGGCTTCTGATTGGTCAAACTCATTTCGCTAACAGCGAAAAATCTATCTGAATCTCAGCCATAGTTATCTTCGATGAAATCAATGCAAAAGGATAATATAAAAGAAAAGTATAAGATTTCAAAAATATTTTGGCGGGTTTATCGCTATTTGGCAAAATTTGTAAACTTTAGAACTAATTAACAGTTTTTCGCTAATTATGAATAGAAAATTAATGTTTTTAAAGCTGAATTTTATAAAAGCACGTAGATTGAGTAAATATCTATCCAAAAATTCAATCCTTACTTTTTTCTGTCCATTATTTAAGTCTCTACCTCAATTGAAACATAAGTTGTGACGAAGAAAAGAAATCTGTCATTTTCAGTATCTCGACGTTATTTAAAAAAATCTATATCTCTGTTTATAATTAATATATGAGGATGCATTTGATCTCAAATTGAAGATCTTCTTTATTAGGTCCTTCTGGTGTTGGTTTTATTTTTCTGCGACGATTGCTTCTTTTGATATGGGAAATTTTACGCTGGCATATTTCGTCCATTTAACATGGAGAAGTTGTCTGCAGTATAATAAGCAGTTACGGTGTCTTGCTGTTATTCTTGGCGTTTGTTTGTTTGGCGGGGTTAGCATTTTTTTTCAGCTTGGCTTGGCAGAACGACCGTCCTGCTTGATAGGGTAGATATTCCGTCATTTTTGACGGGCTATCTTTCTAATTGAATTAGAAAACTTAAAAAGAGATATTTCTATAATGTTAAATTATGTAAGGTGGTAGAAAAAACGGATAAATAGTGGTCTGATGGTTTTTTAAAGTAGGCAGCGTTCTGTTCCACGTTCTAAAACGTATATACATCAAGTTTCGTGCAAATCGGTCAAAAATTGAAGATTTGTATAAAAGACATGCACTCAGAGAACGGCTTATATATATATATATAGATTTCATTTTATACTTTTTATAGGTTATAGCCTTAGTTTAAAGTATTTAAAAAAATTATTGAAAATGTATTCCGATCCTTCCTTGAATCAATTTGAAGAAAATATTAAGAGAAATTCAACTTGATATCCCCTAGAATACCCGTTAATGCTATATTTCGATGGAAGAAATACACAGGCTTTTTAATTAATTCCTTAATTTTATGATTTTTAAATTTTGAAGGAAATAAAAAATAATAAAATTACCTTGTTGAAAATATAGCATGCACTAAAAACCGAAAACTGGTTATATTTAAAAATAAAAAATAGTTAATTACAAAACAGGTTACTTTATTTTTGGCAGAACCTGCTATATTTGATTTTTGTAAATAACATTCTATTATTTCTTTTATGTGTGTTCTTAATCCTTTCCAACTCAGTGCAAAAGTGTTTATGTATTTGTTTTATGTATCCATCTGTCTATCCGGACGTCTGTCTTTCAGACTATCCGTCCTCTAACTCACGTAAATACAGTAGGATTGCCATGAAAAGGATAAATGTTATTAAGCCTTACTATGGCATGTTCGGTATGGAAAATGAAGAGTGTAGAATTTATATTTCTTTTACAGGGACTTTCAAATGAATTTCATTACATTACGGCATATAGGGAAAATCATTTGTGGTGTTTTTAATGATGTTTTAAAATTCCAAACACATTGAAATTTGTATACATTAAGGGAGTGAACTACAAGATATATACCATAGAATTCGGTATGTTTAGCATTTACAGGGACACTCAAAAGAATTCGGCTACACTACGGTCTCTGGGTGAAGAATCGTTTGTGGTGTATTTTATTCATGTTTCACTGTTTCAAACATATTGAAATTGATATACAGTAAACCCTCGACTATCCGGCCTGATGTGGTGGAAGGGTAGTCCGCATAGCAAAAAGCCGGATAGGTTGGAGTTCCATACTCACTTTCTTACCCCCCCCCCCCATTATATTAAAAACGCACGTTACACTTTTTAGGATAAATTTTACATATCGTCGCATTAGAGGAACAGTAGGGCATCTAGTAATAATAAAAAATGACTAACTGCTATGTGAAACTGTGTTTGTATCTAGTGGAGCACCTTCTGAAACACAAAGTTACACTGTTTAAAATTTTGTGCTACTTTGAACCGAAATTTAGTGCTTAGTAGCTGTCACCATGATATGGTGAAATCTCGTTCTAACATTTGGAGCTTCGATTGATCCATAGTTCCATTTTTTTCGAAAAAGATGGTGAAATCCTCGTTTAAAGATTTGGAGCTTCGGTTGAATCATCCTATGGTGGCAGTTGGTGATAGCTGCTGAGCACCATATTTTGGTTCAAAGTAGCATGACATTTTTAACAGTGTAGTTTAATACTATAGTTCAGATGTGTTCTATAAAATTCCCCTACTATTAAACTAGATGCAGACACAGTTTTTCATAGCAGTAAGTCAGACAACTCATTTTCGATTATTACTAGATTAACTACTGTTGCTCTGCGGCGACGACATACAGTACATACAGTTTCAAAATATCCAAAACCTTAAACTAAAACGTAAGCCTAATTCGTAAAAAAATGAGTAAATCTTATTTTACTGTTTATTAATAAATGATTGCAAAAATATTAAATGTTATGCATAAGATAAAAGAATAAAAACTTATTTTTAATTTTTGAAAAAAGTCCTTAATAGATGACTGCTTCTTCCTCATAGCCGTCTTCCGTGAAGCAATGTCCCTCCATTTACGCAAGCAGATAGTATCAGCTAGCCTCGCTTCCTGATGCAAGCTCGCAGTTTCATCTCCATAGTCATTTCAACTTCTTTTCGTTTAGAACCCATTTTGTTAATCTTCAATAAATAAACACGAACACACCAAAAGACTATACGACAGTAACCACGGAAAGAGGCAAATAACGTCCGCAGTTGTTAACATCCGTTTAAGAACTTACAAAACAGGTTATCGAGCTTTAACAACCTGTCTCTGCTATTGCATTCTGATATCCCTTTTTGATCCTTCCTGTAGTAAGTTAGCACTTTCCTACAGACGGGAACCTGCCTGTCTCGGCCGCTTGCAACATACCTCTTTTTTTTTTACTAGGCTGGCTAGTGCGGAGGGCCGGATAGTCGTGAGTTTAGTGTATATCGCTGAGTGCACTCGCAGATGCTTACTATAGAACATTATGTGCATACGATTCATCGTTTATATACAGGGACACTAAAAAAATTCTGTTACAATACTATCTATGAAAAACAATTGCTGGAAGTGAGTTTTCAGTTGCGGCATGCGTTTATTATATTACATATTTTTTATATTACTTAGTGTATATAAATTCTGATATTATATACAGGTCTGAACAAAACATCTAAAGTACATTTTCGTTTTATGATAGAAATTGGTGGCCATTTTGAACTGTTCTGTTCGTTTCCCAACTGAAAATATTTTTGCATACTGTGTATCATATCATAAAGCTATAGATATTGTACAGAGTGCACAATATATTCAGATATTATTCCGATTATTGATTGTAATTGCAGAAATTTCGTTCTAACTTAGTTATTCATTTTACAAATTGTCTATTTAGACATTCTATTTACATTATTAAACTGTGAAAATTTATTACAGTATTCTGGATGTATTGGAAACTGTTTCGTAATCTATACTTTTCGCATGATTTTAAGTTTTTTTTTTGCTTTCTAATACAGATTTGCAGATGGGATTTTATAACATCCAACATGATAGTAAAATTTCAATAAACTAACTTATTTTTAAACATCCCTCAGTTATTCACATTGCACACCTGTCTCAAAATTAAAATTCATATATTTATGTCGTGTTAACTTTTAAAAAATGCTAAAAGAAACTGTTAATGAAATTTACAAATGGGATTAAGGGGACAAGGGACCATCAAACTCATTTATATATAGGGGAGACTAGGGAGTGTTGACTCACTTTTTACAAAATGATTTTTTATTTTTTAAATATTGAACGTAGAATAAAATTTTATATGCCATATTTTATTCGTTATACAATCAGCTATCAAAATAAAATTGCTACATATGTGTAATATATAAGAAATTTGAAAAATGATTGATTTTAATCATGAGAAAATAATGGATCAAACCTCCCCATTTATGGGAGCGTTCACCCACTATATGGGAGGCTTGACCCACTTTGTTTTATATTGAAATATTTGTGAAGAGAAATAAAATCACTTTAAAAATAGCAAAATAACTTTATGCTACATGCTTTAACAATTATAAAAAATATTTTTGAAAATATTATGCTTAAATAAACCTATTTAGACGAAATAGCAAGTCAAAGGAGAAAAATAGGTTTAGGAGATAGGTTTCGCAAGCTTATGCATCGGTAAATATCTTTCAGTGTACGAATTTAATATACAATGTATTACAATCTAAAGCAAATATAGACAACATGATATAAATGCATTTCCTGTCAGGTAGATTTCTATCTTAGTCAATGATGTTTTTCGAATGAAAACGAGAATTCTCGCTTCCCATCGTGAATGTTTTAAGGGGGCTTGAACATCTGGTCAACCCTTCCTCACATTGACTGGGTCAAGCCTCCCCACACAGCCCTTTTCTAAAGAATAGCATATTGTTATCTTAAACCTAACGTACCGTATAATCTTTATGCTTGGAATGAAAGCTCGATATTTCTGCATTACTTAAAACCTACTTACTTAAATTTCTATGATATATTTTATCAGAAAAAAGCTTACAAAATATTTCTAAAAAACACATCTTTTAGGTTGAAACGTCTCTCAATTGATTTTTTCGACGCCTATTTCGATTATCTCTATGAAACCGAGACTGTTGTTTGAAGATTCCGGTAGCTTCGGTTGACACCTATTGATAAAACTCTGAAATTATTTTAAATATGAAAACTCATGGGTGGGTCAAGCCTCCCGTATGGTTAACTCTCTCTAGTCTCCCCTATATATTTATATATATATTTTTTAAATTTTCCATGAAATATTACTCAAAGGCACACTAAATGAAATATGGCATATATTTATCACATAAGAAATGAAAAAAAAAATGTGGCCGGGGAGTAAGAAATTCTCCTGAATATTTTAAGCGTTATGAAGAAATTTCAAAATATCCCAACATCACTACATATCAATTAAAATCTCCGATATTTTTTATGCCTGTTTGGTTTACATATAATAATAAAACAGTGCAACGTTTTTTTAAAACTAAATATAATTTGAAAAGTGAAAGGTAATTAAGTGGAGAAATATGATGCTAAAAGACTTTAAATTTCATGAAATTTTGAAAATATTTTTTTAAACCTTTATATTACCCTTTATATTCAATATTATAAAATCCAATTCGCAATTATTTTTGTAACCCAAACTGCCATAAAAAAAATATATATGTATATATTGGGGATTTTAATTGATATGTAGTAAGGTTGGGATATTTTGAAAGCTTTCTGTAAAACTATTAAATTGTTCAGGAAAGTTCCTTATTTATCTTCAATTTTTTAAATTTCTTGCGTGATAAATATATGCCATAACTCATATAGTGTGTCCTTGAATGGTATTAAAAAAATTGAGTTTCAAGGACACTTGTCCCCTTAACAGAAATTGTGGAATTATTACATAAACCACCACTGATTTATTCCTCATCTTTTTCATTTATTGCATGTACAAAAAAGTCGAATGTTAAATACTTTCATTTCAGAAAAATAATCCTCTTTTTATTAAAGGATTTTTTAATTACATATTAGTTTCAAAAAATTAAAACCGTCCTATTTCTTAACTGGCTATATTTTCTAATTAAACTGAAATCCTTATCCTTCTCTTTCACTTTCTCATCACCTAAAGGCATATTCTCTGATCTGAAATAAAGGCACTTTTAATGAGATCACCACAAGGAGTGAATATAGGGTGCACTTAATTAACCAGAGCAAAAGATAATTAAATGAGGCAAAAGTTAATTAACTACTTTGTGTGTTCATCAAAGAGATTCAAACTCAAAACTGAATATTACGTATAAACCACAATTATCATTTAAAAAATACAAAATGTCGATTTTTTTTTTTTTATAAGAATGAATATATTAAAAATTCTTTCAAATTATATGCTATAATTAAAGTTTGTACAAGGTATGAGATCGCGATACAAAATGTTGAAAGCGCAATAACAACTTTTTTTTTTTAATCTTGTGTTTAATGGACGATAATTAGGAAAATAATTTTTACGAAAAGATGACATGAGATTTATCGTATTTCATCGCCGTTTCTTCCACTTTTTGAACCATTCTTTATGCGCCAAATGCTGGGGGTGCAAAAAGCTGTCACTTTTTTATTATTGTATTATTTTTCTTGAAATGAATTCAAGTAAAAATATAATTTATATTTCTTTATTTCTTTATTTAAAGGAAGATGTCGTAAAGCCAAATACCTTATTCGTTGCTTCCAGAAAACTGAATTTTCAACACAATTTAATGTAACTTTGTGCACGTGCATTTCACTTACTCTTGTACAATAACATCATTTCAAGTATATAATTTATACTTCACATTTTTATTAATACATTATTATCTATAAAACTTTTAAATAATCAAGCGTTATCCTACAGGTGGGTTGTAATGATATGACATTTAAAAACAAAATAATATACGATCAAAAAACCTCGTCTTTAAACGCTAAATGATTCCTCATTTTTTAGCTCCTTGGGGGCTCTGCCACCTAAGAGCTACGCTCGCCAACACCCGTTCAGACACTATAAAATCTAAAATTACGCCAATTTGATCGGCTTATAAAAAATTTCGAAAACTGAATTACAATTTTAACAAGTAAGAAAAATCATGCGTCAAGCATAGATTATGAAACACTTTCCAACACTTCCTGAATGCTTTAACAAAACTTCATTATTTAGGGAAATAAGGTATATAACAGAACTTATTAAACATTTTAGAAAAAGCATAAAATACTTGAAAAACTGATTTCAGCAGTTACCGTTCATAGCATGCATTCCAATTCTTTTGAACAGCTCTGTATTGGATCTGTACGTTGATATATATACTATATAATGGGAAATTTAGTTTAGCAAGAAAATACATAACAGGTTGAAATTTCTCTTTCAGCAATTTATACTAATAGATGAAAACATACTAGTATACTTTTGTACAACCCTGTAGTTAACCTAGTACCTTTATTACACGCCACTATTTTAGCTAAAGTTTAATTCAAAGTAAAAGACTCTTAAAACTACTGAAATCACATTTCCAGAAATTATCATTTATAGATGGCCGTGTATCTAATTCTTTGCGTGATCCTGTATATCATTTTATCTATGTTCTACAAACATTTCTTAATAAAGTAAATGCAGTTCAGCGTAAAAATGCATAACTCATTTAAAAACCACCTTTAAGCAATTTGCAATCATACCCAGTAACCATTTATATTTCTTTTGTGTAGCCCTGTGTATGAATTGCAGCATTTATACACACCATATTCGATGCAAAAATATAGTGAAACATAAAAACACATAGCATAATTAAAAAGGCATTTCCAGCAATCATCGTTACTGTGCAGTATTTCGGATACAATATAGTATCCGAAATATTTTCTGTGTCCCTGTAAATGCTATGCACTTCGTATTATACATGAAATAAGTTATAGTATACCTCATCGACGTATATCAATTTGATTATACATGAAATAATTTAACATAATTAAAATACGCCGGAAAAAATTCCCTCCACCCTATATCATTATGTAACGGAATTCTCTTGTGTGGCCCTGTAAATGAACAATAACTATTCTTTGGACCGCATACGCTATAGAATGCATATTTTAGTGCATTTGATAAATGTATATCAATTTTGTTATGTTTGAAAGCATGTAACATCATTAAAAATCATTTTAAACGATTTTTTCCCATAGTTCGTAATGTAACGGAAAACTTTTGATTGCCCCTGCAAATGAACTAAGCATACAACAAACTTCATTTAAAATAGGGTTCGTGCTGCTGTGGTAGACGTCCCTAACATAAAAAAAATTCAGAACGATCCGAGTATATTTACGGGAGTAAGAGCGCGGACCGACGGACATACGGTCAGACAAACCGAAGCCATAAACACTTTTCAACTTTGTTGGAAAGTGTTAAAAAATAGTGGCGATAACGGGCTGTTTTCGTCTTCGATTAAATCAGATCAGTGAAAATTTTCAAAATAAGCTAATATAAAATTAAATAAATAGAATCTTTGTCTCCTGTTATTTTTTAACAACACTATATGAAAGTTCTTTTAAATAAGACATTTAAATGAATCGTTTTAAATATGACGTAATTTTGGTGAAAATTACGTCATATTTAAAACGATTTGGTTTTATTTTTAATATTCGTGTGAAAATACTTTTGTTTTTAGAAAGGAAATATTTGTGCTCTCTTAGAATTCACAACAATAATTTAAAAGAATATCTCAAAATATGAAATAAATGTCTCGCGCAAATATATTTTTTAAATTAAAATGTTTGGCCATTTTAAATATGATTTAATTTCTTTCATTTACGATTTTTAACGCATATTAATGAATTTATTATTTTACAATTTTTTTTTCTCTTAAAATTCACAAGTAAACATAGTTTTTATGACTTAATTTTCTACATTACTCTGCTTTTGAAACCTAATCATTTCATTCTAATTTGAAAGTTTTTTTTTTCTGTTAATAATAGTCACTTGTAAAATTTTTAATTTGAATAAATATTTTCCTTTGTGCTGTTTTAAAAATTGGCAACAATTTAAAATAAAATCCTTTTCTAAAAGATGTAAAAAATATTTCTCGAAATGCTAAAATTTTAAATAAAGAATTGAAATAAATCCTCAAAAAAGGAATCAAATTAAAAAAAAATAAATGCAGTTTGTACACAGTGAAATTCTAATATATAAAAGGATCTAAAAATGATTAAGTTTCTATGTATAGTTGTTGCTCATATAAAACTTTCTTAATGTATCGATTTTGACCCACTTTAACATTAAATGTCTCTTCAAATAATTATTCGATTTAAGAACTGTCTACCTCAGCGTATTTACCAAACTTTCCTCTATAATACCACCGATTTTCATATTTTTCTAGGCGGTAGTTTTCTTAATATTAACGAAGAAAAGCCACTGGTCACAAAAAATTCAAAGTCAGTTGCGGGACAGCATTACATACTTTTTTTAGAATAGATTGATAATTTCCGTATTTCTAGAAAACATGTTTTTCCGTGAATTCTTCCCGAAAGTCTGAAAAGGAGCGGAGAAATCCTATAATTCCCTGCACGCATGCGTATTGAACCGATTAATACTAAAATTTCAATTAATTTTTTTAATGAAAAAACAAAAATTCTATAAATTAAGATTTCTAATTTACTTAAAAAAGAGAAAAATAACTACAGAAAAGTTTTCGAATCCAAAAATAAATAGCAATTAATTTTCTCCTTAATATAAAAACACTCACAATTTATTTTTCGAAGTTATATAAAAATATTATCATTTAAAATGTATTATAAATGAACATATTTAAAATAGATCTATTAATTAAAATGAAAATTTTACTTGTAAAAAAATCGATTTCACTCAAAAAATATATATACATATGTAAAAAATTAAAAAAAAAATCTACCCTATATATATAAAATCCTAATGAAACAAATTTAAGAAACGGATATATGAAACGGCTGAAATGAAACGAATTTATGAAACGGATATACGAATAAACTGACTAAACAACTGATTATGTTTCAAGCGATTTCTCCTAAAATATGGAATAATTTGCAATGAAATTAACACCAAAATCAGCATTGATTCTCAGATCACAAAACTGGTATTAGAATTTTTAAATTCGAATTAGTTTTCAAAATATTAATTTTTTTCTAATTTTATATACGTTTTTCTAATGATGGCAACTCAAATTTTAATCAAACATATTTTTTTTCATATTTCAGAAAAGGTTGACATGGTAACCCGACTATTGTTGTTTATTTGATAATAAATGTTTATATACATTTATTTCTTTTTATAAATTATATAAATTATTTTGTTCTACAATTATTAATTATTTTTTTATATTTCCTTTAGAAAATAATAGAAAATAATTAAAAAACTACGGTACTACTTAGTTATTCCGTCGACCAATTTCGCCAAATTATATAAATCGACATAATTTTTATTTTAAATAACGAAAGAACAAATAAATTAGTATAACATTAATAAATATACAAATAAAAAGTCGAAATAAAAATCACTTGATGACGTAAACACGTGTAACTTGCTTAAAGTCAAGTGAATGTGACATTTACGATCAACCATTATTGTCATTTAATCTTATAGTTTGGCGATAGATTTTTGGTCGATGGGATAACTAAGTAATACCATAAATGCATATGTAACTGGTATTTGAAAACGAGGTTTTCGCCAAATTTTCGTAAAAAAAAAAAAAAAAAAAAAAAAAATCACGCAAAATTTGTTGTGCGTATCTCTACGTCTGGTTGTACATCTGGCCAAATATTTCCACTCGGAAAAAAAATTGCTATCTGACGAGTTGAAAAAAAAGCTATTAGAGAGATTTGCATCCGGCTAGCGTAACAGTACCAAGAATTCTTTGCAACCATGGTAAATTTTATGTAGTTTTATTCGAAATTTATTTTTGATTTTTTAATCAAAATGGAAAACATACGGCCCCATATTGGCGCGATTTTTTTTCTGACGCCAATGTCATATACGGAACGGGCACTTAACTGGCGCCAAAGTATCGTTATTTTGCTTGATATGGTAAGACGGATGTTGTTGTTTATGCTGTTGATGCGTTCCCCAAATTGGCGTCGTTGAAAAATCGCGCCAATATGGAACGTATATGACACCTGTGCCAAACTTTCATATGAACGGCGAAGGGATCAGACCGTATTTGTTTATGGCTGTTGATGACTTGAACCATTATAATATAGATGAGATGATGGCGATAGAATAATATTTGGCGAATTATCACCTGTCCCTGGCTAACATTAAAGTGCCAAAATGACACCTAGATTATAAAAAGCGAAGTGGTCCGCCTGGAACTGTTGATGATAGTCACAAGACTTAGGCTATTGTTATAGAGATTGTTTTAAAATTTTGGGAGATAAAGACTCTGTATACTTAATTTATTTTATTTCAGCTTCTATTCAAATGTTTAACTGATCCTCTTTAATCAAAAACGTAAACAACCATTGGATGTCTGATCAGCAACAGAGATTTTTAGATTCTGCGGTGTCTGAACGGAGTTTGGCAAGCATAGCTTGCAGGGGGCAGAGCCCCCTAGTGTATATATATATATATATATATATATATATATAAATTTAAAAAATTCGTCTCCAATATCAATATTTTACATCTAAGAATTTGCTTAAAAATATTTATAATTCATATCTTTATCCGATATTAATACTAAAGTATTAAAACCCACGCCACAATCTTTTTAAAGAAGAATTCTTCCCACAATTAACGTAAAAAAGTATTAGTGTTTAAAAAATAATTAATCCAGAGTTGCCCATCTGAAAAAAAAACACCATATACCTATTTCAAAGTATCTCTCTGTCGAACAACTGTTGTCGAAGGATTTAGACACTCAGCTCATATTTGTGAGGTGCTTGGTTCTATTCCAAAGTCAGCCACTTTTATTTTGTCCTCATTTTCTTCAATTGACGTATATTTTACCCCTTGAAATTAAAAAAGGAACGGTCAAGTGCGAGTATTAGTCACGCACGAAGAGTTCCGTAGAATAAATATATAAATTTGTAATTGTATTATTAAAAAAAATAAACGTTGCTAAAAGAATACTAAGACTTTGTAAAAAACTATACAACGTAAGTTTGGGTATAACTGTAAATATTTATAACTTGCTGTTTATTGCTTTTATGCAGCTACTGGACATTACATTACAGATATATATCATTAAATAGGTGTTAACTGTAAATATAATATCTAAAATTAAAAGAAATGTATTTTTGAGTTCAACGTTACGAAATCTTTCACACGATATACAAAGAAAATAGTTTTTTTAAGTATATATCATTAAATAGGTGTTAACTAGGCATAGAGTACGCCGTCCCTGTCATTATGTATGTTCAAACTGTCAATATCTTTAACTGTTAATATCTCGGCTAATTTCTGCCGATCGTCTTCAAAAATCATTATCAACAATGCTTATATACTTCTGCTACGATAGATGCCGCCAATGCTGTTCAACACTTTTGCTAAATGCCCGTAAATCGAAATTTGTGCGTAAAAGAAGAATGCGTTATTCTCAAAAACTATGCGACGTAGGGTAATCGTTATAATTTTCCTGCAAGGTTTAAATTAACGTCTACTGACTCTAATTTGTTCATAATTTTAGTTCCAGTAGATTCGGAATTAGATGAGGGGGCAACATATTTTTGCGCTACATTTTAAACGATATCTTTGAAAATATAATATCTAAAATTAAAAGAAATGTATTTTTGAGTTCAACGTTACGAAATCTTTCACACGATATACAAAGAAAATAGTTTTTTTAAGTAGCTTCATTAGCACCTCTACATTTTTACTAAATATATTTATTAATGTTTAATAATCTGAATACATGTGGGTCAATAATCATTATTACTTCCCTCAATTTGAACTTGCCACTTTCCGTAGTTTACGAGTAAAATGGCTGTGACGGACCTACACACCTACCGACAAATGAGTGATCTTATAATGGTTTCGTTTTTACTTTTTAAGTACGGAACCCTAAAAGTAAATGGAAGTTCTTCAAATAACGGATATATATATCAGTGGCGTGGCGTGAAAATTTTCGGTGGTCATCGCAATTATTTAAGTTTGTGGTGAAAAATTATTAACTCTAAAATTCAATGGTTGAATGTTCAAAAAAGAAACTTTAAATCTTACCTTCACTTATACATGAACTCCAAATGTTCTGCTAAAACTGGATCGTAGAGTTTTAAAAGCTTATTAAGAGTTTTAAAATATTGCTTGTTCATCGCCGCATCCAGCGATGACCGGACGCCACGCCACTGATATATATATATATCGATAGTTCGGTATCCCGGGATTCGGGATTAAGAATACACAGTTAAAAAAAATTCTACTATTTTTTCTCAGTTATTATAACAACACATTGTGATGTAACATATGTTAGCATTTCAAAAGTTAGCCGAATAACACGACTAAACTAAGAATGTTTTATAACTATCCAAAATTATGCATATGTCCTGACAATATACTAGAGGAAATTTTAACTGTTAATGCGATACATATGAAACGGATATAAAATGAATACAAAATTTGTTTATTTAAATTATAGTAAATAAATACGCAATTTATATCTTTGAAAATTGTTTTTACAACTGGAATTTAAATATAATTTAATACTTCTTTAACACCAAAACGCATTTTAGTACAAATCTCGAAAATTATTAATAATTTATAGATTGATGAAAAAAAAACATGCATGCAGATATATGACGCATATTATGGTGAAAGATCATGTCTAACAAGGAGAGGGCGAACCTTGTTAACCACGGATTTTGATTATTTTAATATATGTTGTAATGTTGAGACCCCTTAGAGTCAGGTTGAACGGATTTTATACAACGATCCTTAGTTCTTGAGAAACCGGGGGGGTCTAATAATAGTACACAATTTAAATACCTACTTTGCAACCAAAACGATAGGTTGGTCGTAGCTCAGTTGGTATGGCGTTTGTCGGTTGTTCCGAGGGCCCGGGTTCAATACCTGAACGCCCTGCATTTGTTTTTCTCACTTTTTGTTTTATAAATACACTTGTAAGTATAACTTAATAATCTCATTGTCATTTAAAATTTATATTATTGTATACCAATTATAATTTTAACCTATTTATATTTTTACTTTTAACTAAATAGTTGTATAATACATCTTAAAACTTAATTTTTTAAAAATCACTTTTAAAATGTATTTTATATATTCTTTATCGATGCAACGTATTGAGTAATTGTGTCAATTCGTGATTTTAAAGAAACATCATTTATGGATTGCTTTAACAAAGGAAGTCAATGAGATAATACTATTATTCTGTTTTTAAAATAACAAGCAGAATTATATTAAAAATTACCATCAGAATTAAATTACAACCGCTTTTTTGCAAAATATTAAACATTTTTAAATTTGTAATACGTTTACTTGCGTTTTCAATTATTTTGCTTTCCCCTTTATCTTATTTCTGCTTTTATTTTTATTTTATTTGAATATTCCTTTATTTTATCATAACTAGATGGCGCCACAACAAGTTTTGTCACGATTTTGTAATTTTTATCATTCAATAATAGATCCAATTTCTTTTTAAACCTCTTTAAAGGATGAGAAATTGTAGTTTAAAAATAAAAAGTGATAAATTTATGTTTGTTAACATTATAATTAATGTATGATATTAAAATTTTTAATTAAAATTATTAAATTATAATTAGAAGTATATTTATAAAACAAAAAATGAGAAAAACAAATGTAGCGCGTTCGGGTACAGAACCCGGGTCCGCAGATCAGCAATCAAACGCCGTACCAACTGAGCTACGACCAACCTATCCTTTCGGTTACAAGGTAATTATTTAAGTTGTGTACTACTATTAGACCCCCCGGTTTCTCAAGAACTAAGGAGCGTTGGATAAAATCCGTTGAACCTGACTCTAAGGGGCCTCAACCCTACAACATATATTAAAATAATCAAAATCTGTGATGAACAAGGTTGGACCTCTCCTTGTAAGCCAATAAGGTGAACTAGGTGGGGATATCAACCGAAAGGCTAAAGATCTAGAAGCTCCATCCAGCAACGCACATCAAACATATACAATCATACATCAAGGCAGACTCTTACCAAGTTTATGGACTATACGGATAGATATTTTCTTAATAAATAGAATAAGTTTATATAGTCTGTGGCGGTTATAATGAAAATTTAACATATTAATAAAGCTATTAGTACACTTAGTCAACGAGCGGCAAGAAATTTGGAAATATATATTGATTAAGCTCAATTAGTGGAACACAATATATTATTTTTTTTTTGTAAGTTTGGCTTCATGAACATTACTGCAGAGAACCTTGATTATGATAGTGATGTTGAGGACATCTTCAAAAACTCATAGCACATTTATTTTAAAATCCAGTGCCAGTAAACACCGTCAATAGTCGGAATCGTAATCGAAATATTTTTTGCTAAATCTATATGGTTCATAGATTTGTATATATACTGCATAGTACAGGAGATATCAGAAAGTAATCCCCAACTTTGAACTGACATAACTGCCAAACATTGAGAGACAGAAGTCTGAAACAAGTTGGATAGAGAGGTCTGGAATTTTTTATACACCGGTTTGAGAAATAGTTCCAAGATTGGACATGAGAGGACGCTGAACTCACAGAGCACTGTCTTTTAAATATTGCATGAAAGTTTGCTTCGTAAACAAAGGTCAAATCTCACTATAATGGTTTCGATATAGGCTCCTTTCTTAGCAATAAAATGACGCAAACGAAGAGTAAAGTTTGAAATCACTCGTGGTAATGTCTCTACAGAAACGAATGCACATGTCTCACAGGTTAAGTGTTCACGTTGTTCCAACCTTTGAGGATTCTTAGAGTAAACAGTGTCTTTGAAGTAGTCCACAAGAAGAAGTCATATGGATTAAGATCCTTGGAATATGGAGGGCAGTCCATAGCAATACCATCGGTGGTTTTCCAGTTCAATATAAACATGTTTCTCCAAGGAATAGGATACCATGTTCTTCATTTCCCGCATAATAACTAATTCGATGCAACTTCCTTACACGAATCAGAAATGAAACAATGCTAACTTTCTGTACTTCCGAGTACTATTTAAAATTTCATGTGCTTGTGCTGCCACCTATTAGCCAATCTTGGAACTATTTCTACAAACCGGTGTATAACAAATTCCAGATCTGCCTGTCAAACATACCACTCGTTTCACCTTTCTGTCTCTTACTGTTTCGCAGTTATGTCATTTCAAAGTTCGGAAGTCCTTTCTGAAACACCCTGTATACAAATATTTCGTTAAATATAGTAAAACATATAACAGATGAATATTCCATTTCAGCAATATCCATCAATAAACGGAACCGTACTCAATATATTTCGCAAAACCCTGTAAATGATCTATAGAACTTAGCAGCAGCATCTGATATACAATTAAATGTTGAATTTTAAAATTGAGTGCTTCAACTGAACACGCACTTGAAGCAATTATTATTTAATTATTATTGGTAGACAGTAACGTAACAGAATTATTTTGTGTTTTCCTGTAAATTAACGATTAATACTATAAACAATTTATTCTGTAATAAAAATCATGTAGTTCACCTCAGTGATATATATCATTTTGAATATGTTTGTAAGTGTATAATATTATTACACACTTACGCTAACGATTTTTTTTAACGATTTATCGCTAACGATTTTTTCTCGTATACCGGAGAATGTAATGTTTTTATTCTTTTTTTTTTAGTCTCCCTGTAAATGAACTATTAATGCTACACATTTCAATTTCAATAACGGACAAATCATAGTAAACCTTTTTAGCATAGGGCATTGCGAGTATATTTACGCGTGTTAGAGAACATGGAGACTACAGGCGGTAGACAGACAGACCGAATTAATATACACTTTTCAACTATATCGGAAAACGTTAAAAAAGTAATGTATATAAAGAAATAGAAAATACTGAACGTTTGCAAATGTTTCACTATTTTTTTTCTTTCCCTTATCTTTCATTTCAGTCTAACTGCTGCTTTCAGAGTAGAAGCACGTCTTCTTATCGCCTGACGAAAAAAGACTAAGATCTTTGGAAACACCTTGCGCAATTATAGTTTTTTATGGTGGTTTAAGAAGATCTGTTTGTTCTTTCTGTTTCACACGGGTTTCAACTTATATTCTTTTTGGATTTGATATCTTGTGATTTGACGAGGCTATGATTTTTGTTTTCGTCTCAAAGTTTTATTTTTTCGCTCTTTGAGGCCATTTTTAATTATATCAAAAATCTGTAATACATAAATTCGTGGCCATTTTTTTAGAAGACCTAATAAGCTTAAACCGATTTGATATGTATTATATTTAAGAAGTTATGAGGTTTTTTCTGTTTTTACAAAACCTCTCACTATTTCTACCCCTTTGGTCCAATTCCGCCCATTAATAAACTTGAAAGAGATTGCCTGCCCCTTGAATTCATGTATCAGTTTGGAAGAGATTAGCTTATGGAAGTTATCATTTCCATAAACAAGTGATATATATGTATTAGGGCGTATCGAAAAAATCTAAATTTCTCAAATATTTTAGCGCTAGTGCGGAAAATTTGTGAACTCCCTTCATTAAAAATTTTGCGCCTTCTCAAAACTGTGGGTTGATATCTTCTGTTGCCTCAGTGGGCCGAAAGGTCCGAAAATGGGACTAAAAATGATTAAAATACAAAAATTAATAAATGAACACAGATTTCATTGATCGGCTAGGGGTAGTGCGTAAAAGGTACTATATTTGAACAACAATAACCAAAATTATTTTTAGAATTATAGGTTAATATATTCTGTCGCCTCATCAGCATGGAATTTTGGAAATTTTGACGCATTTTGATATTTTTCTGCATAATAGTTTAGTGCTTGCTCAATGCACAATTCAGACAGACTGGGTTTGGCACTCTGACAAAAAAGTGGGCGACCCCTATTTTCATGCGGATAAACAAATCGCAGTGACCAGTAAATCACCTGACCGCTCTCTTTTGTTCGACTAAGCGCAGTAGGCAGGTGCTACAAGCATCTGCGAATAGAAACCGATTTTAACTCTTTTAAAGCAGTACACTTAAGATCTTTATTGTGACTTGTACTGCGGTCGTTTTTAAAGGAATTTGTCTTGTGTTTTTGTGCATTTCGTCATCATTTTCTATTATGGGATATTGGTAACTATTTGAAATGCCAAAATCATCGCAGTCAATGTTTTCAAGTCGACAAACGTTGCAATGCCGTATTTTTTGGAACACCAAAGGATTTTTTATGCATGTTTCCAGCGTATGAAAACATTATAAGATGTTGCACCAACAAGACATGGTTGCGAAACTGATGCATATTGGTTGCGAAAGTGGTAGAAACAAAGAACCATGTTTTTCAGTTATTTCAGAAACTGTCGGTTTGAAGATTGAAAATTTATACATCGATACATCCATTGCTTTGGTTTTACATAAACGTGTTAGTGATCTGATACATGCATATCGACCAATCATGAAAAATATAAAACTTGTTGGAAAAGCAAAACTACTCTCGAAGATATTGAGAACTTTAAAATGGAAGCAAAAATATTTTTGACATATCTTCTTGTAAATGCGTGATTTTTAAGCAGTGTAATTGTCCGATAGAAAGCAAAGTTTTTGCAAAAGAACAAGTGTTGCTCATTGAACACCTCATTAATAAAGAACGGAAAGAAAAATGTTCATTGGAAGTGTTGATATTTCAGAAACAAAACGGCTCTAGAAACGCCAAATGCGAAAAGAACAGGATACTATAAGATCTGCAAAACAAGCGTCTCCTGCATCTGCTTCAAGCTATTCAGTGGAGAATGAAAGGGAAAATGAAATAGAAGATATGATGGAGGTGGCGATCGAGGAAAAGGTGGGCCCCAAACACATATCTTATACAGCGTCTCTTCAGCCGTCAACAAGGAGTATTCAAATGCGTTTAAAACTGGATAACTTGTCGATTGATGGATCTTGTTGGTAAAATATATGGTGTATCCAACAGAGCCACGGCTGCTATTGAGTGTTATGCAAGATTTGGGTTTAATATCGGAATCAGATACCAGCCTCGTCACAGACAAAAATAAAATATGAAGGGAAAATTCGAGAATTTAGAAAACATTGGTCTCAAAATAAAACGAAAATCCGTCCACTCTATCTGGCCTTTACGTTGATGGATGGCATGAGAAAACTTTCACATCAGAAACGCTCGCGAACAAACAGTTCCAAAGGACAAACAGTTCCAAAATGGTTCTACTTACATGGGAATATATTACACCTGAAAATGGAGGTAGTATTGATATATCTAATAGCACTTACAAATACGTAACTAGGGCTTTATTGGATGATTTTAGCAACCTTATTGTTCTCGGGTGTAACAGCACTTTAGTGAACACAGGTGTGTCAAATGGTGTAATTCGCAGGCTTGAATTGAAACTTCAGAGACTAGTCCAATGGATTATCTGCTTATTTCTGCTTATCTGCTTATTTCAAATATTTACCAGTATCTCATCTTAGAAAATGATGACAAAATGCACAAAACCACAAGACAAATTCCCTTAAAGCGACTGAAGTGCAAGCAACTATAAACACCGCACACTAATTAAAAGTATACTACTTTTAACGAGTTAAAATCGATTGCTACTCGGAGATGCTTGTAATGCCTGCCTACTGCGCTTAGCCGGACAAAAGACAGTGGCCATGTGATTTTCTGGTCACTCCCATTTGTTTCTCGGTATGAAAATAGGGGTTTTCCATTTTTTGGCAGAGTGCTGAACCCAGAGTGTCTTAATTGTGCATTGAGCAAGCACTAAACCAATATGCAGAAAAGTACCAAATTGCGTCAAAATTTCCAAAGTTCGATGCCGATGAGGTGGCAGAAGATATTAACCTATAATTCTAAAAACATTTTTGGTTGTTTTAATTCAAACATTGTACCTTTTAAGCACTAAACCTAATCGATCAGCGAAATCTGTGATCATTTATTAATTTTTGTATTTTAATCATTTTTAGTCCAATTTTCGGAACTTTCGGCCCACTGAGGCAACATAAGATATCAACGCACTGTTTTAAGATTCCGCAAACTTTTTAATAAAGGCAGTTCACAAATTTTCCGCACTACCTCTAAAAGATTTCAGAAATTTCGATTTTTTCGATACGCCCTAAATGTATATTTACATATAAAGTTGGATAGATAAAGCTTTTATCTGGGGGGTGGTTTTGATTTCTAGGTGTCATGATCGGCGTAGATCTGCAAAAAAAAAATTAAGAAATTTGAGTATAGGGAATTATGTAATAATTAAGTATTTCTTAAGAAATGTACCTAAAAAAGTAAAGCAACTAAATTTAATGTACACTACGCTGTAAATATATGAGTGAAGAGAACAGAGCTCACCACCGGAGCAGATTAATATTTGTATAATTTATTTCAAGATTCCGTATATACGTTGAAGACATTTTAAGAAAAAAAAGGAATAAAATTAAATAAAGATTTACATAAATGGATATTTGTTTGCTGGTGTAATATTTGAATTACTGTTTACACTTGGGTGAAACTTTTACTGATTATTCTCTAACATAACTAATAACTAATTTCTGAAACATTTTTAATTTGTTTTGATAAATCAATAAGTAACTGTAATTTACGGAAAATGGTAATTTAAATATACTAATATGATATTTGAACATGACTATGATACTTCATTTGTTGCTTCTTAAAGAAAATTTATGAGAATGCAAACAAAATACTATTCCGAAATATAATTCCCAATTTACATTTTTGGAATATCTGCAAAAGAATTCTTGTTTATATTTTAATTTTTAATGTACAATCATACTTTAATCAAAATTAGATTGCGATCAAAGAACATAATCATTCTCCGATACATTCCTAAATAATGATCATGAAGAATGTTCCCATTTCAATAATTCTAAAATAAATCTTAGAAAGAAGTACGTCTTAATATTTCTGAAGATTGCTCTTAATATTGCATTTTTCTTTCTAAATTGGAGAAGTAAAGGGAAATTTACGCATTTCGAAAAATTGGATTTAACATGCAATAATCGTTCAGGATATTTCATATTTATTTGTAGATTATGCAAATAAACTACCATTAAGAAAGAAATTCCAATTTAATTCAGGCGTCGACAGATATTAATCGAAGTATTTTCCTGGTTTGTAAAAAGTATTATAAATAATACTTTATTTAAATTAATGATGTTTTACCAACAAAATGCATGAAATATAAAATTTAATTTAAGGTTTATACAAATGGAAACAATTTTTACTCAACTTCTATAATCATTTCAGAACCATATGTAAATCATTTTAGAATGGTAAGGATACAAAGTAAATAAAACAAACAAACAAAAAAAAGTGCTGTAAATAACCAACTACGAATAGCTACAAATTACGTTTTTGGTTTATTTTTTTTTTAAATTTAATAAAAGTAAGTGTTTTTAAAATTGACCCTAAGAGAATATTAAGTATCTTTCCGAATAAAATTTTAGCTTTATAGATTGTTTCTTGGAAAATTTTTCAGTTTAATTTCACATTAAATATTGTTATACAAATTCGAAATGATAGGAAATTAGCATATGAGACTGCATATACTTTGGCATGAAGAAATTGTTTTTAAGAAAAGTATGTAATATATTACGGTTTTCAATCTTTTGAGGCATGTACTGATTTTTCTTTCCAAATGAAAGTTATATCCATCAAAAAAACTATGTTTGGTCTTTGTTGTATGATCTCATAACAAAAGATGGTAGCATATGCAATATAATGTATTTATTAGAGATTTTGCATGAAATATTTAGTGATTATTGTTAAAACCGGTATCGAATAGTATGTCAGCTAACAGGTGGCAGCCATGTTTCTTTTTATTTTTTAGATCTATCTGTCCCGATCAAGTTCGCGTCTAGTTATGTTTAGTTATTTCTAGTTATATGTATAGTAAGAAATATCTGACGTGAATATTTTTATATACATAACAATTTAAAAAGTCTTAAATATGCGACTATTCCGTATTTCCCCATTCAAACTTATAGCAGTTATATTAAACTAATTATTATTAATTACACATTTGTAACTTATTTCTAATAACACATTTTTAAACATTTCAAATGAAAATCAAATTTCAAATCAATTGCTTAAAAGGCGCAAAGGCCAACATAGTGTAAAAGATTCCATGTTGGAACTCGAAACCGGGTCAGCAGTATAGCGCACTGACGTTCTGCCGACTAAACTACATTGAACGATACCCAGCCTGGAACTTCTGACTATTACATGTTGGCAAGGCTACAAACGCAGCAAAAGATGGAATATTATTCCGTGAGCTGGGACTCGAACTAGCATGGAATCTTTTTCACTATGTCGGTGTTTGCGCCTTTTAAGCTATTAATTTGAAATTTGATTTTCATTTGAAATATTGTATTAAAGCGAATGTTTCTCTATGACAAAATTTCCAAGTATTAATATACTTTCAATAGGTACTGGATTTAATTCTGTTTCGTGTTTGCACCATGTCGGTGGCTCACGGAATAATATTCCCCCTTGTGCTGCGTTTGTAGCCTTTCCAACATGCAATAGTGAAAAGTTCGATGCTGGGTATCGTTCGTTGTGGTTTAGTCGGTAGAAAGTCAGTGCGTTGTACTGATGACCCCGGTTCGAGTCCTAGCATGACCCTTTTGCATGAGCTCCTTTTTTTACTATGTTGGCCTTTGCGCCTTTTAAGCAATTAATTTGAAATTTGATTTTCATTTGAAATATTTTATGCAAAGCGAATGTTTCTCTTTGGAAAATTTTCCAAGTATTAACATTTGTAAAGTAATATTATTTTTGAAATTTTAATTAAATTTATTTTATATTAAATGGATATTGCTGAACAATAGAAATTACCTATATGTATCATATGTGAAAAATCTAACGATTCTTAAAAGTCTATATTGATATCAATAGGTACTTACTACATATCTATCTTATTTATAGTACCATTTATGTGACATGAGTTGCCTGTTTTGACTATCTCGTCACTTGAATATCCGTTGCTGCTGTTTGCTTGAATGAAATATCTGGCATTTTTAAACTGTGCATCAATCTTTCCATCCACGAGGCCAGGCTTGTATTACTGTTGTTTGATGCAATTATGAATATTTATTGTAAATACAGCACTTATCAATGACGCTGTCAATAAGCATTACTTTCACATCGATTTACTATGTTTGTACCTGACCACGTCAGTTGCGCCCATAAATTGCCATACAAAAAGTAAGTTATGCAGTGTCCTGTAGCAAACCTGAATGTTTGGTACATGAGTTAAGAGACACCCTGTATAATAAATATCTCACAATTAGATAAATAGTACATTTTCTTAATTGAAAAGTGTTATTTTAACTTTATGTTATTATCTGTATTTGTGCTTTATAACGGGTACATTAAAATTTATTATATGCATGATATCCAATCTTTTCTTAAATAAGTATTTTGTCATCTGAATTAATTTCGCATGCTTCTTATTTTTAAATTTTCTTGTGTTATATCGATTTCTTGCATATCTTACATTTAAAATCAAGGTACATAATAAATATTTCAGTATTGTGCTTTTTTTTTTAATTGAAAGCATTTTTTTTCCAATTTCATATTAATATCTCAAATGTAAAAAGAAAAAAAAAAAAAAATACTGAATTTGCTCTATTTTCTTATTAAACGTAATCTTAACCATATTTCATTGCCTTAGCACTAACTGAATTATTATTCAGTGACCTAAAATAATAGTTGATTTAATGATATCATTACACACAGTGAATATGTGGTGTGTTTAATTAACCGAACAAAAGATAATTAAATGAGGTAAAGGTTAATTTACTACTTTATGTGTCAATCAAATAATTATGAACTCAAAAATGAATATTTTGCATTAATGGTATTTACCAATTAAAAAATGAACATTTTAAATTGGTTATTCAATAAATTTGTTTATTATTTTAACTGGCATATCGTAATAAAAGAATTAAGTGGAAACATAGAAGAGTGCGGTAAAAGAACGGAGCACTTGTAAGATATTATTTCGACTAATTTAGTTTTAACCCTAATAATATTAAAAAATAATTGAGTTGTCACAGGTTTATATATATATATATATATATATATATATAAGCCGTTCCCTATATGTATGTCCTTTATAGAAATCTTCAATTTTTGTCCGATCTGCACGAAACTGCTTGTATATATGTTTTAGGACTTAGA
Organism: Maratus speciosus; assembly: GCA_963932465.1. Lineage (NCBI taxonomy): Eukaryota > Metazoa > Arthropoda > Arachnida > Araneae > Salticidae > Maratus > Maratus speciosus. The sequence goes on along the minus strand of OZ010792.1, from coordinate 212,039,386 downwards.
AAAGATCGCTGTGTACTTTAAAAAACCCTCAGGCCAATATTTTTCCCTTTTTTCTACCATCTTCCATAATTTAACATTATGGAAATATCTCTTTTTAAAATTTCTAATTCAATAATTTCTTTCCTGTTGCCACTCTTTAAAAAATTACACAATAATGTGAAAAAATTAACGACAATGCGTGTAATTTTTGTTTATTTTCCAATAAAAATTCAGATTTCCTTGCTATATTTTTGCATTTTTGAAATTGACGTCGATTAAGACATCTACTTTAATGCAAACCGTCAAATTTCATGAAAACAATTTAGGAAAAAGAAAATAAAGGTTAGATATGACGTTACATTCTATCAAATCTTTTCAACGTGTAGTCATACTCACTGTAAATAAATGGCTCCTATATTTTGTTTACTACTTCGATTGTATACTACAGCCATATCTTATAGCTATACGTTATAGTTAAGTGTTGCATTGATTTAGATTTAGTAGTTACATTTTCTGTTATTTATAGTAAAAGTTATTTCCCTTTTCAAAAAAATCTTGACTGATATTACGATTTAAAATTTCTGGAAAATGAAATCATTTCTTCTAATCATTGTAGATGTAATTTCTATTAATGAAAAATTTAAGTTTACTTTTAAGAGTGTTGTTTTATTAAGAGTGGAAACACTCTTGATCTAATACTTTAATTAAAGTTTATAATTACACGTGAGGTGAAGATTTTAGATTTAAGCAAATTAAATTTCAAGTTTACCAAAAAAAAATTCAGTAACTGCTACCTCATTTGGATGCTTTATTGCATTTTCCCCATATTGTGAGAGAAATCGTATACTTCTGTTCCGCTTGACAAAGAAAACATGTATTTTAATTTTTAAAGTTATAAAAATTACAACAATAGTTTCAAAAGAACATCCTATTTTCTGAAATTAAATTTTGCGAGTTCCAAACTTAAAACTAAAATTGTGAGTTTTTTAATAAACGTCAAGTTAAGGCTGTTCTCAAATCCAAAGGAGCTACTTTCTGAAATATTTTTTAATTCATTTTTATTCGTAAACGCATGAACTTGGCAGGAGTTCTATTTTAAAAACTATGTAATCGAAAGATAGTTTCCATTTTTTGGTAAAGGTATAAGATCTGTCAGTTGGTGTTTTGAACTGAATTCAGGACGCAACACTGCGATAAAGGAGAAAAACTAGTCGGCACGTGACAACAAATGCTCAAAACTTAATAAGTTATTTATTTATCAAAAAATAGAAAACTCATTTCCATTTAAAATCTCTTCGATAGTCAGGCCTACAAATGTTAAGCCTTTACGTTTAATGAGTCAGAAAATGTGTCAAAGATTAGCGTTGTTGAGCAGGTAACTGGAGAGTTACCTTAAGCATTATTGCGCGTTAGTATTTTGTAAACCAGTTGCATGTCAAATATCCGCTTAAAACAAAAATGATGCTATATTGTTTTAAACAAATGTGCATGCATAATAGGTGTGAGGCACACTCTTTAAAATACGAATACGCCAACCAGCGCACCGCTCGATTACTGAATATTAACCCGTCAGCACTTAAAGAGAGAAAAATCTTTCTACATTTTTCACTCAGGTATTAAGACTATTCTTTCATAATTGGGTTCACATGTTTATTGAACTTTCCCCTATAATTCTATGACTAAGCAACGGAAAACAATATGTTACACACTAAATTCTTCCCTGAAAAATTAGTAGTTGAAGATGCAAGGAAATCCCTTCTGAAGAACTGAAGTTTATATACACCCGGAACGAAATACCCATTCGCATTTTATCTATACTTATTAGACTATTTTGAGTAGTTTCATTTGATACGTTAAATTTGTGTTTTATTTTATTTTATTTTTGGCGTTTTAGTTTCGTTTGCCAATTTAGTTGTGGAATATTACACGAAAACAAACAAATTCTGAATTATTGAACAAATGAGTTAATATTTTATAATTGGGTTGTAAGTATATTTAAAAAATATTCATGCTTGAAAATTACTTTAAAATCGATAGAAAATCTGTAAATTGAGATAATTACAAACAAATATTACTGAAAGAACTTTTGATTTCTATAAGACGTTGAAACAATGTAATGTGCGATGTTTAGAGGATAAATTGCAGTAAAAAGAAAAATTAATTTTGGGTTATGTTGTTGCCACCGAAAAAAAGATGCCAGCGTTACTCATAGACATGTCTTTTCTCAATACTACTGCATTAAGAGTAAAAGGGTTCATCTTTCGTAATCGGGTTGCACCCACCTTTAAAAATATTCATGCTTGAAAATTACTTTAAAATCTACTAAAATCAGAAAATTGAGATACAATTTTCAAATAAGTTTTATTTGAAATAACTTTTTTTTCTATTCGACATTGTAAAAAATGAAATTGTGTGATGTTTAGAAGTTAGAAAAATTGCAGTAAAGGCACAATTTACAGGGTTAAGTCGTCACCATCATCAGTATGATATCAGTGTTACTCACTGATACGTTTTTACTTTATAATGTAGATATATGCCATACAAACGAAAATTCCACTAAATGCTGTTTTTTTTTTTCTGTATTGTCAGGAAAATGATATATTTTTCTGTTAATCCGCCAAAGAAAACGCGCATTCTGTTATAAAAGCTCAGGGACTTTACTGTGGTTTCCAGACAATAACGTCATGTTTTCTGGATGTCTTTTTAACGATTTGTGGATGGAAATGTACAAATTTCAGTTACTGTGATAGCGGCATTACTTCATTTTAATTTCTTTTCCCTGGAAGGCTCCTTATAAGTGACACGGGCGAAGCCAGGTAGTTCTGCTAGTATATATATATATATATATAGATAGATAGATAGATAGATAGATAGATAGATAGATAGATAGATAGACAGATAGATATAATTTCAATTGATTTACTGGATTTAAAAGAAAAAAAATGTGGGCTTTTATAATAAAACTAGAAAGGTAGCCCGTCAAAAATGACGGAAATTTAGATATAAAGATATATACAACTCATGTGCAAGGATATGAGTTTTCTCGCTTGTTCCGCAGAAATATAAATAGATGAAAATAACACATTTTAAGAACGAAACACATTTATGAAAATCTGTGTACAGTAATCTGCACAGTTTGGTTCCAAGTGTTATGCAGATTTGAGGCTTTTTGCGGTCATGTCTATTCAATCTTTGTTTACATTTTTTTTAATTCATATATTGGACAATTTAGATTATTGAGCCTTAAAAATAAATAAATAACACACTTGAAGTAAGGTTAAAAACTATTAAATTATCGTATACGATTTCATGAAATGGTATTATATGTGTGGGCTTCACGATCTTGGTTACGACGTTGCCGAAATTGGCTGCAGCTTGTCATAATTCTAATAGTGTGGTCCGCTATAACAAAAAAGTAACCAGTTTTTAGTAAAATTTCTGATATAAAGTAGCTTTCAAAAACTTGTGTAAAATTGCAGGCCGTTCTTGTGTTATGTCAGTCCTAGGAATAATATTTATAACACTGAAGATTTTCCATGTATATATGGAATTTAGAAAAGCTTCTCCAAAAGAAAGGTCCTGAAATGACATTGTAATTCCTCTAACTTCAAAGTTTAATCGGGCCCTGATGTTGAGTACTGAAATCCAATAAATACGGTTATTTTGAATATTACAACAGAATTAAACAGTTAAACTTATTTAACTTAAACCCGCTGTTACTTCCCGATGTTATTTTTTAGTATTAAGAAAGAAAATTATTTAAAATTTTCAAATCATGCATTTATGATTTTTTTCCGTCTTTAATAACTAAATAATGAAAAAATAGGCTTTTGTTCTGAGCTCATAAATATGACAATAAAATAATGTAACTAAGAGACATTGCAAAATTAAATCTTTGTGATTACAAACCATAAACAAACGATACACTTTACCTACTATGACGTCATTAGAATATTGCCTATTGATTGTTGGAGAACTTACTTTGTGAATGATTACCTCAATGATTTAATATTTTTGACGTTTCACGATGAATGAATCACTTGTGTTTGTTTAGGTATATGGAATGCGATATTAAGCTGTGAAACTAACTTCAAATGAAGTTATCCAAGGATATATGTATTTTTAATCGAAATTAAAAACAATACTTTGATCTCGAAATAAAAAGTTTTAGTTTGTATAATTTGTTATTTCAGTTAATTATTTATTTAAGTACTTTTCCATTATAGCGCATTTTTAAAAAAAGCTTGGCGCGATTCGGGCATCAGATAGTGAGATATGTTGCGAAAATATATAAACAGCTATGAAAACAAATCTAATGAACTTTTACCTTTGTTTATATATGCACTTATATGCATAAAAAAGTCGTTTCTAAATATATATATATATATTTTATATACAAATTACGGCACAGATTTCAGATATGAACCGGGATACCTAACTGGCGCCAAAATGGTGTTATTTTGCCTGCTATGGTAACCCGGCTATTGTTTTTTATTTATTAATAAATTGTTTATTTACTTTTATTTTCTGTTTTTTAATTATATAAACTGCTTTGTTCTATAGTTATTATTCAAACTTTTATTTATTTATAGTTATTTCCTTTTCAAAATGATAGCAAATAATTGAAAAATATATAAGTAACTGGTATTCGAAAGCGAGATTTCTGCCAAATTGGCGACATAGAAAAATCACGCCAACCCCCATGCGTATATGACATCTGTGCAAAAATTACTTCTGTTTCTTTATAAAAATGGGTAAATAGCTTTTTTTGGTACTTTTCGGTTAGCCGGGCGCCAGTGTTATACATACATATATATTTACAAACATACATGTATATGTTCATATATTTATATATACATATATTGTATACATACACACATATATATATGTATATTTATATGTATATGTATATACATGTATATATACATAGGCATGTATATATAACACTGGCGCCCGGCTAACCGAAAAGTACCCTCCTTTTATATTAAATTGTCGGCACAGATGTCATATACGCCCATATTGGCGCGATATTTTTTTTGACGCCGATGTCATATACGCACCGGGTACTTAACTGGCGCCAAAGTGTCGTTATTTTGCTTGTAATGGTAACCCGAATGTTGTTTATGCTGTTGATGTTTTCGCCAAATTGGCGTCGGAAAAAAATCGCGCCAATATGGGGCGTATATGACATCTGTGCCAAATTGTATACATATGGGAAAAATTGTTTGTGAGTATGAAGCAGTAAATAGGTTGTCAGAAAATACGTTGGCAAACTTCTTTCTCGCCAAGAAACTTTTATCCAAAGTATTGTACATAAGCAATGATTGCTATAATGCATTTTTAATTATGATATGCGCTTTTATGTTTCACTCATTTATGCATATTATACTGTGTGTATAAATGCTACAGTTCATATGCAGGGCTACACAAAAGAGTTCGTAAGGGTTACTGAGTATGAGAGTAAATTGCTTAAAGATGGTTTTTAAAGGAGTTATGCATTTTTACGCTGAACTGCATTTAGTTTCCTAAGAAATGTTTGTGGAATATAGATAAAATGATATACATGGTCATGCAAAGAATTGGATACATAGTCTATGGATGATAATACCTGGAAATGTGATTTCAGTAGTTTTAAGAGTAGTTTAAATTAAATTTTAGCTAAATAGTGGCATGTAATAACGGTACTATTGGCTATGGACGGTAACTGCTGAAATCAATTTTTAAATTTTTTTATGCGTTTTCTAAAATGTTTACTTAGTTATCTTGGTAGTTCTTAGTTATTCCGTCGACCAAATTACTGTCGCCAAATTGTAAGATTAATTGCCGATAATGGTTGCCATTAATTAATTAATTAAATGCCAATAATGGCCAATAAAACCATTAATTCGACGTTTTATTTGTATTTTTATTAATGTTTTACTATTGATTTGGCGATTTATATAATTTGGCGAAATTGGTCGACGGGATATCTAAGAAGTAACGTTATCTTATTTACCTTATTTCCCTAAATAGCGAAGTTTTGTTAAAGCATTCAGGATGTGTTGGAAAGTGTTTCATATTCTATGCTTAACGCATGGTTTTTCTTTCTTCTTTAGTCTTATTTTGCGTTTATTTTATTCTTAATTATATTGCTTATACTGCATTATAGAAACTTATAGAAACCTTATAGAAACTTTGGCACAGTTGTCATATACGTTATCATATATTGGCGCGATTTTTTTCCGACACCAATTTGGCGAAAACATCAACAGCATAAACAACAACATCCGGATTACCATATCATGCAAAATTACAACACTTTGGCGCCAGTTAAGTACCCGTTGTGTATATGACATTGGCGTCAGAAAAAAAATCGCGCAATATGGTGCGTATATGACATCTGTGCCGAAACTTTAATATCTAATGTTTAAACTCTTCGCTTCATTCCCCTTGCATATAGTACAAACTATAACACGGATAGCGCAAAATAATAGACAGTTTGGTACTTTTCCACTGTAGGGGCTTTGGCATTTAAAAAAAAAAGCTTGGTGTAATTTGGGCATCAGAAGGTGAGATTTGGGTACTTTTCCGTTATACGGACACCATTGTCGCCAAGCGTAATAGTTGGAGCAAAATCGTGAATTGAAGCATTTGAAAAATAAAAGAAAAACCATTGTCGATACTAAAGTGAGCATTTAAAAAATATAACATTTGAAAATTCCAGAATTTTACGAACTATTTCATCAAATCACAAATATATACTTAAAATAAGTGAACAAATAACTGCTATAAAATAAAGCAATAAAATAAAACTCATATTAAACTGCTGGCATAAAATTACAAATATCTTTTAGCATTTTGAAATAATTGGCGCATTAGCATAGATTTTGGCATGGTGTCCGTATAACGGAAAAATATCGAGATTTGTTGTCAAATCATATAAACAGCTATGAAAACAAATTTGATGAGCGTTTTTATTTGTTTTATATGTATATTATTGATGTTTTTATGTACAAATTGCATCTGTTTCTGTATAAAATTGGAGAAATGGCTTTTTTATGTTAAATAAATCGTATAAATATCGAAAAAAAATGCGTGTGTACATAAAATGAAACAGTGAATAGGTTCCCGGAAAATATGTTACCAAATTTCCTTTTTCGCCAAGGCACCTATACTGGAAAAGTACCTAAAGCACATTAAAATCGCGCAGTTAGTTCACACAGTACACCGTTGTCTATTGGTGGTTATTTTATTAGTAGCATCGGGAGGAAAATGTAAAGATGTACTTTAAATTCTCACTCATAGATTTCGAAAAAATATCTTAAAAGAGTGGAGTTTAAATTAAATTTCAGTGACCTCCATTATGAAAGATTAATGGTTTTAAATGGGAATTTCGCCAAATTAGCCAGCGATCGCCAAGTTGGCTAACATTTGGCGCTACTGTGGTAACCCTGCATTAATATTTTTCAATAATTACTCATTTCAATGAGGCGGTCCTACCGGAATAGTGAGGGACACACAGAGACTTGGATTTTATATAAATAGATAGCAATGAAGATAGTGATAACGATTGGTTCATGAACTTGTTTAAGTTTGAAATAACTTGTTTAAGTCACACAATAAGTTAACACATACTCATTTAATAGTAATTTTATTTTTTTTCTGTCAATAAATTTGTAATCCATAGGAAATATTATTTGCGCTGTTTTTAGAATTGAAAACAATCTCTATAATAATAGCTTAAATCATGTGACTATCATCAAAAGTTCCTTCGCTTTCACATAAGAAATGTTTCCATTTTGATAAAATAATCAAAGTTACCTTTTCGAATAAAACTATATAAAAGTTGCCTGATCGCAAAGAATTCTTGGTACTTTTATGTTAGCCGGGTTCAAATCCCGCCAATAGCTTTTTTTTTTTTTTTTTTTTTTTTTTTTTTAACTCGCCAGTCAACATTTTTTTTTTCGAGTGGTTAATTAAAACGGTACTACTTGGTTATCTCATCGACCAAAAATCTATCGCCCGACTATAAAATTAAATGCCAATAATGGTTGATCGAAAATGTCACATTCACTTGACTGTAAGGAAGTTACACGTGTTTATGGCATCAAGTTATTTTTATTTAGACGCTTTATTTGCATTTGTATTTTTATACTAATTTATTTGTTCTTTTGTTATTTAAAATAAAAATTACGTCAGCTTGTATAATTTGGCGAGTGGTTTTGCGATTTATATAATTTGGCGATTTTGGTCATTTGCTTTGAATTTGAAATTAAATGTCATGATTTGTTGCATTGTTTAATATTTAACACAGGTGTCATATAAGCATCGGGATAGGCGTGATTTTTTTTTTTACGACAATTTGGCGAAAACCTCGTTTTCGAATACCAGTTACATAACTATTTTTAAATTATTTTCTCTCACGCAACGCTGGCACTTGAGGCGTCCAGACATACTGCCAGTCAACTGGCTCCAAAACGTCCTTTCTCGCACCCTCCTACTCAACAAATTAAATCACATTCACAATTACCTTACATACTTAACAAACTTAACTTAAGCCCTGGTTCTGCTTATCCAGTCTCACTGCCACCATATCAATCTTCAAACAGCACCAGAATCCAGTCCTCTTTGTAGGCTCCATTAAATTCTCCTACTCATCAATGTGTGGATTCCTACGATCGCAAGAGCCTCTGCTCGTGCTTCTGACCATTCTATCAAGAGATACATCTCCAATGGACGCTTGAGTATCTGCTCGTGCCATCTTACTTGTGCCACGCATTCCATTCTTTTCCCTTCCTGCCGCCCCTTGTCGCGAGAGGGGTTCATACCCCGGCGGCCAGGATCAGTGATGTTTATTATTATTATTATTATTTATTTTATTTTATTTTTACTTTAAATGTTCTTATACTCCCGCCCTCTGTCGCGAGTAGGCGTTTTCCTGGCGGGAAGGCATTCGTCTAATTTTTGTAATCCCACTTTGTTCTTTTTCAAATAAATTCTGGGTTCTGTGGTCTTTGGTGCATAGACGGCCTTAGCGGGTGAGCGTCGCCCCTTGGGCATTTTGTGTTTGTCCGTCTGCATACGGCCGGACAGGGCTGGACTCACTAACGAGTCCCAACGTGTCGGGGAACATACCGGGAGAGACGTTAAGCTCTAAGGGGCAGGCCTAGCCGGCCCTGAGCAGTCTCTCTTAGGCTGCCTAACTGGTTGTCAAATTAGTTTAAAATAATAACCTTTTCTAAAATATGAAAAAAAATATGTCTTATGATTAACTCCTTAATTCTCGCTCCCTTCATATTCACGGGCTGTGTCTTTTACTCAAATTGTTTGATTCCCAACAGTTTTATAAAATAGTGAAATTGGCCATATTTAAGTATCGTTTTTCCTATCATTAAATAAGGTGAATATTTCTTTTTCATAAAAGTGGTGAAAATAAGCAATTTGAATTTTTCAACCGTAATTTAATTCGAGCGTTAAGGGATTAAAATTTGAGTTGCCATCTTTAGAGAAAAGTATTTAAAATAAGAAAAAAAAATTAATATTTCGAAAACTAATTCTAATTTAAAAATTCTAATACCAGTTTTGAGATCTGTGGATCAATATGGATTTTTAGTGTTAATTTCATCGCAAAGTATTCCATATTTTAAGAGAAATTTCCGTAAACATAATCTGTTGTTTAATCAGTCGTTTAATAGAATCGTTTCATAAATTCGTTTCAATTCAGTGGCTTCATAATATCCGTTCATAAATTCATTTCATTAGGATTTTATATATACAAGGTAGATACAATAATATGTAAATATTACTTACATTACAAATTTGATCCTACCACGTTTTAATACAAAAAACGTAAAAGAAATTTTCAAATATTGCTTTATTTTCCATTGAAAATATGTATTTTAAAATAATCTTACATTTATTTGAAATTAATGTAATATAGTTGATAAATTAACGCAATATTTTTATGAAATCTTACCAAGACAAAAAGTTATAAAAATTATTATATTAATTCAATAAAACATTTCATCTATACTCATCTATACTCCTATTATAAAGAGGAAAAAATTGTTTATTTGTCGGAGATAAGCTCGGGAACTACCGAACCGATTCCAAAAGTAATGGTATCAAAATGATGGTGTTAGTCCAACTTAGAACATAGGCTATATCTTATGTCGGTGCCACTACCCCAAAGGGGGTGGAGGAGAAAAAAACGTTCTAAAAATGCGATTTTTGCGTTACTGAAGGGCCTAGATATATGAAATTTGGAATATTAGTTAATTATAAGATATAAATGATGTCTAAGAACAGTTCTTAAACAATTCGAAATTTAAAAGGGGTGAAAATGCACAAAAAGCGTTCTAAAAAACGTTCTAAATGGTATTTTCTACATAATATCAGGAAATACCAAACCGATTTCAAAAGTAATGGTATCAAAATGATGGTGTTAGTCCAACTTAGAACATAGGCTATATTTTATGTCCGTGCCACTACCAGAAAGGGGGTGCAGGAGCAAAAAACGTTCTAAAAAAGCGACTTTTGCGTTACAGAAGGGCCTAGAAATATGAAATTTGGAATATTAGTTACTTAAAAGATATAAATGATGTCTAAGAACAGTTCTTAAACAATTCGAAATTTAAAGGGGGTGAAAATGCACAAAAAGCGTTCTAAAAAACGTTCTAAATGGTAGTTTCTACATAATCTCAGGAAATACCAAACACATTTAAAAAATATTCGTGTCAAAATCATAGTGACAACGTTTACTCCAAGATAGGCTATGTTTAATGTCGGTGCCACTACCCCAAAGGGGGTATAGGAGCAAAAAACGTTCTAAAAATGCGATTTTAGCGTTACTGAAGGGCCTAGAAATATGAAATTTTGAATATTAGTTACTTATAAGATATAAATAATATCTAAGAACAGTTCTTAAACAATTCGAAATTTAAAAGGGGTGAAAATGCACAAAAAGCATTCTAAATGGTAGTTTCTACACAATCTCAGGAAATACCAAACCGATTTAAAAAATATTGATGTCAAAATGATGGTGACAACGCTTGCTCCAAGATAGGCTATGTTTTATGTCGGTGTCACTACACCAAAGTGGGTGCAGGAGCAAAAAACGTTCTAAAAATGCGATTTATGTGTTACTGAAGGGCCTAGAAATATGAAATTTGAAATATTAGCTACTTATTAGATATAAACGATTTCTAAGAACAGTTCTTAAGCAATTCGAAATTTGAAAGGGGTGAAAATGCGCGAAAATCGTTCTAAAAAACGTTCTAAATGTTGGTTTCTACGCAATCTCAGGAAATACCAAACCGATTTAAAAAATAATGGTGTCAAAATAAGGGTGTGAAAATGACCGTGACAACCCTTGCTCCAACAAGGGCTATGTTTTATGTCGGTGCCACTACACCAAAGGGGGTGCAGGAGCAAAAAAACGTTCTAAAAATCCAATTTTTGCGTTACCGAAGGGCCTAGAAATATGAAATTTGAAATATTAGCTAATTATTAGATATAAAGGATTTCTAAGAACAGTTCTTAAACAGTTCGAAATTTAAAAGGAGTGAAAATGCGCGAAAAGCGTTCTAAAAAACGTTCTAATGGTGGTTTCTACACAATCTCAGGAAATACCAAACCGATCTAAAAAATAATAGCGTCAAAATGATGGTGAAAACCCTGGCTCCAACATAGGCGATGTTTTATGTCGGTGCCACTACCCCAAAGGGGGTGCAGGAGCAAAAAACGTTCTAAATTGCGGCTTTTGCGTTACGGAAGGGCCTAGAATTGTGGAATTTGGAATTGTAGTTAGTTATAAGATATCAATGATCTCTAAGGACATTTCCTAAAAAAATCGAAATTTATAAGGGGGTCAAAATGCGCAAAAAGCGTTATAAAAAACTTTCTAAATTGCGATTTCTATGCAATCTCAGGAAGTACTGAACCGATTTCAACTATATTGGTGTAAAAATGATGGTGACAGATCTTGCTCCAAGATAGGCTATATTTTATATCTGTTTCCACTACTCCAGAGGAGATGCAGGAGCAAAATGCGCGAAAAGCGTTCTAAAAACGTTCTAGATGCCGATTTGTCGGCAATATCTCAGGAAGAATGAATCTGATTTCAAACGTAATTGTAGGAAATTGATGCTGACAGCCTCTGCTCTAACATAGACGCTATTTTATGTCGGTATCACTATCACCAAGACGTTGCAGGAGCAAAAAAGCGTTCTAAATTTCGATTTTTGTGATCGGTAGACGTTAGCAACTTAAAATTAGGCAAGGTTCATATTTATTAGCTATATTTGATCTTTAAGAACAGTTTCGAAAGAATTGGAAATTTAAAAAGGGGTGAAAATGCGCGAAAAGCGTCCTAAAAACGTTCTAAATTGCGATTTCTACTCAATCTAAGGAAATACCAAAGGTATTTCAAAATTAATGGTTGCAAATCAATAGGACAGTCCCTGCTAGAACATAGGTTATATTTTATGTTGCTGTCACTACCATCTGAGGGTTGCAAAAGCAAAACATGTTCTAATTTGCATTTTTTGCACAACTGATGGGTCTAACACTTTGAAGTATGGCATGGTATTTACTTGCAAGATGCAACTGCTTTCTAAGAACAGTCGAAAGAAAATTCCAAATTTAAAAAAAAATGAAGTGAGTGAAAAGCGTTATAAATTACAATTTTTAAGCAAACTTATAAATTACCAAATCGATTAAAAAAATAATGATGACAAATTTTGGTGATAGAACCTGCTCAAACATAAGCTATATTTTATGTCTGTTCCACTACCACCAGAGGGTTGCAGGAGCTAAAAACCTTCTAAATTGCGAATTCTGTGATACTGAAAAGGCTAGAAACTTTAAATATGGCATGGTAGTTACTTATAAAATATAAATGCCCTCGAAGGAACTTCGAAAACAAATTCGAATTAAAAAGGGGTGAAGCGAAGGGGAGGTGCGAAAAGCATTCTAAAAAAGTTCTAAATTACGATTCTATGCAATTTCAGGGAATATAAACCGATTATAAAAGTAATAGTTGCGAATCAGTGGTAGCAGTCTCTGATCCTACACAGGCTATATTTGATGCCGGTGATTCTACCACCTGGGGTTCACAGGAACAACAAACGTTCTAAAAAAGGGCTTTAAAAGCATTTTAAATTACGTTTCTGTGGAATATTTGGAAATAACAAACCGATTTCAAAATTAATGTTGGCAAATTAATGGTGACAGTTCCTGTTTCAACATAGCCCTTTATGTTGAGAGAGGTGGTAGGACTTGGAATTCGACATGATGGTTAATTTTAAGATGTAAGAAGATGGTTTCTAAAAAATTCAAAACTTCAAATGAATACTGAAATGAGCGTATTAATTGAGCATAAAAGTTTCAAAATATTTTCTAAATTATCATTTATTTAGTTTTATTTCATTTTATTAATTTAAGTCTCATTTCTGCCTAATACAGTGTAATAATGATGTTTAGTCAAACTGTGTTTTAAATAGTAATTTTTGAATTATTCCTAAAAGTAATAAGTACCTTTTAATAAAATAAAATATTACCTTTTAATAAAATAAAAATTTAGTTAGTACCTTTTGATAAAAATTAGACATATAAATATCACTTGGCATATTTCAAATATTCCGCGAGCAAAGCCGCGGTGTTTGCTAGTCATCTATACTACTATTATAAAGAGGCAAAAATTGTTTATTTGTAGGAGGTAAGCTCTGGAACTACCGAACCGATTCCATAAGTAATGGTATGAAAATGATGGTGTTAATCCAACTTAGAACATAGGCTATAACTTATGTCCGTGCCACTACCCCAAACGGGGTGCAGGAGCAAAAAACGTTCTAAAAATGCAATTTTTGCGTTACTGGAGGGCCTAGAAATATGAAATTTGGAATATTAGTTACTTATAAGATATAAATGATGTCTAAGAACAGTCCTTAAACAATTCGAAATTTAAAAGAGGTGAAAATGCACAAAAAGCATTCTAAAAAACGTTCTAAATGGTAGTTTCTACACAATCTCAGGAAATACCCAACCGATTAAAAAAATAATGGTGTCAAAATGATGGTGACAACGCTTGCTCCAAGATAGGCTATATATTATGCCGGTGCCACTACCCCAAAGGGGGTGCAGGAGCAAAAAACATTTTTAAAAATGTGATTTTTGCGTTACTGAAGGGCCTAGAAATACGAAATTTGAAATATTAGCTACTTATTAGATATAAAGGATTTCTCAGAACAATTCTTAAGGAATTCGAAATTTAAAAGGGGTGAAAATGCGCGGAAAGCGTTCTAAAAACGTTCTAAATGGTGGTTTCCGCATAATATCAGGAAATAGCAAACCGATTTAAAAAATAATGGTGTCTAAATGATGGTGACAATGCTTGCTCCAAGATAGGCTATATTTTATGTCGGTGCGACCACACCAAAGGGGGTGCAGGAGCAAAAAACTTTATAAAAATTCGATTTTTAATAACTGAAGGGCAAAGAAATATGAAATTTGAAATATTATCTACTTATAAGATAGAAATGATGTCTAAGAACAGTCCTTAAACAATTCGAAATTTAAAAGAAGTGAAAATGCGCGAAAAGCGTTCTAAAAACTTTCTAAATGGCGGTTTCTTCACAATCTCAGGAAATACCATACCGATTTTTAAAAAATAATGGCGTCAAAATGATGGTGACAAACCTTGCTCCAACATAGGCTATATTTTATGCTGGTGCCACTAACCCAAAGGGGGTGCAGGAGCCAAAAACTTTCTAAAATGCGATTTTTGCGTTACTGAAGGGCCTAGAAATACGAAATTTGAAATATTAGCTACTTATTAGATTTAAAGGATTTATAAGAACAGTTCTTAGGGAATTCTAAATTTAAAAGGGGTGAAAATGCGCGGAAAGCGTTCTAAAAACGTTCTAAATGTTGGTTTCAGCATAATCTCATGAAATACCAAACCGATTTAAAAAATAATGGTGTCGAAATGATGGTGACAATGCTTGCTCCAAGATAGGCTATATTTTTTGTCGGTGCGACCACCCCAAAGGGGATGCAGGAGCAAAAAACGTTCTATAAATTCGATTTTTGCATTACTGAAGGGCCCAGAAATATGAAATTTAAAATATTAGCTACTTATTAGATGTAAAGGATTTCTAAGAACAGTACTTAAGCAATTCGAAATTTAAAAGGGGTGAAAATGCGCGAAAACCGTTCTAAAAACGTTCTAAATGGTGGTTTCTTCACAATCTCAGGAAATACCAAACCGATTTAAAAAAAAGAATGGCGTCAAAATGATGGTGTCAAGCCTTGCTCCAACATAGGCTATGTTTTATCTCGTTACCAATTCCCCAAAGGGGGTGCAGGAGGAAAAAACATTCTAAATTGCTGTTTTTGCGTTACAGAAGGGCCTAGAATCATGAAATTTGGATTGGTAGTTAGTTATAAGATATAAGTGATCTATAAGGACATTTCCTAAAAAAATCGAAATTTAAAAGGGGAGTCAAAAAGCGCTAAAAGCGTTGTAAAAAACGTTCTAAATTGCGATTTCTATGCAATCTCAGCAAGTACTGAATCGATTACAAATATAATGGTGTAAAAATCATGGTGACAGCACTTGCTCCAAGATAGGCTATATTTTATATCTGTTTCTACTACCCCAAAGGAGATGCAGGAGGAAAAAACGTTCTAAAATTGCAATTTTTGAATTATGGAAGAGCCTAGACTCATGCAATTTTGCAGGGTATATATTTATTAGATATAAATTATCTCTAAGAACATTTCTTTAAAAATTTGAAATTTAAAAGGGGTGAAAATGCGCGAAAAGCGTCCTAAAAACGTTCTAAAAACATTTTCAGCAATATCTCAGGAAGAATCAAACTGATTTCAAAAGTAATGGTAGGAAATTTATGCTGACAGCCTCTGCTCTAGCATAGACGCTATTTCATGTCGGTTCTCACTATCACCTAGAGGTTGCAGGAGCAAAAAGAGCGCTCTACATTTCGATTTTTGTGATCGGTAGGGGCTAGCAACTTAAAATTAGCCAAGGTACATATTTATTAGATATAAATGATCTTTAAGAACAGTTTCGAAGAAATTGGAAATTTAAAAAGGGGTGAAAATGTGCGAAAAGCGTTCTAAAAACGTTCTAAATATCGATTTCTACTCAATCTCAGGAAATACCAAAGCTATTTTAAAAGTAATAGTTGCAAATCAACGGTGATAGTCCCTGTTCCAACACAAGCTATATTTTATGTTGCTGTCACTACCATCTGGGAGTTCCAAGAGCAAAACATCTTCTAATTTGCGTTTTATGCACAACTGAGGGATATAACACTTTGAAATATGGCATGGTATTTACTTAGAAGATGCAACTGCTTTCTAAGAACAGTCGAAAAAAAATTCCAAATTTAAAAATATTAACTGAACGAAAGGCCTTCTAAATTACAATTTTTATACAATCTTATCAAATAACCGATTTAAAAAATAATGGTGACAAATTGTTGGCGATAGAATCTGCTCAAATATAAGCTATATTTTATGTCTGTGACACTTCCACCAGAGGCTTGCAGGAGCAAAAAAGCTTTCTAAATTGCGATTTCTGTGATACAGAAAAGGCTAGAAACTTTAAATATAGCATAGAAGTTACTTATAAAATATAAATGCCCTCGAAGGACTGTCGAAAATAAATTCGAATTAAAAAGGGGTGAGGCGAACGGGAGGTGCGAAAAGCATTCTAAAAAAGTCCTAAATTACGATTTCTAAACCGATTATAAAAGTAATAATTGCAAATCAATGAAAACAGTCTCTGATCCTACAAAGGCTATATTTTATGGCGATGATTCTAACACCTGGGGTTCACAGGAACAACAAACGTCCTAAAAAAAGCCTTTAAAAGCTTTCTAAATTACGTTTCTGGGGAATATTGGGAAATAACAAACCGATTTAAAAATTAATGTTGGCAAATTAATGGTGACAGTTCCTGTTTCAACACAGCCCTTTATGTTGATAGAGGTGGTAGGACTTGGAATTTGACATGATGGTTAATTTTAAGATGTAACAAGATCGTTTCTAAAAAATTCAAAACTTCAAATGAATAATGAAATGAGAGTATTAATTGAGCATAAAAGTTTCAAAATATTTTCTAAATTATCACTTATTTAGTTGTACTTTTTTTTATTAATTTAAGCCTGTTTTCTGCCTATTGCAGTGTAATAATGAAGTTTTGTCAAACTGTGTTTTAAATAGTAATTTTTGAATTATTCCTAAAAGTATAAATTCTTTTAATAAAAATTACACGTATAAATATCACTTGGCATGTTTCAAATATTACGCGAGCAAAGCCGCGGGGTTTGCTAGTCATATTATAAAGAGGTAAAAATTGTTTATTTGTAGGAGGTAAGCTCTGGAACTACCGAACTGATTCCAAAAGTAATCGTATCAAAATGATGGTGTTAGTCCAACTTATAACATAGGCTATATTTTATGTCTGTGCCACTACCCCAAAGGGCTGCAGGAACAAAAAACGTTCTAAAAATGCGAATTTTGCGTTACTGAAGGGCCTATAAATATGAAATTTGGAATATTAGTTACTTATAAGATATAAATGACATCTAAGATCAGTTCTTAAACAATTCGAAATTTAAAAGGGGTGAAAATTCACAAAAAGCGTTCTAAACAACGTTCTAAATGGCAGTTTCTACATAATCTCAAGCAATACCAAACTGATTTAAACAATATTGGTGTCAAAATGATGGTGACGACGCTTGCTGCAAGATAGGCTATATTTTATGTCGGTGCCACTACCCCAAAGGGGGTGCAGGAGCAAAAAACGTTCTAGAAATGCGATTTATGTATTACTGAAGGGCCTAGACATATGAAATTTGAAATATTAGCTACTTATTAGATATAAAGAATTTCTAAGAACAGTTCTTAAACAATTCGAAATTTAAAAGGGGTAAAAATGCGCGAAAAGTGTTCTAAATGGTGGTTTCTACACAATCTCAAGAAATACCAAACCAATTTAAAAAATATTGGTTTCAAAATGACGATACGACGCTTGCTCAAAGATAGGCTATATTTTATGTCAGTGCCACTACCCCAAAGGGGGTGCAGGAGCCAAAAAACGTTCTAAAAATGCGATTTATGTGTTACAGAAGGGCCTAAAAATATGAAATTTGAAATATTAGTTACTTATTAGATACAAAGGACTTCTAAGAACAGTTCTTAAACAATTCGAAATTTAAAAGGGGTGAAAATGCGCGAAAAGCGTTCTAAAAAACGTTCTAAATGGTGATTTCTACACAATCTCAAGAAATACCAAACCGATTTAAAATAAAATAATGGTGTCAAAATACCGGTGACGACGCTTGCTCAAAGATAGGCTATATTTTATGTCGGTGCCACTACCCCAAAGGGGGTGCAGGAGCAAAAAACGTTCTAAAGATGCGATTTATGTGTTACTGAAGGTCCTAGAAATATGAAATTTGAAATATTATCTACTTATTAGATACAAAGGATTTCTAAGAACAGTTCTTAAAAAATTCGAAATTTAAAAGGTGTGAAAATGCGCGAAGAGCGTTCTAAAAAACGTTCTAAATGGTGGTTTCTACACAATCTCAGGAAATACCAAACCGATTTAAAAAATAATGGTGTCAAAATGACGGTGACAACCCTTTCTCCAACATAGGCTATTCTTTATGTCGGTGCCACTACCCCAAATGGTGTGCAGGAGAAAAACGTTCTAAATTGCGGTTTCTGCGTTACTAACGTGCCTAGAATCGTGAAATTTGGAATGGTAGTTATAAGGTATCAGTGATCTTTAAGGACATTTCCTAAAAAAAATCGAAATTTAAAAGGGGGTCAAAATGCGCATAAAGCGTTGTAAAAAACGTTCTAAATTGCGATTTCTATACAATCTCAGGAAGTATTGAACCGATTTCAAATATTATGGCGTAAAAATGGTGGTGACAGATCTTGCTCCAAGATAGGCTATATTTTATATCTGTTTCCACTACTTCAGAGGAGATGCAGGAGCAAAAGGAGCGAAAAACGTTCTAAAAGCCGATTTGTCAGCAATATCCCAGGAAGAATCAAACTGATTTAAAAAGTAATAGTAGGAAATTGATGCTGATAGCCTCTGCTCTAACATAGACGCTATTTTATGTCGGTATCACTATCACCTAGACGTTGCAGGAGCAAAAAAGCGTTCTAAATCTCGATTTTTGTGATCGGTACGGGCTAGCAACTTAAAATTAGGCAAGGTACATATCTAATTGATATAAATGATCTTTAAGAACAATTTCGAAAAAAATAGAAATTTAAAAAGGGGTGAAAATTCACGAAAAGCGTTCTAAAAGCGTTCTAAATTTCGATTTCTACTCAATCTCAGGAACCAAAGCTATTTCAAAAGTAATGGCTGCAAATCAATTGTGACAGTCCCTGCTATAACATAGGTTATAGTTTATGTTGCTGTCACTACCATCTGAAGGTTTCAAAAGCAAAACATGTTCTAATTTGCGTTTTTTGCACAACTGAGGTGTCTAACACTTTGAGGTATGGCATGGCATTTACTTACAAGTTGCAGCTGCTTTCTAAGAACAGTCGGAAGAAAATTCCAAATTTAAAAAGATGAAGTGAGCGAAAAGCGTTATAAATTACAATTTTTATGGAATCTTATCAAATACCAAACCGATTAAAAAAATAATGATGACAAATTGTTGGTGATAGAACCTGCTCAAACATAAGCTATATTTTATGTCTGTGCCACTACCACCAGAGGGTTGAAGGCTAAAAAATTTCTAGATTGCGATTTCTATGATGCTGAAAAGGCTAGAAAACTTAAATATGGCATGGTAGTTACTTATAAAATATAAATGCCCTCGAAGGACTGTCGAAAATAAATTAGAATTAAAAAGGGGTGAGGCGAAGGGAGGTGCGAAAATCATTCTAAAAAAGTCCTAAATTACTATTTCCATGCAATTTCATGGAATATAAACCGATTACAAATGTAATAGTTGCGAATCAATGGTAACATTCTCTGATCCTATACAGGCTATATTTTATGCCGATGATTCTGGTACCTGGGGTTCACAGGAACAACAAACGTTCTAAAAAAGGCATTTAAAATCTTTATAAATTACATTTCTGTGGAATATTAGGAAATAACAAACCCATTTAAAAATTAATGTTGGCAAATTAATTGTGACAGTTCCTATTTCAACATAGCCCTTTTTGTTGTGAGAGAGATGGTAGGTTTTGGAATTTGACATGATAGTTAATTTTAAGATGTAAGAAGATGGTTTCTAAAAAATTCAAAACTTCAAATGAATACTGAAATGAGCATATTAATGGAGCATAAAAGTTTCGAAATATTTTCTAAATTATCATTTATTTAGTTTTATTTCGTTTTATTAATTTAAGTCTCATTTCAGCCTAATGCGCAGTGTAATAATGATGTTTAATCAAACTGTGTTTTAAATAGTAATTTTTGAATTTTTCCTAAAAGTAATAAGTACCTTTTAATAAAAAAACCTTTTAATAAAATAAAATATTACCTTTTAATAAAATAAAAATTTAGTTAGTACCTTTTAATAAAAATTAGACCTATAAGTATCACATGGAATATTTCAAATAATACGCGAGCAAAGCCGCGGCGTTTTCTAGTAATGTATAAATTTGGGAATGAACATTTATTTTCTGTATTCATGTAGAAATGTTGTTACTACTGATTTTACGGAATTAATATCCCCCATTTTTAATAATTTAAAATTTCTGCAATATATATATTAATAAAAGAATTATTAAATCTTCGAAACAATAATGATACATATCAGAGGTAACAATACATTTTAGAAGTTGTTAAAACACAGTTACTAAAAGATGATACCATATATTTTTACATAAATCTCATTTACTATAAGTAATCCATAAAAGCCAATGCTTTTTATTTTTATTCCTAAAAAAAATCACCTTCACCGCATAATAGAGTCTTAGCAAATATCCTGTTGAGTTTTGATATAAATCAATATCAAAAGAAAATCATCCCTTACACGCTGTCAAAATCATATGTCGGGCTTATGTATAAGGTGAATAAAAACCATAGAAGGTCCTTGTTTTCCCTTTAAATACTTGATGTTTCGTATAGTGTCGCACCTTATATATGAATGTGCTTTATGAAATTTTTATTAGCTTTGAAGGAGATAAAAACTTTTACTAGACGTTCACATTTAATGTAATTACACCAATCATACTTTTTCCTGTAGAATTGTTACTTTATTCAGAATTACTTACTGTATGTTTAATATTGAATCAAACATTTTTTTCGTTATTATTGGATAGTACCATACATTGTTAGGCATTTTTATCTTCCTGAGTTTCTCGTTGTAATTTTATTAGTTGTAGTTGCCTGATCCTTATCCTTTAGGATAAATGCATCATTATTGAATAAAAATTTTTTTATTGAATTCTACGTAATGATTAATTTAAACTGTATCGATTAGCTTGTTAGTTATTAGTTAAAAAATTTCTAAAAGTTTTATTATACAAAAGGCTCATAATTAAATTGACGGTAATCAGAGTTTTCTGATTAGGGACGAAGGATTAAGTGAAGCCTAATTAGTTTCAAAAGCTACCGATAGCGCGATGTGGCGCTGTCTAATAGAAAATAGAGTTTCAAAAAATGCAAAATCAATGCTGAAGTAAAATTATATTTTATTCAGCCCATTCAAATCAGGTTGAATGTGGATTCCATTTTGTGGGCCTCATACTGCATTTTGTGCACAGCATGCATGACAGCATTAAGTAAGATGTCTGCAGGAATGCCCCCTACATTTCATTTTATCTTATCCTTCAACATAGCCAGGTCCTGACAACTCCATGATAGACCTTGGACTTTAGGTAACATCACAGCCAGAAGCTGCATGGGGTAAAATCAAGGGGCCGAGGTAGCCTTCCTGCTTGAAAGCAGCGGCTAATTACTCTTTGGGTTGTGAATTTCCATCATAGCAGATTCTGTACCCGCAAAGTGATGTGACGAAGGGCTCAATCTTACATGAAAATGTTCTTATTTAGGCAAAATATTTGCTGAAGTGCCGAGATGACAAAGTTATTTAACATTTGGCGATATTTATATCCAGTAGCAGAACATGTTGCCGGTCCGGACGGGTAATGTTCTCATAGAAGAATGGACCCATTGATCATTTCCAACGTAAAACCACACCAAACAGTTACCTTTGGTGAATGTAAAGAGAATTCTGTGAATACATTTGGTGATTTGTTATCCCAAATTCGACAGTTCTGGGTATTTACAATTCTATTCAGGTAAAAGTGGTCTCGTCTCCCCAAAATATTTTCCACGGCCAAGCATCGTCCACCTCCATTCTGGAAACGTGACAGCAAAATTCAATCGCCTATCATGGTCGGCCGGAAGTAACTCTTGTACACGGCTGATCTTGTAAGGATAGAAATAGATAATCTTTCGTAACACTTCCCATACCATACAATAAAACATATCCCGATTCCGAGATACCCATATAATGTGCTTTTGTATCGATTTTTTTTTATTTATATTCCTAGATAAGTTTTGAACAGATAATACAATTTTGACCCTTTTTATTCCTTTTCGTGGAAAGTTCTTTGTCTGCAGATGGTCCCTCTGTAATATCATTAGGAGCATGAAATGGCATGTTTGACTGTATGTCTGTTATCATGTCCTTTTCGCACTTTATAAGCTTTAACTTCTGTAAAGACCGACTGATTTCTCACGATTTTCGCTCACAGTACTGCTAAAGTTTGGTGCATGTCCGCAGTATTAATTTACATTTTTTATGATAATTAGTAGTCATATCGAGTTGAGTTTTTTATTTTTTTTCTGGGACAACTTAAATTATCGAAGCCTGCATTTTATATCTTTGTAACTCTACAAGCCCGATTTGGGGAATATTTACTCATATGTTAAAATACATCAATGTAAGTATGTAAAAAGTTAGAACCTAAAAATATTGACTAAAAAATACTTTTTTCATAACTGCAATAAACAGAAAATTACATAATTCTAATGAATATGGTCAAATGTCCAATAAAAAATTTAAAAGGATACAAAATAATCTTTGTAAAGAATCAATTTTTGATCTTCTTCATTTTTAATTTTGCAAAATTTACGACGTTTAGCGTAGGAATAACGATGCGCAACTGCTCGAAATATAAATAAAACTTTGGCATACCAAATTAACTCAATATTGCCGTCTGTTTTACTTTCTATGAAAAATTTATATCAACTGCTGTTTTGGGTTATAGCAGCAATAAATAAAATCGCCTTTTAAAGCCCCTATATAAGTAACATTGATTTTTAGGTATGTCCCAGGTATAGAAAGCGGTGATACAGAGGGTTAAAGTAAACAAAATCGGTGATAAATAAATTTAATATGAATGTGGATAAGTGTGCTCGATTTAGGTTCATGGATTTATTCTGAAACCTGCCCACTGGCAGGCAGCACGCAGAAACTCTGATTGGCAATACACTTTTTGTTTACCATTGACCGTTGTTGCTTACCGACTGGTGTTGGTTCTTTTAGTTTCGGGTTCGGATAATTTTTTTCTTTTGCTGGTCATATTTGGAAAATTGTTTTTCCTAAAGAAATTCTACATTATTGTGTGAGACAGAAAAATTATTTTAATAAAAAAGAGTATATGTACGTATGTTAATTTTGCTATATAAAAAATATAATTGATATTAGATATACAATTTCAAAGTATTTTTCATACTTGTATTAAAATGTGAATTAAAATTCTTTAATTTCATGTTTTGGATTGAAGTGGATCGGATCCGTTCGGGATTTGAGTGATCTCAAATAGAGTTTTCTGGTTCAGGGCGCAGTCTTTTTTCAATTCAGACTCAAATATGAATAGCAGAACAGAACTGTCACAAAACACGGTAAAACAAAATCCCTTGACATCGGTTTTATTTATTTTTTATTTTTGAAATATTGGTGGGTTTGCTTTTATTTTTATTTATAGAGATTATATATTCCAAGAAATATTTTTTCTTGAATCTGTATGCTGTATTTCATTGAATATGCCTCCAGTTTCTGTACATGCGTAAAACGCTGTAAAATATGTTTCAAATGTTGAATAAATTGAAAACAATGCATACAAAATGAAATATAAAATTTTGAAAATAGTTTGTCATTATAAATGATAAAATCATAAATATAAACACAATTGAAATTATAAATATAACTACATTTGAAAATCGAATAATTCTACTTTTGAAGCATTAACATGCATATCTTACAGTTATTCCGTCATATACCACAACCTGGTGTTGTTGACTGAATAAATAAATATATAGAACACATTCATTTGCAAAAAATACAACCCAATAATTTCACCAGTTTAAACTTATAGAAAATGCCTACATTTTTTTATTTTATACAAAGAGCTTGAGTATTCGCTAAAAGTTTTCTTGTAAATTTTATTTTCAAAGTTTTATTGCCTGCAAGAAATTATAATTTAGGACAAGTAAATCAAAGTAGTATCGGGGAATTATTTTCAGAAAGAAAGTGTAATATTATTCATTTAACATGCAATTACATAAAATGAAAAAGAGATATAAAGAATCCTTATCACTAATTAATTTTCTTATTATTAGGATGAAGGAAGCGAATTCTCTACTAGTCTACACAAATTACATTTTGTCTTACACTTTAGAAAAAAGAATATTCAGTATTTTGACTTGAAATTAAACATAAAAATAAATTATGATCTATAGATTTGCACAATATTATGTTTTTATACAGAATAACTTTAAAATAAAAATATTATTTTAATTAATTTATTTTGCATGATTTTCCATTACGGGCGTATTTTTGCAAAAAAAAACAAAAAAAAAAAAAACACGTACATTCTCAGATGAAAAAATAATAAATCATGAAGTTAGTACTTATAGACAGAATCGTGATTAATTAAATAAATAAAATATATTTTCATTATTCCGCCAAAATATCTCAAAAATTCGTTTTTAAATTTAACTATCTGTTTAACCCGTTCTATGTTCGGGAGTTCATTAATTTAATTCTAAAACCAAAATTAAAAATAACTATTCGATTTAATAAAATATTTTTCTACTACTGCGCATTTTTTAATAAAATTTAATTTGTATGTTATTTAATTTGTTGTTAATTAATATGTGACGATGGAAGATTTGCACGGCATCCAACATTTAGATTTTTTCTTTCAATAGGATAATGCGTTGGACAGCATTACAAAAGGGAATTATTTGTATTAAAAAAAATCTCGCCTACATGATGTTGAAACAGTTGAAAAACTCCACATTGCAAAAAAAAACCGACATTTTTACAGTGCAAAGTACTGTTCATCTCGCGCACAAACTCGATCACAGTGAATGTGCTGTATCATTCTTTGGCTTCTTGACTATATTACATGGAAAATACAGTAGTTGCGTAAAATTAACAGCACAGTGTGTTAGCAATTTTACGCAACTACTGTATTTTCCATGTTAATATAGTCAAGAAACCAAAGAAGGATACAGCACATTCACTGTGATCGCGTTTGTTCTAGCAAATTTACAGTGGTTTTTTACCGTGCAGGAACGGTTGCTGAAAGATCCTACATTGTACAAATCGACTTTATCTTTCAATGCTAATTTAAGATCATCGAGCTCTTATTGGTTTATCAGATCACGAGAGTTGTTAGACAAGGTTGAGGAATTGGAAACTCCTACTGTTTTACCACTTAGTGCAGCCGATTTATACTAGCCTGAAATTTGTCGCATTATTGATGCAGACTATGATTACACTAATCATAACCTACATTCTGAATTCATCAGAAATCAAAATATTTGAATGTTGAAATGTAATCCTTTAATCGTTGCTTACGTTTTTCATATGCGATTGGATTTTTTATGGAATATGTTTTCAAGAAATATTTCAAAGTCAAGGACTTTTGGTTTCGTATTGAGTTTCAACATGTAGGTAGTCCTCACCTACATGGTCATTTCTGGTTTGAAGATGCTCCTGATGTAAACAATCTTAGCTCAAATGATGATGAAAAGATACGTAAAATTGTAAAATACTTTTACGAATTCATATCGACTTGGCAACCAGATCCTAATCAAGTGTGTGATATACACACATCTAAATTTCATTTTACGGATGTGCTTGATGAAGCTGCTGACTATAATCACCTAATACGTGCGGTACAAATGCATAAATACTCTAAAGCGTATTGTAAGACAAAGAAAAAAGATTCTTCTGAAGTCACATGCCGTTTCAAATTTCCCAAAGAATGTTCTCACGAAAGTAAAATTCAGTTCCTTACTAATGAACTCGAATACATTTCAAAAAGAAATATTCTTTATTTAAACAGTCATAACCCGCAAATTTTAAAAATTTCTCGAGCAAACAGAGATTCCGAAGCAGTCCTTTCCATTCACGAAGTTCTAAATTATATTGCTAAATATGCTAACAAATTTGATCCCAGATCAGTAGAGATGAAAGATTTCATCGGACAAACAGTTCAAGAATCACGCGAAAATATCACTGTTAAGCAGATAATTCAGAAGATTTCAATAAAAATGTGTTCTGAATGTGATTATTCTGCCCAGTAAATATTTTCGGTGTTAATGGAAAGGCTTTTGTATAAGTCATCTCGTCAATTTCTCACCATTAATTTAGCAAGGAACGCATGGGAAGAATTAGATATGAATAAGGAGGATGGAAGCATATCCGTTTCAAATATTTTGGAAAAGCACGAGCAACGCCCAGTGAGATTTGAAAATATGTCCTTGCAGAATTATTTCACAAAACTTTATAAACGCGGCGAAAATTTTCAGTATAAAAAAAAAAAAAAACCTTTTAAACTCAGAATTATATCGAAATTGAAATATGATCCCAATAATGTAAATAATGAAGATTTCTATAAGTAACAAGTTATATTGCATATTCCTTGGCGTGATTTGCAAATTATGAATCTAAATAATACTTCAGGGAAAGTTATATATGAACAGCATTTTGAGAATAATGAAATTCAGAGATTAGATTTGGAATATCTGTTGCAAAATTTAGAAGATGAGGAAGAATTTGAAGAAATTGAATCTACTGAAATAGATCAACCATTTAACTGGATGAATGTCGCTTCAAGACAAAATAATGCACAGGATGAATTAGATTTGGGCAGAAGGGACATTGATATAAGGTATAACTGGCATACCATTCAAAGTCAAGATTTGCTTAATAAATTACAGAATTTTATTGAAAATGAAAAAGTGAAAGAGAGTGAAAAATGTGGTTGTGTCACTGTTCCTTCTAATTTGCCAAATTTCGCCTTTTTCCATGAACAGAAAAAAAAATAATAAATATTTTTTAAGAACAGCTCAATTTCTTGTAAGATCATAGGCGAGAAATGCCAATAAAAAGAATTGTTGTCCAAGAAAAAGCACGTTCTGCAAAAAGTATTTTAATACATTATTTCACTACTCGATTAAATAAAACATTTGGTTCATCTTCTTTTCAATTTCTTGTGCCAACTGCTGTTGCCGCAGTCAACATAAATGGATCAAAGATTCGTGCAAAACTTCTATTAGGACTAAATCAATAGCTAAGAGATCTTAGTCCATATTCGATTAGTCAACTTCAGGAGGAGTTTTGAAATTGTAAATTCATAATTATAGATGAAATGAGTATGATTGAATGCAGTCTTTTACGAAACATAGATTTATGATTACGTAGTGCTGTGCCATCAAGTCAAGATGAACCTTTTGGTGGAATGTTCTTATATCTATTTGGAGATATCAAACAACTACCTCCAGTAAACGACAGACCTCTTTACAGTGACAAAACTCAAGGAAGTGAGTTTCTTTTGGAAGGACAATTGTTATTTTCTTCAACTATTCAAAAACATTTTTTTATCATCCTCTTTCCGACAAGATGAAACTCAACAAATATTTTGTAGCATACTTGATCGAATTAGCATTCGAGAATGCACAATTGAAGACTATGAAATATTAATGAATCGAAGCTTACAGTATCTTTCAAAAAGCGAACAGCATTTATTTAAAGATGCAATTAGGCTGTTTTCAACGAATTAAAACGCAAAAAAAAAAACATAATAATGAAAAATTAAAAGAACGACGTCAACCTGTTTCCTTTATTTAAGATCTTCATATTTGTACTAATGCAAAGTTGTCCAATTCTGAAATGACAAACGAACTTGAATCATATCTTACTTTATCAATTGGGTCTAAAGTAATGTTATGTTCTAATTTGGGGGCCGAAAAAAGTCTAGTAAATGGAGCTTTAAGTTGTATTGCAGATATTATTTATGAAGAAAATCACGGGCCACCAGAGCAGATACCTCGAATAATCATGCTTAAATTTGAAAACTACAGTCATTCAACTGATGAGAATGGCTGCGTTACGATTCCACTCATAACTAAATTCTAGAAAAATGGAAATATAAATTTCTTAAGAAAGCGATTCCTCTTCAGTTAGCTTTTGCAGTTACAATTCATAAATCCGAAGGTTTAACATTAGATAAAGCAGTCGTAGATATTCAGGATAAAGAGATATCAGTTGGCTTAACGTTCGTAACGTTGGCGAGAGTGAAAACCCTTCAAGGTTTAGCATTCAATAGAAAATTTCCTTCCGAGATATCCTACGATATTAAAAATTCTCATATGCTAACATGCAGAAAAAAAGAAGAAATTAGAATGAAAAGTTTTACATTTAATAATTCTTAGTATCAACGGGAGCAGATTTCAAATGTTTTTCCAGAAAATAGGTTTTTGAAGAAGAACTTTCTTCAAGCTCTCTTCGAATATATTATTCTAAGATTGCTATCAAAGATTATTTGATGTGAATTACAAAGATTAGAAACATACTTATTTCAAACCATTTGAGAAACCACCAGAGGCTATTGCAAAATGTAAAAAGAGCTTTAAGTTGAAAATTTAAAAATATTTTGTAAAATTCTGCTTCGAAAATATTTTTATTCATACCAGTCTTATATCATAAATAAAAAACTCCAAGGAAATTCTTAGTTATTTGGCTGAATTTACATTTCTAAAATTAAAATGTGCCAAAACATAAAATAGCGTTTTTGCTTAACAAAGATACAAAAATAATATTAAAAAAAAATATTGTTACTTTCAAATATTTATCTTATTAAATAATGCTTCCCGAATCTAAACAAAGCATGGCTTTTGCTAGTGATATAATATATTTGTTATAGCATATTCATTTTGGATTTCGTACGTGTAGGCTGACAAGTTCCGATAAGAAATAATGAGAAGTTGAACGATGAACTAATATCCGTGGAACAAAAGTTTAGACTCTTTCGTTTGATTTTATCAAAACCTAATACGTATCTGACTCCTTGCGGACTCATTAGTGTGGTGAATGTACTAAGTTCGATTACATATTAAGATAAATCGTCCTTGAAACAGCTGTGTTCATAACCTGCGGAAACTCATCGACTGATAATAAACTCCTGAAACAGTAAAGAATTTATTCAATATTTTTATATTCTTGTAATTATGTGCAGTAAAACTCTTTTTAATGATTTTTCTTATTTTTTCCTTAAAATATAAAGAATAATAATAAAAGAAGTGAGAGACAGACAGAGATAATGGAATTATATTAATATAAAATTTTATGTAGTACAAAAAATTTCGAGTTACGAGTATTTAAAAACATCTATGGTTAAAGGTTATAAAATATTAACAAGCATTATTCTTACTAATTAATTTTCCGGCTGTGATATATTTGTTTTAGCACAATAATTTTTCATTTCGTATGTGTAGTTTATCGGCTTACCAGATCTGATAAGAAATAATGAGAAGTTGAACAAATAACTAATTTCCGTGAAACAAAAGTTTAGACTCTTTCGTTTGACTTTATCAAAAACTAATACGTTTATAAATTATATCTATTGGGGAATCCTGATATGTTCCGTTACCTGTCTAACTCCTTATGGACTCATTAGTGTAGTTAATGTACCAAGTTCGATCACATAATAAGAGAAGCCGTCCTTAAAACTGTTGTTTACATAACCTGGAGAAACGCATCGACTGATAATAAACTCCCGAAACAGTAAAGAATTTTAATCTATATTTTAATATTCTTGGAATTACGTGCAGTATAAAACTGATTTTGTTTTCTTAAAAAATAAAGAATAATAATAAAAGAAGTGAGAGAAAGACAAAGATGGTGGAATTGTATTACCGTAAAGTACCGTAAGTTGCCTTCTTTATCAGACAATCTGATAAAGGTATTTTAATCTGATGATTTTAAAGGAGGGGAGCTTATAATTGGAACTTGTCTGAAACGAATAAGAAAATTAACTGTGTGAGGAGGTATATTTGGAATTTATTAAATTTCACAGGGTTTATACAATTTTCAAAATAAAATAAGTCAAATTAATATTTTTTGCTTTTAAAATTCCCTTCCGTAGAAGCTGAGTAGTTTAAACTAATAAAAATAATGAATTAATGAAACTAATTTACGTAAAATAATTAAGTTAGATATGAAAGAAATATGAACAAATATTATAAAAATTATATTCATAATAAATATTTATTAAATTTTAGTGCATAAGATAAAACTTGAAGGGGAGGGCTTATAAATGGTATTTTAAAAAAAAAGGAAAATTTCAAATATATGGGGGGGGGCTTATATTCGGAGGGGGGTTTACTTTCGGTACTTTATGGTAATATAAAATTTTTTTGTAGTGCAAAAAAAATTGAGTTATTTCAAAATATCTATTGTTAAAGGTTTTAAAATATTAACAAGCATAATATATAGATTTTCTGTTTTAATTTTGCACTATATTCATTAGGGTGGGTCTAAAAAACCGAAATATTTATAATCGAAATGTAATAGAGAGGAAAAGTTGCCTTTTGCAATAAAGAATAAATTCGTAAAATATTATACCGATCGGTTAATATCTTTTACCGCCGCAATGGGGCCAAATTTTCAAAAATTAGCTAAAAACATTTTTTTTTAATATATATTTTTTAATTATCCAAACGTACGAATGCAATTTCTAATAGGACGCAATAGCTACATGAAGATATAAGAAATGTCCCGGTAAATGTTCCTTATGATAAAATTATATCTTTTACTGCCGCAAAGGGACCATATTTTAAAAGAAAAAGGTCAAAATTTCAGTTTTTCTAAATTTTTTATAATTCTTATAATATGTATAGAAGTAAATAAATTTACTTTATATCTATTTATATGTCATAAATTTTGTTAACTATTTGTCATAGAATGAAAAATAAAAACGGCAATTATTCATTGTTCTTGACGATCGCTTCATCTACTGCTGTTTTACTGCATATAAGCTGTTCATATACCACAAATCACAAAAATCTCTCAATTCTAAAAAAAAAAAAAATAACTACCGCTGTCACCGCCGCCGGTTTTGAAATTTTTGTGACAAGAGGTCTTTCTTCGTTAATATTAAGAAAAATATTGCGTACAAAAATATGAAAATCGGTGGTGTTATAGAGAAATGTTTGATAAACATGCTGATGCAGACAGTTTTCAAATCGAAGAATTATTTTAAGAGATATTTATACTAAAGTTGGACAAAATCGTTCCATTAAAAAAGGCTTATAGCAGCAAAAACTACACATGGGAATGTAATCATTTTTAGATCATTTTATGCGTTAGAATTTGCCGGTGTGCAGATTGCATTATTTTTTTTAATTTGATTCATTTTTGGAGGTTTTATTTCTATTTTAAATTGAAATTTTCAGCATTTCTAGAGATATTTTTTACATTATTTTAGAAAATGGTATAAATTTACACTGTTGCCAACTGTATAAACAGCGCAAACAATAACGTTTTCTTCAAATAAAAAAATTATTTACACGTGACTATTATAAACAGAAAAAAATCATTTGTAATTAGAATTAAATAATTATGTACAAAAAGCAGGAACTTATTAAAAATTACGTCATAAAAAGTATACACGTGAATTTTAAAAGAGAAAGGATATTGTAAAATAATAAATTCATTAACATGCGTTAGAAGTCTTAAATAGGAAAAATTACGTCATATGTACGTCACATTACAGTTATTACATAAAATGAACACAAAATAATATTGGAAAACAGTTTAAATTTAGAAATTGCGCTAAACATTTATTTGATATTTTGAGAGGATCTTTTCAACTATTTTTGTTAGGAAAGCGCAAATAATATTTCCTTTCTAACAAAAGTATTTTCACCTGAATATTTAAAAAGGAACGAATAGCTTGGTCAAAATTACATCAGATTAAAAACGATTAATTTAAAATGTCTCATTTAAAAGAACTTTCTTTTCGCTTTGTTAAAAAATACCAGGAGACAAAGACTCTGTTTACTTAATTCCTTTTATATTAGCTTATTTTGAAATGTTGTTACACGTGTCTACGTCATCAAGTTATTTTTATTTCGACGTTTATTTGTATTTTTATTAATGTTGTACTAATTTATTTGTTCTTTCGTTATTTAAAATAAATATTATGTCAATTTGTATAATTTGGCCAGTGGTTTGGCGATTTGTATAATTTGGCGAAATTGATCGACTGGATAATCAAGTAGTACCGCAGCGGATTTGCCGTTAAAATTCCCCAATCAAAGATAAATGAATAGAAATCCGTTTATAGGGAGATCGTCACTGTTTTTTAAATTATAATTCAATCTTTCGAAATCTTTTTAAAGCTGATCAAATTAGCGTGCATTTAGAGTCTGCGGTGTCTGGACGGGGGTTGGCGAGCGTAGCTCGTAGGGGGCCGAGCCCGCCAGTGATATAAAATGAACAAGATATTTTAGCATTTTATTAATTAAAATACAGAGATGTTTAACCTAAACGGATTAAATAAACTTAAAATGAAGAAGTATTTAAAGTAAATGAATTTTATAATATGACTTGCTTTCAAATAAAGCCATTGTTCCTCCAGGGAGCGAAATTGGTCATATGTGATCTTCACTCTGTTCTGATCCACAAACTTTACCACCACTTCATTGACTAATTTCACGCATCTTTCTACTGAATGAGAGGGACGAGAAAAGTTCTAATAGCTGGTATGGTTAATGGAACTTTCTAAACTCACCAGCGTTGTTAGATCGTCAGTCGACAGACAAACTGTAACAGGTGGTTTCGTTAGTTTACAGTTTTGCCTTTCGACTAAAGCCATGTAATTTTAAGCTTCAAAGTACAAGTCTGGAATGACGAAATGACGGCTGGCTTTATTCGTGTCCACAGAACTTCGTGCTTTGACAATTTTCAATTTTGGCAGTCGGCTGATGCAGTACATTTTCAGGATGTACTCAATGAGTACATCCTGAAAGTGTACTGTATCAGTTGGTTCACAATTAAAATTAATCCATCATGTTTTTCAGATTCTGTGGACTATAATTAGTAACCCCCGTTACTTGCCATATCATCTACGAAAGATTACAGCTCCTGTAATTTCACGAAATGCCTGTTTCGCAAATCATGAAAATAGCCTCATTGGAATGAAAGCATATGAAGGAGAGGACATCAGGACACCAGCCATAAAAAAAAAAAAAAAATGCCAAATTTTGAAGTTCTGTAGACACGAATAGTGCCATCTTTCGCTTCTTCATTCCAGACTTGAACTTTGAAGCTTAAAATTGTATGGATTTAATCGAGTGGCAATACTGTAAACTAACGGAAACTACGTGTTGCGGTTTGTCTATGGATTAAGGCGCGCCACGCACCAGGGAGATATGCAACAAAAAAGCGTGAGGCATGCGACAATTTCACCCTGCTAACAAAGAAAAAACCGGTTTGAACAGCAGAATTTGCCGCATGTCTCACAATTAATGACGCATGTCTCTCTGGTGTGTGGCGCGCCTAACGATCTAACGACACTGGTCAAGTTTTGAAGGTTCGATTAAATATACCAGCTACTTTAATTTCCCTTGTGCCATTTAATCAGTAGAAAGATGCGTCAAATTAGTCTCTAAAGTACTGGTAAAGTTTGTGGACCAGAACAGAGGGAGGATCACATATGATCAATTTCGTTCTCTCGAGGAACAATGGCTTTATTTGAAAGCAAGTCATGTTATAAAAATTCATTTACTTTAAATACTTCTTCATTTTAAGCTTATTTAATCGTTTAGGATAAGTATCTCTGCATTTTAATTAATAAAATTCTAAAATATTTTATTCATTTTATATCATTTTTGTGATTTGTGGTGCATGAACTGCTGATATGCAGCGAAACAGCAGTAGATGAAGCGATCGTCAAGGAAAATGAATGATTACCTTTTTTATTTTCCAGTCTATAACAAATAGTTAACAAAATTTTTGACATATTAATAGATATGATGTAAATTTATTTACTTCTAGACATAAGGTGACTGCACTAGTAATTGATACCCCTCCAGTAGTTGATCAAATTTTTGAAGTATTGCGTCATTTCCGGCGGAAATGAATTTTACAAGTGACAGTACACATAATATTTTTGTTTAAATGTTAGTGCACCTGTTGCCATATTGTTTCCAGCTGTCTTCTGTAAGAGAAGCCATATTATGATTTTTTTCATTTGAAAGTGTAAAAATTTAGTTTTTGATTAGTTGGAGACAATAACGGTAAGTTAAAATAATCCCCTTCCATCTTGCTTATTTAAACTAATATTTTTATAAGAATTGTCGTTAATCACAGCCCAAGGATGATATTTTAAATATTAATTTTTAGATTTTCGATTGACTTCTTTTTAGGGGTTGAAATTTGACTGGTCAACTTCTGGTCTTATTAAATAAGCAAATTCCAGAAATTGATCATCTGTGATCAATTATTGGTTTCGCGAACTCTAGTTATTGATCAGCATATAACTACCGGCTAACAATATGCGTAGTCATTAGTTGATCATTCTTTAATTTATTTGCTTACCAAGAAATTATTGCTTATTTTCGGAATTCATTCTGCCGCTGAAAAAGAAATTCTTCCAGTACTCAGAGGAAGATCTGCGACCAGCCGCTGAAGACGTAAGAGAAAAGGGTGTTTCCATAATTTCGAATCAATAGCCATATTCGAAATGTTCCACCTATATTTACTCAAAAAGTTTTTTGTTTGTTTGTTTGTTTGTTTTTTTAGGTCAAAGAGTAAAGGTGAGACTGGTGAGACATTCATCAGTTTAAACAAAGAAGAGGAACAGCTCCTTGTTGATTGGGTAAATGCATATGCCAAAAAAGAGTTCCCGATTAAGAGGAGGACTTTATTTAAAACCGTAAAAAAACATCATTGAAGCCGATAAAAGGCCAAACCCTTTTGCAAACTCAACTCCGTGGAAAACAACTTAGCTTAAACGATTCATGCGAAGAAACAGTTTGATAGCTGAGAGGTATGTAGGTGTTATCAACACTGCAAGAGCAGAAGTGTCAGAGCCAAACATTCGCGAGTTGTTCCAAGAACTTAACATATATCTTGAAACTGAAGGCTGTTTTGACCTTCTTGATTCCAGGAGAGTTTTTAATGCTGATGAAAGCAGTTTTTAAATTTGTCCAAAAACGGGAAAAGTTTTAGTACCCATTTCATTCAAAATGTTATATGAAATAAAAACAGGTCATAAAAAAGAAGCTATAACCGTGATGGCTAAATTCAATGCAGCAGGAGAGGTTATTCCTGGGATGATCGTTTACCCATTGCAAAAAATATCACGTGAAATTGCACAGAAAGTACCAGACGACTGGGGAATAGGTAGATCAAATAAATGTTGTATGTATGGAAGCATCTGCTTTGAATATATCGCAGATATATATTTGCCATAGTTGAGAAAGTAAAATAACCCATATTACTTTTGGTGGATGGCCACAAGAGCCACTTAACTCTTGAAGTGGCAAAGTTATGCTCAGAGAATCAAATCCTTTATTTCATTCCTTAACCGAATGCAATACACATATTCCAACCAGCTGACGTTGCTATTTTCAGGCCTCTCAAAGTGCGCTGGCAGAAAACTGTTTACGATTGGAAAACTAAATCTGGAAACAAAGTGGCCACAAAAAAAGTATTTGGACCTTTGATTGCAAGTGAATTTCGAGAAGCAGCAACTTCGAAAGTCTTTAAAAACGTCTTCCAGAAATGCGGTCTGTTTCCGTTTAACCCAGATGACTAGAAAAGGTGCATTAGCAGTAAGCAACGACATTCTCCGCCTACAAACCCACGTGAAAATTAGTCTAAAGTAGGAGTAGCGGAAAAATTCGAAGTCCAGGCGCTTTTGTACATTGAATCCCTATTCATAAAAGGCAGAGCTCAGAATTTCAGAAGCGTAGAAGGGCACGAATGGGAGGGTGATGTTGAGACTCTTGAATTGGTCCATGTCTGGAGGCAAATGTCTTGAATAAACTTAAACGAACATTGCGACACCAGAGAGTGAACCTGAATCGCCAGTTCATGATATCCTATCACCAACTGCTTAAATTGCTCTATAATTTGATGATCCCCCAACAACATTTGATTTATTATCATGCAACACCAGGTCCTTCAAGGCAGATGGACCACTTTCAAATTATGCGACTCCTCAGCTCCCAAAAAACGTAGTCTAGGTAAAGTAAAAAATTTCAGTCCTGCTTTTGCAGACAACATTCTATGGCCTCACAACTCGCCAGAGAAAAAAAAAATAAACAGAGAAGAGACGGTTGCCTTATGCTACAACGTCAAAACAGTGGATAAAGTCTTTCGAAGAAAAGGAAAAGGAAAAAGAATACAAAGAAAGGATTCAGAAAAGGGAAGAGAGGAAGCAAAAACTTATACATCAGAGACAAGATATAGCACTATCTAAAATTCCGTCTAGGCGGGAAAAAAACGACTGAGCAACTCAAACAGCTTTGAGTCCAGTGCCAAAGTTTCGTCCGGTGAGATTGTGTGAGTGGAATCCTGAGATGAGAAAACTGCCCATACTTAGCAGACGGTGCAAAAGTATATTGATGAGAGCGTTGTCATTTTGTATTAAAATATCTAGAAGGGGTGAGTTCGCGATTAGCGTGTAGCTAAAGACCCAGTATAAATATAAATAGTTATACCAAAAGTTTTTTCATTAATAATGAAAGATAGAAATTTATTTTCTTACCTTTCTGGTAAAGCAGACATATGCTGGTTTGCTGCATGTGAAAACAAACTATGTATTTTATTTATTTATTGGATGTGAAAAATATCTTCTTAGAATGATGGGAATGCGTTTGTACAGAAAAACTATTTAATGCACGACGATGTCTAGATTACACGGACGAACACATACACACTAAAAAAAGGAATAAAATAAAAGAGTTAAGTGAGGGTACTATAGAAGTAATAACACTAAAATCCAGTAGGAGATGCAAATCTTCCATTGGACAGAGAGTTAACGCACTAAAAAACCGTGCGTCTTGGCCTCACGAGATCGGGCCTAGAAGTGTAGAAGTAATAGGGGCCCACAAGAGTTAAAACAGAGTAAAAAAAAAAACTTGAAACAATACAGTCTGCTTAATAAGCAAAAAGGTTCTATTTAAAATCAGTTTATCAGGAAATGTCTGTGGTGCTGCGATCTATTGACGCCTTTTCGAAACACAAGTCTTTTACACAATCCTTCTTTAGTTTGTGACCTTACGCTGCGATGACTCACGGAAGTGTCGCCATCTTGGAACATATTTCACAACTAAAAGAGACGCGTTGCACGTATCACGAAGAAATCGTCATTTCACAAGCGGAGTGATGTTTGACATAAAATTACTTACACTGTGACGTTTTCCAACACCCCCGCTTTTTATGTCAAACCGACGAGCGTAGAATGTTTAACTTGTTTCTCAAACACTCGAAATGAGGCTTAGGCAACGGCTTGGTGAGCACGTCTGCCAGCATTAACTTCGATGGGCAATAAGTTATTTTGATTATACCATTCTGGCATAGATGTCTGATGTGGTGATACTTAATTTCCACGTGTTTAGTCCTTGTCTGTGCCTTTTCGTTTTCGGTCAATCTTATGGCTGATAAGTTATCTTCGTACAACGTTACGGGTAGTTGTTGACGCAGTTCGAGGTCATTTAATAGGTCTAACAACCACGAAATCTCTTGACCTGCATTAGAGGCAGCGATATATTCAGCCTCCGTGGAGGAGAGTGCTGTGCAACTCTGCTTCCTCGATGACCATGCCAATATATTATTTCCTAATTTGAACAAGTTTCCAGTGGTGGATTTCCTGTCTATTCTGTCGTTTCCCCAATCGGCATCGCTATATGCCGTTAGGATCGGAGGTTTTGTTTTATCTATGACGAATTTAAGACCTTTGGTAGTAAGCAGATATCTAATTAATTTCTCGATAGCTTGCCAATCGACTTCCCTTGGGGATTCATTCCTTCTTCCCAGGATGTTAACGACTGATGCTATGTCGGGTCTAGTTAAAGTTGCAATGTATAGAAGCCCTCCTATAGCCTGTCTAAATTTTACGTTATCTCCCATTAGTTTCCCGTTTGGATCTAGATTAAAGTAGTTAGTATTCATGGGTGTATACGTAGGCTTACCATTTAACAAATTGAATTTTTCTGCGATTTGTATTATTTTGTGTTCCTGGTCTAACTCTAGATTACCGTTTGCTTTTTCCTTTATGTTTATGCCTAAATATTGTGTGACTTGACCCAAATTTTTGATTTCGTATTGCTTTGATAATTCAGTGTATATTTCGTGTGTGTCTGTTTTGTCTCCTGCGACTAAGATGTCATCAACATACACTATTATGTATGCGATTTTTCCATCTTGGACTCTTTTGTACAGACATTTGTCTGACGCGCATTCAACGAAATTTAGTTCTTTTAGAGATTTACTTATTTTTTGGTTCCATGCCCTAGCTGCCTGCTTAAGGCCGTAAATCGCTTTGTTTAAACTACAGACTTTATCTTCTTCCCCTTTTGTTATGTATCCCTCTGGCTGATGCATATAGACCTCCTCTTCTAAATCGCCATGTAAGAAAGCAGTTTTGACATCTAGGTGAGTTATTTTAAGATCTTTGTACACCGCTGCGTTTAAGAATGCTCGTAGGGTGGTATGCGCTACAACGGGTGCGTAGGTCTCGTCGAAATCGCTTCCATATTTTTGAGCATATCCCTTAGCGACCAATCTGGCTTTATATCGCTCTATAGACCCGTTCGCTCCCCTTTTTGCCTTAAACGTCCACCTACAACCTATGACGCGTTTTCCCGGGATAGGTTTTATTAATCTCCAAGTATTATTTTGCTTCAGAGAATCTATTTCCTCACTAGTGGCTTTTAGCCATTTATCTTTAGTTTCTACGTCATTGATATTTTGTAGGTCTGTCCATGACTTTGGCTCCTGAATGTGACACAGGTTTGCGCTTATTCCATAACGGTTAGGTGGTACACCACGATTTTGTCTCTGCGATCTTCTCGGCTCAAGGGATGTGTCGGTCGGGGTGTTATTCTGATTATCGTCGCGCTCTTCTAGATCAATTTCAATATTATCTGCGGGAGTTTGTTCGATGTTTTGATTTTCTTTGGCGGGTATAATTTCCTCATCTTTTATACCTTCTTCGAAGAATTTTACGGTTCTAGATATTATAATTTTATTTTCACCCGTATATATCCTATAGCCCTTGCTTCTGAAATCATATCCCAACATTATTCCCTCGATGGCTTTCTCATCTAATTTATTTCTTTTAGGTTTGTCGACATAGGCAAATGCCTTACATCCGAATGTTTTGATGTTCGAGAGATCGGGTTTTCTTTTATGCCAAAGTTCATAGGGTGTCATGTTATTTTTGTTAGCCTTTGTTGGTAGACGGTTGATGAGGTAGGTGGCAGACATGACAGCTTCCCCCCAGAATTGCTTAGGTAACTTGGCGTCCGACAACATGGTTCTAGCCATTTCCACTATCGTTCTATTCTTTCTTTCTGAAACACCGTTCTGTGGGCTAGAATAGGGAACACTCAATTGACGCTCTATCCCGTTTTCTATCAGGCAGTTTTCAAATTCGTCACTGATATACTCTTTTGCGTTATCGGACCTGATTGCCTTTATCAACTTGCCAAATTTATTTTTTGTTAGCGCTATGTATTCTTTCAGTTTGATAACGGCTTCCGACTTATGCGCGATTAAGTATGTTATTGTGTACCTGCTATAATCATCCGTGAATGTTATAAAGTACCTTTTCCCTCCTATCGTTTCAGTATTCATGGGGCCACATATATCGGAATGTGCGAGGGTACCGATGTCTTTGCTTCTGTTTGTGGCTACTTTAGGGTAGGGCAGAGCGGAAAGTTTCCCTTCAATGCACTTGGTGCATCGCGTGTCATGTTTACATTTGTTAATTGTTATCCCATTGGCTAATTCATGATTAACGAGGTATTTAATATCATCAAAATTTTTGTGTCCGAGTCTTCGGTGCCACAATGAAATACAATTTGTATTGTTACAGAAAGTTTGAGTACTTATAGTATAGCCGTAATCATCTTCAGGGTTTAATACGTAGAGATTATCATTTAATTTAGCTGTCAAGATTATATTATCATCTTTGACAAATAAACATGCATTTTTCTCGAAAATTACCTTTATATTATTTTCAGTGGCTTTCTTAACTGACAATAAATTGCCCTTTAGTTCTGGACAGTACAAGACGTTTCTTAGTGTAATGTAGTGGTTTTTGTCTGTTTTTATTTTTACGTCGCCCATACCTTCCGAATTAAGCCTTTTTCCATTAGCGATTGTTATATTCCCAAAATTCCCGGCTGTGAATGTAGCAAAATTTGTTTTTGCTGATGCAACGTGCCTGGTGCAACCCGAGTCAATGATATATGTGTTTGGATCTGTTGTTTGTGTTTGGTTAATTTTTACTGACTCAATTTCAAAATTGTTTTCCACTGGGAAGAGAGGAATGATCGATTGGTTGACCTCATCCTCTATATTTGATTTGCTGTTAAAGCAAAAATTCGAGGAGTCTGTTTTACTACCATTGTGTTGATTTTTGGGGTTTATCGAATTGGCTTTAAAGTTGGCATGGTTGTTAAATTTATTACTGTTATAATTTTCACTTCTTTGGTAATTGTTTTTCTGTTTGTTTTTTAATTTGTAACACTCTGAACGAGCGTGCCCATCTCGTTGACAGTAGCTGCAATACTTTTTGCTACCTTTATTTACAATTTTATATGCTGTGTCCCTTGGTCGTGTGCTGGTGTTTTTGTATTCGGTTCGATGAGAGTACTCGTCGATGAGTTTGTTCTTCACAAACTCGAGGTCTAGATCCTTTTCGTCTCTAGCCTCCATGCTCGTTATAAGAGGAGCATATGACTGAGGCAAGCTGCAAAGCATAAGAGCCACGATGTGCGAATCATTTATGAGCTCTCCAATGGCAGCGAGTTTGTCGCGGATAGTTAAAATATTGTTGATATGTAGATTTAAGTCTCCGCCCTCATTGAGCCTTTGCGAGTATAGTTTCCTCAAAAGGAATAATTTGGATGATAAATTCGCCCTTTGGTGAACACTTTTTAATCTTTCCCAAATTTCTTTGGGAGATGTCAAATGTCTAATATGCACGATTTGTGTATTTTCAATGCACAAACAAATTATGGCTTTCGCCTTAGCCGCGTTTTTAGTATATGTATCATCGGGTGTGGCAGGTGGAGATTCTGTTATATATTTAAATAAATCGTCTTTAATTAACAGATTTTCTAATTTGAAACACCAATGATTGTAATTATTATCATTTAGTTTCTCCACTGCCGTAATTTCTTTTGTGGCTGACATAGCGTGTTATTCAAGTTTTATAAATTCTTTGATAACAAATATATTTACTATAAGAAGTTTGTGACTTTCTTAAAATAATTTCTTAGAATATATTCATAAATATAAATAAAATGATCAGTTATTCACAATAATCAATCAATATTCGTTCACAATAATACTCTTTTTGCGATATTATATATATCGTTATTTATTCATGCACATTTATTTTTATTTTCATGTATAAAGTTCAATATTTCATATCTCATATGTGCATCTTGTTCATCATTTTATCACAATCAGATAAACAAATTTTTATTACTGGGTTTTTTTTATTTTCATTTATTTATTTATTTACTTTCCCCTTCAAATCATCTCTCATAATCTATTAAAATATCTAGAAGGGGTGAGTTCGCGATTAGCGTGTAGCTAAAGACCCAGTATAAATATAAATAGTTATACCAAAAGTTTTTTCATTAATAATGAAAGATAGAAATTTATTTTCTTACCTTTCTGGTAAAGCAGACATATGCTGGTTTGCTGCATGTGAAAACAAACTATGTATTTTATTTATTTATTGGATGTGAAAAATATCTTCTTAGAATGATGGGAATGCGTTTGTACAGAAAAACTATTTAATGCACGACGATGTCTAGATTACACGGACGAACACATACACACTAAAAAAAGGAATAAAATAAAAGAGTTAAGTGAGGGTACTATAGAAGTAATAACACTAAAATCCAGTAGGAGATGCAAATCTTCCATTGGACAGAGAGTTAACGCACTAAAAAACCGTGCGTCTTGGCCTCACGAGATCGGGCCTAGAAGTGTAGAAGTAATAGGGGCCCACAAGAGTTAAAACAGAGTAAAAAAAAACTTGAAACAATACAGTCTGCTTAATAAGCAAAAAGGTTCTATTTAAAATCAGTTTATCAGGAAATGTCTGTGGTGCTGCGATCTATTGACGCCTTTTCGAAACACAAGTCTTTTACACAATCCTTCTTTAGTTTGTGACCTTACGCTGCGATGACTCACGGAAGTGTCGCCATCTTGGAACATATTTCACAACTAAAAGAGACGCGTTGCACGTATCACGAAGAAATCGTCATTTCACAAGCGGAGTGATGTTTGACATAAAATTACTTACACTGTGACGTTTTCCAACATTTTGGAAAATATTGGAAATGGAAAAAGAAGAAGCGACCGTGGCTTCCACGCTGGCATGTGGGCGAGTATGGAAGTTGTAATTTTTTATAGCTGGTATCAAGTTATTTCCACATAGAACACACAAAAATCCGTAGAACAAAAAATTCTATCTCCGTCCCTGAATTAGAGTTTCAATATTGTTTATAAGTTATTGTATTTTTTTACTTTTATTCGTCTAATTAAAACGTTTATTATTCTCAAATAGTTTAATATTTTCAACTTACATTGAAAAAAAAAAAGATCAAAATCACCAGTGATCAACTACTGGAATGAAATCGATCAAAAGCTGGATTCGCCTGATCAACTACTAGAGAAATAGCAATTAAAGAAACTATTTATTTATAATTCTGTTCCTATTTAGTTTCAGCAGAATTTAATTACTGTCCATTATAGGACATTCATTAATGGTTGTAGAAATCCTGTTTGTTTACTCCTAAAACTTAAAAGGGAGGAAATATAATAAAAACCCCGTAACACCGACCTTATTTGCTCAACTACTGAATCGGTCACCCTATTA
Source organism: Maratus speciosus (assembly GCA_963932465.1). Classification (NCBI taxonomy): domain Eukaryota; kingdom Metazoa; phylum Arthropoda; class Arachnida; order Araneae; family Salticidae; genus Maratus; species Maratus speciosus. The sequence goes on along the minus strand of OZ010792.1, from coordinate 211,995,967 downwards.
TAGAAATTATAAAAATTTAGAAAAAATGAAACTTTGAAATTTTTAGATTTTATTTTTTTAAATATGGTCCCTTTGCGGCAGTAAAAGATATGATTTTATCATAATGAGCATTTACCGGGACTTTTCGTATATCTTCATGTAGCAATTGCGTCCTATTAGAAATTGCATTCGTACGTTTGGATAATTTAAAAAATATATTGAAAAAAACATTTTCTTTGCGATTTTTGGAAACTTTGGACCCCTTGCGGTGATAAAAGATATTAACCGATCAGTATAATATTTAACGGATTTATTCTTTATTACAAAAGGCAACTTTTCCGCTCTATTACATTTCGATTATAAATATTTCGGTTTTTTCGACCAACCATAATATTCATTCTGTGAACAAACAAAAACAAAACATTAATATATTTAATACCATTAAGGCTGTTCTCAACTGCTCTGCTCAACAAGCGAAAAACGTTTTGACACATTTCAAAATTCATTTTTTAACGGAAAGATATAAAATTGGAAATCCTGGAGATAGAAGCGATTTGGAATCGAACTGTGTTTTCCATTTTTTGATCAATAAATTACCTATTGAGTTATAAACAATTTTGATCACGTGACTAACACGTTTTTGAATCTTTCTTCAGTGGTTTTTCTCCTTTCGCGTGTAAATTCCGTTCAAAACGGCCATTTTGAGACTATTTTCTGAAAGATCTATTGCGGTTGAAAAAAAAAAGGAAAAAACAGCTCAATTACATAGTTTCTGAAAATCAACAGCTGCTAATTTTATGCATTTCCGAACAAAAATAAATTTAAACTTATGCCATAAATTTGCCCTTTTCTATTTGAGCCTTAACAAGATATTTCAAACTTTTCAATATATATATATATATATCTTGCTAATGTAGGTTCGGAATGATGTCATTTTATGCCACACATTTAGTCTTTTCTTCAGGTTTTTTATTTTTTTTTTCAAATTTTTTATCTCATATACATTTACAATCGAAAAAAAAATAGTGGTCATAAAAGGAATATTGTGCTATTAAAATATCGATTAAAGATACCAAGAATCTTAAATTTAAATACCCTCGAAAATGGTTTACTTTTTTACATAATTGCCGAAATAAATGTCTCTGATTCAAACTTTTCTGGTTCTTCAGATCCATTAGTAATATCACGACGATTAGAGTTATAAAGTGGTACTTAACAAATGTAAGAAAAGCGTGCTTTCCACGCGAGTAAATTAGGAAGAATAATTGCAGCTCTATTTCTTTTTTCCCATATAATTTAAAGATGTTTAAAATGCATAATTTATATTGAAGCTGTTCAAAACTTCAAATATTTCAAAGTTTATGACAAAAATATTTTATGTAAATACATTAAAATTTATATTTTGTGTAAATAAAATAAAATACAGTGTTTATTTAAGTATAATAAATGTATTGTAATATATATTTTATTTAAAAATATTTAAAAATTAGTTTACCTTTAGATTTTAAAATGCGACAACCAACCAACAAACATTCAACCTGCAAATTATTCAACCTGCAAATTATTCAACCTGCAAAATACTTAAAAATTTGTGTGAATGTCGGAAGTAGAAACTGCTATTATATACATTGTTTAATATAGAATTTCAATAAAAAGGGATAATCTGATATTATTTTTAGAGATATAAAGCATAGATCTACTACATTGCATTTTATGTCTCATTTAATTTAATAAAAATGATTCACACGTTTAATTTTTTTTTCCATAGTTGTATTTTTTCAAACATGTACACGACAATAATTTTAAGATTTAACTTTTTCTTCACTTCTTTCATAAAATCAAACAAGGAACGCCTACAAGTGTAAGTAATTAACACGAAAACATATAAAATGTTAACAATTTTGGCAGAAATTTAACTAACTTTAGCTATTTATATTCAGGGTGATTATAATTGAAACTCCAGTTTTAAAACACTGTTACCTAAAAGCTACTATTCAGAATGACTTGGCATTTCATATCAAAATTTTTGATGTAATGTAGTTTTGTTTGGCGAACAGAAAGAAAGACAAAAAGTAAAACACGCAGGAAGCAGGATTTCTGCTTTTCAAGAATCGAGTGCACCCCCTGATATTTTCGTTTTAAGCCTTAAAATAACTTTTTACTTTATTGAAAATGACGTCATTTGCATCAGTTGAAGAATTCCACATTTCGATCGTATCTTTAGAAACATCAATAGAAAATTATGCATATGACGTCACTATCGCGAAATAATACACAAACCCAGCAAAAAAGCGATGTCATAAAATCGACAAAACAAAAATCGACTATCTAATTATCCATATGCCTTATTTGTTTATAACATTAATATGGATACTTAAATTTAAATATAGTTTATAATAGTGTTTTACAAGAAATCATAAATTCATATTTTTTCAAAGTAGCACTTAATTTAATTACAATTTACTTCAGTTTTTATGAAAATATGTCAACAAAAAGATACAGTAATCTACAATTTACCCTTCACATTCTACAGAAAGGTAATACTTCAGTTGCCATGATTACAGAATTGGCATTAAAAATTACGATTGGTTGGTTGGTTGGTTGGTTGGTTGTGTTTATGTCGGCCAATTATCAACACGAGGGATATAGGCCCTATGGGGGGGGGAGTGCCCTTCGTGGGGGTCTTTCTAAGGGAACCTAACCCGTATTAACGCTTGGAAGTCCAAGGTTCGAAGAAAACCACGAAAACTCCGAACGATCAGGCCGACGGGCGCGATTGGGATCGAACCCAGCACCTCCCGTCTACCAGCTTCGAGAGCAGAACCTCTCGGCCACTGGTGGGGCCTAAAAATTACGAAAATAAATATTATCCCAAAAATAAATTGTGATGCAGATTTCAAACAAATTGTACCTTAAAGGAATTTTGTTTCCCTATATGACGATGTAAAAATTGGAAATGTGGTTTGCTTAGAAATTTCCAAATTTGCAGCAGAGATTATCAGTATTTAACCATATACTGAGACATTTACTTCGTTTTACGGATGACTTATGTAACGTAACGTTATTCCTTTAGGGAAGACACTTTAATTGTTACCTGAAAGAAATAGTATATCGGAGGCTAAAATATCTATAGCTAGCACTATTTATATAACTTCAATAAAAACTTACTAACGAAGCTTACAACGGGGACGTATCCATTGACTAGATAATTCCCCGAGCACTGTTACTTGCTGTTCCACTGCTCGTTTATCTCCAAGACGATATTGTCACGTACATAATAATGTCACATCAATTGTTCTCCATACTCTGCCACGCTTTTTCGCCCCATTATCAAACTAAGCAATCATTCATAAAAAAATAACTAATAAGAAAAATTATTTAACTACAAGGAAGCAATAATTCTGGTTTTCAGAATTTAGTGTTGTCCCTCGATGATGAAAATAATTATATATATTACTATTATTACGAGGTGGAACATGTCGAATTGCGACAAAAAAATGTTTAAGATGGAAATTTTTCATTAATTTATAAAAAACCAACAAAACAAATATTGTTTTAACCTAAAGGTTAATGCTCTTCTGTAAAGATACTCCAAATTTTTGTATAACTATTCGTTTTATCAGTGAGTATTTTCAATTGCGTTATTTTCAAAAGCATTTCTACCTATGAAGAATTTCAAAGCCGCTGGAGTAAAAATGTTGCACTTCTACAAAATATATTTCAGTTTTAAGAAATAAAATACAAGTTTTTATTGTACATAAAATGGTGTCATTTGAATCCGCTGAAGAGTTCAATATTTACGATCCAGTTAAACAGTATCTATAAGAAAGTCTGCATACGACGTCACTATCGCGGAATAATATACAAACCCAGAAAAAAGCAAATTGGTAAACTGTACAAAAACAATTGACTATCAAATGATTCGTATACCTTCATTTATTTGTAGCATTAATATGGATACTTTTTATAATCGCGCCATTTTTTATGAGAAATCATTGATTGATATTTATTTTCAAAATGGCACATATTTTAATTATTTTTTTTTTCAGCTGTTATGTAAAAATGGCAACAAAACGATACAGCAATCTAAAATGTTCCCTTTACTTTCTGCATAAATCGAATACTTAAATTACGATCATTAAAGAAATGGCATTAAAATTTTCATAAAATAATAATATCTAAAAAATAAATTGAGTTGCAATTTTCAAACAAATTGTATCTTAAAGTAATTTTTCCCCTATACGATGGTGTAAAAATTGAAAATGTGCGATTCTTAGAAATAAAAAAAAAATGCAGTAGAGATCATCAGTATTTAACCGTATAATGATACATACATTTACTTCGTTTTACGCCTGTCTTATGTAACGTAACGTTATCTTTTAGGGACGACATTGTTGTTGCCTGAAAGAAATAGCATATCGTAGTTTAAAATATTCATAGGTAGCACTGCATAGATAACTTCACTGAAAATATACAAACAAGGCTTACAAAAATTGGACAAGTCCCCGAGCACTGTCACTTGCTGCACCACTGCCCTTTTATCTCCGCAACAATATAGCAGTACATGACTAAAGCCATACCAATTGCTCTTGCTACGCTGCCACGTTTTTCTCCCAAGAAATAATTTTCCAATTAGCAATCATTCATAAATGACTAACTGGACAGTGGACGTTAATTATTTTTTTCATCATTGAAATATAAAATTTTGTGCATATATACATTTCCTCATAAGCATGTAAAACACCTTAAAAGAAATTTCCAATCTTATTATAATTTTAAGATTTAAAAAAAAATTAAAATTTTCTAAATTTTCTAAAAAATAAAAAGCCCCGGGTATCATAATTTTTTAAGATTTGTCCTTGCCTTTGCATTTTAATTGACTTAAAACTCTATCACAAACAAATCTAAGCACCGATCTCATAAATAGTTCATTTTTACCCGACTGTCAAGAAGGGTTATGGTGTTTCACGCGTATCTGGGTATGTGGATTTCTTTATACCTTCGAAACATCCGATTTTACTGAATGAGGTCTCTATCGGTTTGTCTTAATCGTCCGATGGTTATAGGCTAGGTTTTAGGGACGTGTATGTGTATATAAATGTATATATAAATTCAAAATGGTGGCTGTAAAATACAAAATGGCGGTAGACACGATTTTTTTTTTTTTGACGCACCCTATTGAGTGGCATATCATTGGATAGGTCATTCAAAATGAAGACGGCGTTTCATTGACTATTTTACAGTCAGAAGCTCAGTTTAAATATTACACTACCTGGAAGTTGTGTAGGTAGGATCTCTAGCTTTACTGCAACTTTAACCATCATAGACATTTATAGGCCTCATCAACTCAGTGTTTATAGATAGGAACTAACAATTAAGCGCAACTTAAGAGTCATCAATACAAGTAAATAAAAAAATAGGTAAGTAATACAAAAAATAGTTTAACATTGGTGAGAAATAATTAATTAATTTGCTTTTTACTTAGTCGTGTTTTTTGATTTTTTTAAATTTAATTTTTACTTGCTTAGAATTTTTTTTCTTAATTTCATAGCGATTTTCATCCATATTTTGCTTTTAATACGTTGAAAATCAAACTTAATTATCTTAATGAAGTCGGATTTCAAAATACATGCTTAGTTTCTTTGTAAATAATATCAGTATTCGTCCTTATTAATTTCATGAATTTTGATAAAAAAAAAATTACGACACCTGGAGAATTTCAAAAATCTAAAAATGTTGAAAAATCAGTTTTGAGAAAAGCATATTTGAAGTACATTAAAAGGCCGAAAAACAGTTCTTTTACAAAATTCAAACGCTTGTAACTTTGCGAAAAATAATCGCTTTTATATACAGTTTTCGGCAAATGCCTCAGTACAAACTTCAGAATATATGCATAAAACTAATTTTCTATTTTGGGAACTATTTTTACTCAATTAAAAATACACGGTCCACAGGCCCCATAACTAATAAGAAAGCTTATTTAACAAGATATGTGTTAAACTAAACAATTTATCCATTCATTAACGTACACTTCATCGTAATAAGAATAAAAGAACTAAATCCCTATTTTTTTTGTTTTGAAAACTCGCACAGCACATACACTGTAAAAAAAAATCTGTGAAGTTACTAAAGTTTTTCTAGGAAACTGGGATTCCTAGAACTTTTCATGTAACGGCAACAACAAAATTTCATGTAACAGACACACTTTTGCGCCGAAAATCAAAAAATCTGTAAGGTTACTAAGAATTTTTTTGGAAACTGGGATTCCGAGAACTTTTCATGTAACTGCAGCCAGGGTTACAAATAAAAGTTTAGTAAGATTACTGAAATTTTAGCAGATTCATTTGTAAAATTACAGATTTTTGTAGCTTTACAAAAACTAGTTTTGTAGATTTGCAGCTTTTTTCGTACAGTTACAGGTGAAAGTTTAGTAAGCATGTAACTTTACATCTGTAGAACTACAGATTTTTTTTTTACAGTGCAGTGAAAAAATGACTTGCATCCCTAGCAGACGCCAGTTATTTAGGATAGGAATCCCTTCCTACATTCGAAAATACGAGCGTATATGTTTAAATACCAGCATCTAATCCATTCAAATAAACTATTAGGCAGCTCGAGTCAAGAACTCTAAGATCAGTCTTGCAATATCTTTAGGATTTAGTTCTTTTTATATTAACTAGGGGGCTCTGCCCCCTACGAGCTACGGTCGTCAACCTCCGTTCAGACACCGCAGACAGCAAGATAATTTGATCGGCTTTAAAACGATTTCGGAAGATTGAATTATAATTTGAATCTGAGAAATATAATCTGACGTAATTTTCACCAAACTTTTCTTTTTCTTTTTAATATTCACGTAAAAATACTTTTGCTAGAAATGAAATATTATGATCATCTTAAAATATTAAATAAATGTCTCGAGCAATTTTTAAATTTAAACTGTTTAGCAATATTATTTTTTGTTCATTTTATATAATAAGTGTAACGTGACGTAAATGTGACGTAAATTCTCCTATTTAAGACTTCTAACGCATGTTTATGAATTTATTATTTTACAATATTCTGTCTCTTTTAAAATTCACGTGTAATTATAATTTTTATGACGTAATTTTTAATGAGTTCATGCTTTTTATATTTTCTGTTTATAATAGTCACATGTAAAATAAATTTTTAATTTGAAGTAAACATTATTGTTTGCGCTGTTTATACAACTAGCAACAGTTTAAATTAATAACATTTTCTAAATTTTGTAAAAAAAAATATCTCTCGAAATGCTGAAAATTTGAATTTAAAATTGAAATAAAACCTCAAAAAATGAGTCAAATAAGAAAAATAAATACAATCTGCACACCGGGAATTTATAACGTATAAAATGATCTAAAAATGATTAAATTCTCATGTATAGTTTTTGCTCCAATAAAACTTTTTTAATGGAACGATTTTGTCCAACTTTAGCATTAAATATCTCTTCAAATAATTCTTCGATTTGAAAACTGTCTACATCACCGTGTTTATCAAACATTTCTCTATAACACCACCGATTTTCATATTTTTGTATGCAACAGTCTTTTTCATATTAACGATGAAAGTACATGCTTAAGCAATCAACTCGGATGCCAATCTACCCGGAATATCTACGCAGATTTTCATTGATCCATTTCCAAATCAAAACTTTTTTTTATACTAGGGGGCTCTGCCCCCTACGAGCTACGCTCGCCAACCCCCGTTCAGGCAAACCAAAATCCAAAAAGCACGCTAATTTGATCGACTTTAAAAATATTTAATTAAATTTTTTAAAAAAAGTAGCGATCTCTCTGTAAACGGGTTTCCATTCGTTTTTCTTGGATTGGGGATTTTTAAGACCAAATCTGCTGCTGTTAAGAGATACAATGGTGGTTTTCGTATTTAATTAAAAAAATAGTTAAACATTTGAAAATAAGCTAATGTAAAATGAATTAAGTAAACAGCGTCATTGTCTCCCGGTATTTTTTAACAGCGCTATAAGATAGTTCTTTTAAATAATTCATTTTAAATGTTTTATTGTTATTATTTGAGTATATATATTTTATCCTCTTTTCATTTCTAGATAGATTTTTGATACTTTTATTCGTCTATTTAATGTATATATACTAATTTAAAATATTAAATAATCGTAATTTAAGTAACAATTTAATAATTATTTAAAGATTATCATTTTTGCATTAAAATATGATCTATCATTTAAATTTACTTCAATTACTGTTTATCCTCTATTCAACACACAGAACCCTTTTAAAATATAGTGAAAATTTTAGTCTTTATTTTGTGAAGAAAATATATTTCTTCCACTTCTCTCAACTGTGGCGACAGAATGGAAAAATTAAGAAAACCAAAATTTTTTAACTTAGAGCATAATTTAATGAAAACATACATAAGTGCATTTCTTCCAGTTTAAATTTAAAAGAAATGAAATATTAAAAGAGAATCAAATCATTTTCAGACTTTTCTTTTAAAAAATCGTGTGATAGATAATCAAATTCAGCCAAATACCTTTGCCACATTTTTTAGCCTCCAATATACTATTTCTTTGGGCAGCCATTAATGTGTTGCCCCTAAAAAAAACGTTCCGTTACACACACTAGCGGTAAAACGAAGCAGATGTATCATTGTACGGTTAAATAACGATAATAACTGCTTCAATTTCTTAAACTTCTAAACATCGCACATTTTCAATTTTTACACTATCCTATAAGAAAAAAAGTACTTTTAAAGGCAATTTGTTTAAAAACTGTATCTTAATTTATTTTTTAGATATTAATTTTTTTTTTGTAGTTTTTAAAGCCATTTCTGCAATAGTGGCAACTGAAGTACTCCATTTCTGAAGAAAGTAAATTGAAAATAGTAGATTACTATGTTTCTTGATTGCCATTTTCTTATAATATCTGAAAAAAAATAATTAAAATATGTGCTATGCTAAGAATATTGTCTACTATAAAAAGCGTATTTTAAAGAATATATGTATGACTTTTTTTTCCTGCATTTAATTAATTCCTATCAAAAAGCTGAAAGAATGCACTTTTATTAATCTGTGTGTAATAACATTTTCCGAATAAAAAAAAATGTATAAACGGATGATTTCTGATAAAACATGGAGCTATTATAAACTATATTTATTATTCAGTATACAGAATAATGTTAAAAACAAATGAAGGTTTATGAATCATTAGATACCCAATTTTTTGCTGAGTTTCTTGAATCTCGACATCGCTTTTTGTTGGGTTTGTGTATTATTCCGCGATAGTGACGTCATATATATACTTTTCTATTGATGTTGTTTAAGACTGGATACTAAATGTGGAATTATTTAACTGATGCAAATGACGTCATTTTATATCAAATGAAAGTGTGTATTTTAAGTCTTAATATTGAAATATGCTTTGTACTATCTATATTTATATATTTTTGTCACGTTGACGAAAGTAAACTCTGAAAAAGCAAAAGTCCTTTTTTCTAGTAATTTAATGTTAAGTTTGTAATTACGAGATTGTGTTTAAAATAAAGTGCTCCAATAATTCAAGAATTTTGTTTAAGCAGGAATAAACATCTGTATATTTCACTCATATATGTCTCTGTACTTTATAAACAACTGAAAACAAGCACACAGCGCAACACAAGCTGTTTCATACAAGTTGTTCGTCATAATTCGATATAGAACTTTAATCAATGTAATATCATATTTATCGATTACTGACTTTGCAGATTGAGAGACATTCAAGCTATTTTCTAATTCCAACGACGCTACGCGTTAATCCTTTATATCACAAATTAGGAATTAAAAAAATTATCTCTTCGAAATTTTTTTTAATTACATTACTATGATACATTAGAATACATATGCACTAAAAATAAAAGATTTTTTGTATTTGTTAATTACGGCTAATTACTGAATGCGGTATATCTAAGTAGCGTTGGGTCAGAACGCTTGGACAAAAATAGAGACATAGAAAAAAAACTATGTCAAACTTATTATTATTATTTTAATGGGACTTATCATGCATATATATAGTATATATATAATGTATATACGACTCATCTATCAGCATTTCACCATCAAAAGCATATTCTACAGTTGTAACACTATCGTACGATGGAAAGCATATCTGAAAGAAATTTCCGAACTTTTAGTTGTTAAAAACTCAAACTAAAAAAAAAAAAATGTTAAAAATATTTTTAGATTTTTTTTTTTCTACTTTGTAATTTTCTTCGATTTTGTTTTATAAAAATCAAATATTATTTCTAATGATAAAAATAACATATTTTTTTCTTTATTATTCATCAATATCATACATAAACCCTTCCTATCTTCCCCTACATTAGATCAAAATCTACCTGTCTAGCACCCACATATCCCTAGTAATTTTATACGTTTTTATGCATCATATGTCGTCTAACGAAAAGAATATAAGTATAAATCCTATTTAATGTAGTTCCGACGGTACTCATCAGTAACATTTTGAAAAGTGCTCCGTAAAGTAAATAAACTAAAAATTAATATTTTTAGAATAATATATTGTTAGGCGATCTATTTAAAACAAGAAAAAAATTAGAACGGCCTTACCTTTAAATTTTAAGGTGTTTCCAATAAAAAATTAAGCAACCATGTCAGACAAAACAAGTCGGAAATTGCACGTCAAACATGGAAAATGAGATGCTTTCGTATTATAACTAGTTTTATAAATATTGTTTTGCACTGCATACTGTACTGAATGTATATTTTAGTGCACTTCATAAGTGCATATGAATTTCATTCTGTTCGAAAGGCTGTAACATCATTAAAATGCACTTGAAATATTTTTTCCCCCATTGGCCGTAATGTAACGAAAAATTTTACTGTCCCTGTAATTAACGGGGCCATTAAACTTTTAAAAAAATCAGTTTTCGGTTTTGTGTTTATTCTGAAAGTTTTAAAAGTTTCTCAACAATATGCAAAATACCCCAATCAAAAATCTGCGTTATTTCTTGAGTTCTTTTATAACGGTCAGTATAATTGAATTTAAAAACCTTTTTCTCAGATTAGTAAATTTGGAGTTGTTACTTTTTAAGCTATGTAAGCTACAGCTTAAAAAAAAAATTAGCCAAATATGCATTTCTTTATTGTCTGCATGCTAAAACTAAAAAAACTCACATATTTTGTTATTTATTTTTTTGTACTTGAAAAAATTGAAAAATGTTTGAAACCTTTTTATTTTGTGCTAAAATTAAATTTTAAACATATTTTTTTGCGTATATTTTGGTTTTAAGTTATCAGCAGGTATGCTATGATTCCATTTGGTTCAAAAATTGTTTTCTATATGCCTAATTTAGAGTTTTATCATGCGCACAGCACTTAATCACGCATTAGTGAGATGAATTTTTAAATTTATAATTTAATTATTAATTTTGTATATAAAACATTTTTTTTCTGGATAATGTAGTTATAGGTATATACTTTTGGTAGAAAGAAAAAAAAGATCTTAATTGCATATTGTTTGTGTTCTAGGACTTTGAAGAAGGTGATGTCTTTGATAGTTTCGACAAACTCAAAGTTCCTGTGCCTTCTTAAACTATACATCCGATTTTCATAAAATTTGAAATGGATTGACAAAATTATACAATAACTAGCAAACTCCGCGGCTTTGCTCGCATAATAGTTGAAATATGCAAAGTGATATTTGCATGACTATTTTTTATTAGAAGAACACTTTTCGGAATAATTCAAAAATTACAAATTATGCCACAGTCTGACTAAACTTCATTATAAAACAGCAATAGACAGAAATGAGATTTTAATGAATAAGAAGAACTAAAACTAATTCCGAATAAATAATAATTTAGAAAGTATTTTGAGACTTTTATCCTCATTTCATACGCTCATTTCAATATTCTTTTGACATTTTCAATTTTTTAGAAACTATCTTAATACATTTATATCTTAAAATTAACCATCATGTCAAATTCTAAGCTTCCTGTCTAACAGTCTACAGCCACTCTGGTGTTAGTGGCACCAACATAAAATGCCGAAACAGAGGTGAAATAGAATGTCTCGAAAAATGTTGAAACAGACTGTCGCCATTAATTTGTCAACATTAACCATGAAATCGCTTGGTATTTCCTAATATTCTGTAGAAAACGGAATTTAGATGTAAAAACATCAAGGCTTTTTTATTGTTCTTGCCAACCAGGTGGTAGTGACACCGGCTTAAAATAATGCCCGTATAGCATCAGGGACTATCGCTCTTGATTCGCAATCAATAACGTCTGCAATCGGTTTATTATTTCCTGAAATTCCATAGAAATCGTAATTTAGGATTCTTTTAGAATGCTTTTCGCTCCTTCCCTTCTCTTCACCGCTTTTTAATTTCGAATTTATTTTTGGCTGTTCTTAGAGGAAATTTATATTTCATGAGTAACTACCGTGCTATATTTAAAGTTTCTAGCCTCTTCAGTACCGCAGAAATCGCAATTTAGAAAATTTTTTGCTCCTGCAACCATCGACATAAAATATAGCTTATGTTTGACCAGGTTCTATCACCATTAATTTGCAACCATTATGTTTGAATTCGGTTTCGTATTTCATACGACTGCATAGAAATCATAATTTAGAACGCTTTTCACTCACTTCATCCTTTTAAATTTGGAATTTTCTTTCGAAAATTCTTAGAAAGCATTTGCATATTTGAAGTAATTACCATTCCAAATTTAAAATGTTAGACCCCCTCAGTAACACAAAAAAGTCCTTCCGGCCAGTGCCGGGAGGAAGAGGTAGCTTTATAATCCTTATTTAAAAAAAGCCAAATTATATCATGCATACACACGAAGCTCAATTTAGCGGAAACCGAATATAGGAGATTCAATACTAATTTTTATCAATATAATGAATGAGAATTTCGCGAAATTAGTCAGCTTTATCCAAGCTGCTTTTCTTTAAAGTAACTTATATTTGGCTGCCAAATTCGGCAATTTCTTAAAGTGCCTGTCATTTTAAGACAACATGGTGGATGAGGCTAAGCAGTGAACTTGGTCGAGACATTAGTAATTGCTGTGCACATGCTCACTCACATCGGAATCGGTTAATATATAGGAGTGCTGTCGCATGCAAAAAATCAGATTTTTCAAAATGTCACCCACAATAGAAATTGAAACTGCTATATCTGAGCCATTTTTTAAGGTAAAGACAAACAAAAAATGCTCCTGAATCCTTATATCAAGATCAAATACTTAAGAAAGAAACCTTTTTCAATTTCTAATTTTTTTGCACCTCACTTTAAATATATATATATTTTTTTAATTTAATGGCCGCCATTTTGAAACAAGATAGCTGATGAATCTGGCCAGCGAACTTGGTCGAGGTGTTGATGTATACTATCCACATGCCTTCTTACATCGAAATAGGCGAATACGTGTGTGACAAATACAAGATCGTTTCAAAATGTTAGCCATGCTAGAAATTCAAACTGCTATAAATCAACCATTTTTTAAGATATCAACAAAAGAACAAATTTTCAGAAACAAAAACTGCTCCGGAATCTTTGTATCAAGGCCAAACACATAAAAAAAATATTTTTCATTTTCCAATTTTTTAATACCTCATTTTGAATTTTAAATTTAATTTTTTTTAAATGGCAACCCTTTTGAAACAAGATGGCGAATGAAGCTGGCCAACGAACTCGGTCGAGACATTGGTATGTACTATGTACAGACCAAGTTACATCCAAATAGGTTCATAAATACGCCTGTTATCGCGTGACAAAAATCAGGTCGTTTTAAAATGTCAGCCACAAGAGAAATTCAAAATGCTATTACTCAGCCATTTTTTTTAGATATAGACGAAAGAAAAACTTTTCCGGAATCTTTGTATTAAGGTCAAACACATACAAAAAAAATCTTTTTCATTTTCCAATTTTTTGGTATCTCATTTAAATTTTTCTATTTTTAAATTTTTTTTAAATGGCCGCCATTTTGAAACAAGATGGCGGATGAAGCTGGCCAACGAACTCGGTCGAGATATTTGTATGTACTATGTACACACCAAGGTACATCCAAGTCAGTTCATAAATACGCCTGTTATTATGTGAGAAAAATCAGGACGTTTCAAAATGTCAGCCAAGCTAGAAATTCAAAATGCTATAACTCAGCCATTTCTTAAGATATAGACGAAACAAAAACTGCTCCCGAATCTTTTTATCAAGGTCAAACACATAAGAAGAAAATAGTTTTTCAATTTTCAATTTTTGGTACCACATTTCAAATTTAAATTTTTCTTAAAAATTTAAATGGCCGCCATTTTTAAACAAGATGGCGGGTGAAGCTGGCCAACGAACCCGGTCGAGACATTGGTATGTACTATGTATAAACCAAGTTACATCCAAATCGGTTCATAAATACGCCTTTTATCGCGTGACAAAATTCAGGACGTTTCAAAATGTCAGCCACGCTAGAAATTCAAAATGCTATAACTCAGCCATTTTTTCAGATATAGACGAAAAAAAAACTGATCTGAAATCTTTGTATAAAGGTCAAATACATAAGAAAAAAATATTTTTCCATTTTCAATTTTTTGGTACCACATTTCAAATTTTAAATTTTTAAAAAAATTTTAAATGGCCGCCATTTTGAAACAAAATGGCGGATGAAGCTGGCCAACGAACTCGGTCGAGAGATTTGTATGTACTATGTACACACCGAATTACATCCAAATCGGTTCATAAATACGCCTTTTATCGCGTGACAAAATTCAGGACGTTTCAAAATATCAGCCACGCTAGAAATTCAAAATGCTATAACTCAGCCATTTTTTAAGATATAGACGAAACAAAAACTTCTCCGGAATCTTTGTATAAAGATCAAATACATAAGAAAAAAATATTTTTCCATTTTTAATTTTTTGGTACCACATTTTAAGTTTTAAATTTTTTTAAAAATTTTAAATGGCCGCCATTTTGAAACAAAACGGCGGATGAAACTGGCCAACGAACTCGGTCGAGACATTGGTATGTACTATGTACACACCGAATTACATCGAAATCGGTTGATAATTACGGGAGTTACAGTGTGACATAGGTCAGATATATATATATATATATATATATATATATCAATTTTGAACGGAGGGTGGTTTCGGGGTCTGGGGGTCATGATCGATGAAAATATACCAAAATTTTTTGAAATCGCTTTCCTCCGAACGGCTGCAATAGGTAGCTTTTTTGTAAAGAAAGCTACCTAAAACGCAATTTACAACATTTTTTGATCTTGTAACCCTCAACTGGTAGTTACAACAACGTAAAATATAGGTTATGTTGGAGCGGGGACTGCCACCATCAATTTGAAACCATTACTTCTGAAATCGGGTTATATTGTATAGAAATCGCAATTTAGAATGTTTTCAGTACGCTTTTCGTTCATTTTCGCTTCTTTGAAATTTCAAATTTTTAAGAAACTGTTCTAAGAGAATATTTACATCTCGTAAGTAATTACCATGCTAAATTTCAAGTTGCTAGCCCCTTCAATATCACAAAAATCACAATTTAGAAAGTTTTTTAAAATGCAACCGCAAGGTGGTAGTAACGCCGATATGAAATAGATCCTATATCGGAGGAAGGGATGTCATCATCAATTTCCAACCATTACTTTTGAAATCGGTTGGGTACTTTCTGAGATTGCTCAGAAATCACCATTTAGAACGTTTTTTAGAACGTTTTTCTTCCATTTTCACCCCTTTTTAATTTCGAATTATTTAGGAAACGTTCTTAGAGATCATTTATATCTTATAAATAACTACCATTCCTAATTTCAAGTTTCTAGCCCCTGCAGTATTACAAAATACGCAGTTTAGGTCGTTTTTTGCTCCTGCACCCCCTTTGGGGTAGTGAAAACGACATGAAATACATCCAATGGCTTTCACACCATTATTTATTAAATCGGTTCGGTACTTCCAGAGATTGCGTAGAAATCGCTATTTAGAAAGTGTTTTAGAACGCTTTTTGCTCATTTTCACCCCTTTTAAATTTCGATTTCTTAGGAAATGTTGTTAGAGATCATCTGTATCTTATAAATAACTGCCTTGCCTAATTTCAGGGTTCTAGGCCCTTCAGTAACGCAAAAATCGATATTTCGAACTTTTTCTTAGCTCCTGCACCCCCTTTAGGGGTAGTGGAACCGACATAAAATGTAGCTAATTTTGGAGCAAGGGTTGCCACCATTATTTTTTAAATCGGTTTGGTACTTCTTGAGATTACGTAAAAATCGCCATTTAGAACATTTTTTCGAACGCTTTTTGCACATTTTCACCTTTTTTAAATTTCGAATTTTTTAAGAAATGCTCTTAGAGATAATTTATAATCTTATAAGTAACTACCATCCCAAATTCCATGTATCTGGGCCCTTCAGTAACACAAAAATCGCAATTTCGATCGGTTTTTTGTTCCTGCACCCCCTTTAGAGGTAGTGGCACAGACATAAAATTTAGCCTATATTGGAGCAAGGGTTGTCACCAACATTTTGACACCATTATTTTTAAATTGTTTTGGTACTTCTTGAAATTGCGTAAAAATTGCCATTTAGAACGTTTTTTAGAACGCTTTTTGAGTATTTTCACCCCTTTTAAATTGCGAATTTTTTAAGAAATGTTCTTAGAGATCATTTATATCTTTTAAATAACTGCCCTGCCTAATTTCAGGATTCTAGGTCTTTCAGTAACACAAAAATCGCAATTTAGAACGTTTTTTTGCATCTGCAACCCCTAGGTGGTAGTTAGACCGAGTTGAAATAAAGCCTATGTTGGACCAAGGGCTGTCATCATCAATTTCCAACCATTTCTTTTGAAATAGGTTGGGTACTTTCTGAGATTGCGCAGAAATCGCCATTTAGAACGTTTTTTAGAACGCTTTTCGCGCATTTTCACCACTTTCAAATTTCGAATATTTTAAGAAATATTCTTTGAGATCATTTATTCTTATAAGTAACTACCATTCAAAATTCCATGTATCTAAGCCCTTCAATAACACAAAAATCGCAATTTCGAACGTTTTTTTGCTCCTGCACTCCGTTTAGAGGTAGTGGCACCGACATAAAAAGTAGCCTATATTAGAGCAAGAGTTATCACCATCATTTTGACACCTTTATTTTTTAAATCGGTTTGGTACTTCTTGAGATTGCGTAAAAATCGCCATTTAGAACGTTTTTTAGAACGCTTTTTGAGCATTTTCACCCCTTTTTAATTTCGATATTTTTAATAAATGTCCTTTAAGAGATGTTGATAGAGATCATTTATGTCTAATAAGTAGATACCATACCAAGTACTATGTACCTGGACCCTTCAGTAACCCAAAAATCGCATTTTTAGAATGTTTTTTGCTCCTGCACCCGCTTTGGGGTAGTGACACCGACATAAAACATAGCCTATCTTGGAGCAAGCGTTGCCATTATCATTTTGACATCAATATTTTTTAAATCGGTTTGGTATTTCCTGAGATTGTGTAGAAACTATCATTTAGAATGTTTTTTAGAACGCTTTTTGTGCATTTTCACTCCTTTTAAATTTCGAATTGTTTAAGAACTGTTCTTAGACATCATTTATATCTTATAAGTAACTAATATTCAAAATTTCATATTTCTAGGCCCTTCATTTACGCTAAAATCGCATTTTTAGAACGTTTTTAGCTCCTACACCCCCTTTGGTTTAGTGGCACCGACATAAGATATAGCCTATGTTCTACGTTGGACTAACACCATCATTTTGATACCATTACTTTTGGAGCCGGTTCGGTAGTTCCAGAGCTTACCTCCTACAAATAAACAATTTTTTCCTCTTTATAATAGGAGGATATATTATATATTTTAAATTTCAAACGATTCGGTTGTGTAGTTTATGCGCTGTTATATGCGGACAGACAGACAGACCAGTTGGACTGAACGACGATTATAGATGCTACGTATTTATATAATTACGAACGTACCTAAAAATGGAAGCAAAATTTACACTCACGTGCCAAAATAGCTTCGTGAACAAATTTCAGCTTACTCTAACTGCTATTGCTGTGTAGTGATGGTGAAGGAAAGTTTTGACTGTCGTTTCCTAAAACTACCACTGCAAATGCATTCAGTCAGCGTGTTTAATTGCGATAGATCACTTTGGTATTTTAACGTATCGCCGGTCATGAAGGGTTAGCTAGATTAGAAGGTTTAGTGCGGAAGATACTAATTTACAAGCTCACACATTGAAATAATACAATGCATTGTACAGTTGTGGAAAAAAAAGAAAATACACCTTACTAACTTCTGAACAAATTATCGTAGACGAAAGTTACTCATACCGAACGATCGGAAATAAAGTCTACTTTTAAATGATGCATATAAAATTTGCTTAGGGGGCCATTTACATATTAAAATGATCCTAAAACTTAATTTTTTAAAATAGATATACCCAATTTTAACAAGATTGTTCAAATCTTCGGTTCAAACTAAGCCAAGACACCAAATTTCAAGTCATTTGAATGATAAGTTTTTGAATTATAAACTTTCAAAATTTAGTGCTTCTAATGTTAAATTACATTTTCATATTTTTATTTATATCTCCTGAAATTATACTCGTAATGTATTAATTTTTTCTGTAGCAATAATACTAATATACCCTAATATAAATACGTTGAATTTGAAATTTTTATAATTTTATGTAATGAATTATGAATTATGAAATTAATATTCGAAAAAATTATAAATCGCAACCTACAATTTTTTGGATTGATTTAGATTTATCAAGTTCTGCTTTATGTTAATCCAGAATTTCACATTTTTCTTTCAAGTAGTTTTCAAATTATGCTTAAAAAACGGCAAAATGATGCTTTAAGGGGCCATCTATGATAGAAGTGACTAGATATTTTTAAATTTCTGCTGCTATCATGTAATCTAGCAGTCTTCAATGACTACTTACGATGCCTTGATAAAGAAGGAGGCCCTCTCGGTCAATAATCGAGTACCGAACTTCAATTTGGATCCTACCCCTAAAAGATGCTCGTTTTAAAATAATTAGTTTCTCGGAAACTTATCGTACGGATTGCATAAGAATTTGTTTTTAGGCTAATTGACGGTTGTAGAGTTCATTTATGTTGTCAGAATTGTGTACTGCGTTGAAAAAAGCAAAGTTGTGGTTCGTTTAATTATGTAGAGGGCCCCCTAAGCAAATTTTATGTACATCATATAAAAGTAGACTTTATTTCCAATCGTTCGGTATTAGTAACTTCCTTGTACGATAATTTGTTGAGGAGTTAGTAGGGGGAGCTTACACTTTTTTTCAACGACTGTACCAAAATGAATACGATGCAACTGCTTCTGAAAAAAAAATGATTTGTAAAATTTTGAATTTCAGTGCATTTTTTCAATATAATTTACATTACTAGATATGTTTAAAAGTTTGAATTTTTTTAACAAATATTTCTGTTATTTGGAATATTTTAAATAAAATGTTTTTTCATACTCGAATTATTTACTTTTACATACACTGTAACAAAAAAACACTGTAGATTTGCCAGCAAAAATACGATCACAATGAATGTGCTGTATCTTTCTTTGGTTTCCTGATTATATTAACATGGAAAATACAGTAGTTGTGTAAATTTAACAGCACAATGTGCTGGCAATTTGAACGCATTTTTTTTTTTTTTACAGCACAGACTACTGGCGTCCAAATTGCCAGCACATTGTGCTGTTAATTTTACGCAACTACTGTATTTTCCATGTTAATATAGTCAGGAAACCAAAGTCAAATACAGCACATTCACTGTGATCGAGTTTGTGCGCAAGATGAACACTACTTTGTACTGTAAAAATGTTGTTATTTTTTACAGTGTAAAATACTCAGAAGTGTCAGAGACATTGTGGCCCAGTAATTTAAACTTCAGTTACCTTTTATTTGAAATAAACATTCATTATTTTAAACTTTGTAGCCAAAAATATGTTTAATTATAGCGGCCAGTTGATTTGATTCGTACCGAATAATCAACAATGATATTAACAAAGGTATGTTCTTAACTGTCGTTTTCAAAATCTGGAGAAACCTCGATGATAATTATTCATTGCTCCATTAAAGGAAATTAAAGAAATTCATTTAAACTTTCAATTGAATAATCTATGTATTTGACGTTGTTAGAATAAAAAAAAGAAGTATTTTATTTTTAAATTTTTATTTTGAAAAGCATGTTTTGTTTATATACTATGTGCTTGAGTACCATCTCAAAAACTGTGTAGTCCTTCCTATGAGTACCTATGATTTTTCGAAGGAAATACCTCGACGACGCAAATTTTTCAAATATATACAGGGTGGGATTGAAAAGTAATGAGACTTTGTTCAAAAGGACTGATTTATTGAGCAAATCGGTTCAACTGACTAATAATTGCAAATAGGCATCTCCTGCATCATTACACTTTTGTAGGCAGCACATACATGTCTCGAAGACGTCCACGTATGCTTGTTCCTGGATGGCTGCAAGGGCTGCCTTGACATTTGCTTGGATGTCCTCGATCGAGTGGAAGCGTTTTCTTTTCAGCGCGGTAACAAGAAGAAGTCAGGAGGCAACAAGTCCGGGCTATAGAGACGATGGGGGGGGGGGGGCACCGGAACGTTCACTCGGGCCAGGTAGGAGCTCACGGCGTGGTTGGGCGGGTTATCATGGTAAAGCTTCCAGCTGTTCTTGATGCCCCTTCAAATCCAAGACGAAAACCATGCTTATCGCCTTCTTCGGAGCGACCGTGAATGCTGCTTACTACTCGGAAGTCCCGAAAAGGCTGAAAAGAAGCATCTCGCGCAACCAAAGGGACATCAAGGCAGAGGCGACAACATTTGAAAAATATTGGGTGGGCTTAAAACCATTTTAGGGTAAAGCTAGCAGGATTCGCCCGCTACGTAGGATCATTTCTTAAAACGAACCTTGCATTAAAAGAAATATATCAATGAATTTGACCTTGTGTTTAAAAGCAATATCGACCTTTATCTGTAATGTCCTTTCGCATTCCGGAAACCTATACGAATGCCATCGAGATATTATATTTTCTAATGTGTCCGACAAAATTTGCGCTGTTAAGGAACAACAATTTTAGTTATTTTTTTTACAGTAAGATTTGGTGAAGAATGATAGAGAAAGATATGCAGTATACTAAAACCATCCCTAAAAAGTATATAACTAACAATGTAATTCCGTACAGTCAAAATTCGAATGGTAGAACTTTTTAATAAGGCAAATCGTTCATAATTGGATTTACTTAATTATAGAACTTTCCCGATAATTATAAAAATATTACATAATTATAGGGCAATTCCTGAGAAAATCATCTTTTTTTTTTTGGGGGGGGGGGAGTCAAATTTATAATATGTTTAATTTAAGGGTATGATTGGAAACCTTGTTATTTTTATATTCTATAGAAAAATCATAATAAAAAGGCATTGCAAATTACTGTTTACAAACTAAGTTAAGTACCATTATTGTCTTTGTAAAGTTATAATGTTACGTCAGTTACACAATAAAAGTTAGGTCAGTTACGTGTGTAATTGCCATTTTTTTCTTTTTTATTATCCAGAAATGAATTAAACAAGTTACTCTTATAATTTGGCATTACTTAGTGTTGTTGAGAACATTAAATCCCCCTTTTAAACTGGATAATTTTGATAATGTTTACACCTAAATGAAGGCAGAAAAAATGATTGTATATTATATGTTACGTCAGTTGCAGAATTTTTAATTGCAATTTTTGTGACTCAAAGAGAGATTGAAATAATCTGCATTGAAATAATTTGGGTATTAAGACCTTAGTAAGAAATATTTTAAATTGTAAAAATTTGTTCTAGCTTTATTAGTAAATTTTCTACATAGATTTGAAAACAAAATTCGATGATAAATTTTACGTCTGTTACGATGGAATTGCCCTATAATATAATTAAGTAACGTAGAACGATACATCATATGCTAAAACTTTCCCTGAAAAAAATTATTTAACTGTTTAAATCCCATCAAAATCCATTCAGCTGAACTCAAGTCATAAGCAGCCGGAAAGAAATCGCCGGTTGCATTTTATATAATATATAGTAGATGACACTACCATTTTGCTTTTTTGAAATTTTGGAAATAGATTGTATTTCAAGTTATGATAAGATAGATTTTTTCAGAATGGAAGATAAATTTACAATCTTATTTAATTATATTATTATGCAATCTTCATTTTATGGGCTTTAATATTTATTATTTACCATGAATTTGGCTACAAATTCAATTATTACGCAAAGGTCTAAACGATATTAAAATGGGCATTTAATGCAAATACACTATAATGCTCGAATTAACTTTGCTATTTACTTAAACTACATTGGATGATTCAAAATAGATAAAATTTCTTTAACTGCTTATTTCAGATATTTCCTTATATATTATAATAGAAGTATCTTATTGCTGGGCAACATATAACTATGATATGTTCCCGCACCGTGTTGGTTAAATCAAAATAAAATTGCGTAATTTGTTATTTCTGTTTGTATAAATATTTTTTTTTTAAATATAATTATGAGTGTAAAATTATAATGTTTATATATTTAAGTAAAATAGGAGTGTAAGTTCATACAAAAATTATTAAGTTGATTTTAAATATTAAATATATATTTTTAAAAAATTGTTGTATTGTAAAATGAATGTATAATGTTGAATAGAGTTCGGATCTCAGACAACAACAATAGCCAGACGCCATGGTGTCGTTTTATGACAAGCCAATGGAAAGTGGTGTATAATTAGAAATCGTAAAATAATAAAAACGTTGGAATAAATTTATGGCCTCAATAAAAGTGTTGGGATAAATTTATGGCTTTTCAGACCACCCAAACTTTAAGGCAGATAATAATATTAAAGTATATGTAAGGGGCCATTTGCAGACTGTTAGCTAATAGGCCTATCGAAGAATAATGCAAAATCTTCTCACATCCAATAACAGTGGACTAGACAAAAATAGTTCCACCCACTGCAGGAGTTGGTGTGCAAGAAGAATAAGGTTTGAAAAAGAGAGTCTGAAAAAAGATGTAGAGGACGCAGGAGCTCTCCTGAAAGCCCTAGTAATGCCCAGGCGAGATGGACATATCGGAGCAAGCCTAATCAAGCCTAATTGAGGATGTCTTCCTGATGTACATATCGGAGTGAGCCTAATCAAGCCTAATTGAGGATGTCTTCCTGATGTACATATCGGAGTGAGCCTAAGCAAGCCAAATTGAGGATGTCTTCCTGATGTTAAAATAAAGAGGATTGTTCCACAGAGGTCCGTAGCTATGCATCCTGCCATCCCGATGTTGCCGCTCTGATACAAAGCGAATTCCGGATGACATATGAATATGAGCCTAAGCAACGCGACAACTCTGAATTTGATGAATAAAGGCCACCATCCCGTATATTAAAAAAAGGTACTACTTTAAACTTTTTCTTTTACCACTTAAAATCATATGAAAAATTATAAATATACTTTTCTGATATTTTATGGTAGAGAGTTATCTGAGATCCGACAAAACCGATAATTAAATAAAATTAAGGTAATTTAAAAATGAAAGAGAATTATTCTTTTAGCAAAAAGAAAAAATATATAATAATTAGAGTAAATGAAAATATTGTCTTTTTTTTAAAGATTAAATATACATAAAATAATGAGAAGCAAACAAAAGTATTGCTTTAATTTTTTTGAATTAATATTATGTATTTCTGTATATAGTTGTGTTCAATGTAAATAAAATATTTAATCAAGTTTTAAAAAGTTTCTGTAATTATTTAATTGATAATGTTTAAAGTGTGTCAATTTATTTTTACAGCTTAAATTTTAGTTTAATTCATAAGTGGAAGAGTTCGTCTAAATAATTCTCAACGCAAACTCTTAATTTTATTCGTAATTATTTAAATTTAATAATTACATTTTGACGCGAGTTATAATTTAATTTTATTAATGCTTCGCGTTGCTCTTCTACTAGAATTAGGTAATTACGATCACTTATATTATTTGAATTTATCTAAGGTATATAAAATTATATACCAATTTGCTATGAGGTTGCTTGGATGATTTGGACCAATTAACAATTTTGGATGTGAATTAAATAGAAAATAAACAGGTGTAATTATCTGTCCAGCATCCCCCCCCCCCTTCATAGTAAAATGGTGCTATGACTCAGGAACGTTCATCTGAGGTCATTAGAAATAATAATAATAATAATAATAAAGGAAAATAAATTTAAGTGTTATTTTAATGTCACAATTTTAAAGATATTGTAGGTATGTAAGTTTAATTGATTAAAATTTTATTAAAATTAATTTTATTATTGTGACAATAATGACACACATATAATAATTTTATATAAATAAAATGAATAATATATGTTAGCAAAAAAAAAAATAAAATAAAGGAAATGAAAAAAATAATTCAGGGATTTATAATAGGTAAATTTAGGAATTATATATATATTTTTTTCTCTCTTTTCTCTTTTGGTTGGATCTCAGTTACCATTGAGAAATAATGGCATTCACATCACAGATGACACATTTGTAAAAATATTTTTTTTATATACTGTATAAATAATAATAATAAGAAGAAGAATAAGTAAAATTTGATAATATGTCTGGTATAAAAATGATTGAAATGTCAATAGATCATGATTTTTGAAATTGTATCACCTTGATACAAAAGAAAATTTATGAGTCGTACTACGAAGTAGTAGTACATTATTTACATATAAAAAAAAAATAAAATAAGATTGTTTTTTCTGTAGAAAAAGACAGATATTTTTCTGTTAAATGAAATTATGTTGTTTTTTATATATACGTGTATTATAAATATTTTAGGGGTATTTATGTGTGTAAAAGAATAATCTACAAAACAACTTCATCTCCTAAGAAATTTTTTTTAAATTTTAGTGTTGTTGTTTTTATGTATTTATGCAATTTAGAATATTTTCATACATATGTTGTAATATAGAGAAATAGTATGAGATGCAAAATATTATTTTAAGAGGTATAGGATCTATTTTGAATTGATATTTTGAAAAAGTATACATTGATTACTAATATTTGTTAAAAATGACTCAGACGCTGGATATAGATACACGTATTAAGTTTGTGTCACCATTAAAAATATATTAAATTTATTTTCATGTCGAGAGAAATAAATCAAAATTCAATCCCTTGCAAACCAGGAGAAAATAATGCAAGAATATATAGATGAAGAGGCATACGAAAAAGTAAAGGATTTAAATTTGGGTCAAACAGTATATTTAAAATGTATTGGAAAACCAGGCGCATTAGAGCCAAAATTTCAAGGACCCTACGAAGTTACTAAAAAGTTTAGAAACTTTAATTATTTATTACAATATGTTCCAGATAAATCAATAGAGCCGATCAAACGACATATGGATCAGCTGTACGCTCCGAAATATGCAACAGGTCATACAGAGGCGGAAATTACGAATTTACAAGGGTCTCAGAAAAAAATTAAGGGTGATAAAAATTACAAAAATAAATGTGGCATTTGTCAGAAAAAATCGCACTTAACTGAAAATTGTTGGTTCAAATTGAACAAAAATACGAGTCAAAAGGGTGACAAACTTACTAAAAAGTATTATAAAAAAAATAATAAATATTCTGAGAATGTAGACCCATATTTAAAGTATCAAATAGATTATTATGATAAAAATATGTCGTTATATGATTATACACCATATACAAACTTATACGGGGATGTTATACAAGATCATTACCCTTTCCCCCTCCCCAATATTATTCATGGGATATGAATTGGTATTAAAAATAAAACAAAA
This sequence comes from Maratus speciosus, assembly GCA_963932465.1. NCBI lineage: Eukaryota > Metazoa > Arthropoda > Arachnida > Araneae > Salticidae > Maratus > Maratus speciosus. Next base: position 211,970,157 of record OZ010792.1, on the reverse strand, counting down.
TACATAATTAATCGAATTTCAAAATTTCAAAATTTTCAAAATTTAAAAATAAACTTTTCTCTTTTAGAAAAAAAAATTGAAACAAAATTAATAACTTGCCTTTTTAAAATTCAAAATAATAATAAGAAAGGATAGGAACATGGGAACGCCAATTTGTCTCAGGGTTACAATATTGAGCAAATGTGCAGGGCGCACCCGAAAACATACTTATAAAATTATGTAATGTGCTTCACAAAACTTCACTGGAGCAGTGAAATATTTATCTGCAGGCAAAAGTTATATATATATTTTTTTCGAATATGAATTAGAAAATATAAAATCTTAACAATGCCAAATAACATTAAAACTTAATTAATTCAATAGTGAATAATGTTGGAGTAATTTTCAAAAAAAAAAAAAAAAAAAAAAAAAAAAAAAAAAAAAAAAGAGAGAATTTTTTTCTGTCTTCTATAAGGGTAGCCTTTGCTAATAGCCTTACAATTTAGATGACAGAATTTCAGAATTACTCTTTAAAATGAGTAGGGGTAAGCTATTAGGTTCAGGGTAGTTAGAACAGCTTTATAACATACTCATATTTATTTTTTTTTTCTTCTTATATAAATATATGGTTGAAAAGGAATAAATTATTAGTGCACTTTATATTAGGATAGCGGTCAGCTATAAGCCTAAATATAATAAAATATACAAAAAGTGCTAAGATTTATTCCGGTAGTTCAATTACAACTTATATGCTAAAGTCTAGAATTTAGACAGCAGGGATAAGTTTTATGAACAAAAGTGTTATAAAAAAAATTTAAAAAAAGGATTTTGGTGTAGCACATTGGTTTTTAAAAAAACATATATATGTATAACAATGGACAAGGCAAGTTATTTCAATATGAGTGCACACAAAATTATTGTAAAAAAATTACACAAATAAATAATTGAAGTAAAATTAAAATTTTCTCACCAAAGGCTTTCTGTATAGGGTGCAATTTTGGCCTACGGCTGGGTATGCACCAACACCAACAAAATTTTTGTAGAAAATTTATCAATTCATCAAGGTAAATCAAGGTCATCACTTAGTTATAAATTTCAGGATTCTTGGCTGAAAAAGGAATCGAAGAAAAAATTAAGTATGGTATAATTACTAGATGTTATGCTCAGAAACAATAAAATTAGTAATATTATATTGTAAAAAGCAGCATTTTGAGTTTTAGTTAGGAAACCTTTTAATTTTTAGGTGTTACACATTTATGGAGTGTCTAGCTCAGTGTATAGTTCCTAGATTTAATAAAAAAAATAATAAATAAAAATATAAGTTGGTGTTGTTTTCAAAATAAATAACAAAAGGTATAGCAATTAGCATTTACAGTTAAAATTTATGGAATTTTCAGCAAAATTAACATTAGACAAACATAGTTTATATTATATTTAACTTGATAAGCTAATTTACTTTTATTAACGGTATTCAATTAGAATTAAAGTAGGCTTAAATTCAAGTTAAATTAATTAATAACATTGTTGTAGTGTAAAATTTTATGTAAGACTATTATATTTTTATTGTATATATAAAAATATGCAAATTTACTAATTAATAAAATGTATTAGCAAAATTATTTAATATAAATATTAAATGACATCTTGCTGAAATCAGCTAGAAATTAGATTTTTTTTTTTTTAAATAAAATATTTTATAAATTTATGTCATTTTAGAATTTAAGCATTTTTTTTCTCTCTTTACTTTCCCTTAGATTTAAATGCAATTCTAAATTTAACACATATAAATATACATAGTATTGATAAATTTGAGTGTGTGAGTTCATAATTTTTTTTTTATATAATTTGGCCAATTTAACATAAGAAAACAAAATAAATAAATAAATATATTTATATATATTGGCCTTATTTTTATTAAAATATGTAGTATGGCTTAATAAATTTATTTACTGAATTTTATTATAGTACGTACAGTAATTATTTTAAAAACTTGATCTATAAAAAAATTGGATGTGGTTGTTTGGGAGTATACAAAGATTTTTTCTGCTGGCAGAAGCTCTTTGGTCCGGCCGGGTACTTAATAGATGGCTGCATACGATGTTACGTAGTAATTATCATTTGCTTTTTTTTTTTTTAAATTATACAAGTGTATTAAGTACATTTTTTTTATAATTAAATAATAATTATTAATGTTGGATTAATAATAATAATTTATTATCTTTTATTTTTTTTAAAACATATCATTAAAGTTTAGACATTAGAATTCACATACGGAATGTTAATGATAAATTAATTTTTGAATAAATAAATTTTTATTTCATTCAGTAAATAAATAAATATGAAAATTTAACAATCTCTTAAGATTGAATTGTTGGCTAAATAAATAATAATTAAAGACAAAAAAATTGTTCTCTTCTTCGTCAATGGCATTTTCTGACAACACTATTTAATAGTATTAAATGAAGGTGCATTTTTAAGGTCAGCGTAATGCATATTTTGCATTTTGAGAGGCTGTAGAAGTCATTTTTCCGTGTTGTTTACATTTTAATAGTAAACAATATCATGAATCAAAATTTGTGTTTGTTAGAAAGGTCTAAAAATGTCAATATAATCAGTTAAAGAAAATTATATGCATTTTTTCTTAAATCCTGAAAGGCAATTTGGTTTAGATTTGAACCTGACAGCATAAAAAGCCACGCTCGCTTCAGTTCCAGTATGAGGCAGGAGAATTCAAATGCTAGAATCGCCATTTTTCCCCTGCAATATAATAAAAAAAAAGCAGAAGGTTTACATTAGATATGATACAAATACATACACTGTTTATGCATAGATTATGTTTAAAATTACATACAGGCATGCACAGTTAGTTAAGAAGAAAGTATATCAAAAATTATACTAATTAATAAGGTAATTACAAGCATGAAATGGTTTTAAATACATACTTTTGGTAGTCGTAAAAGTTTGTCACAGCACAAATCACCTCGCAGAAAGTGATTAGTAGCTTGACCAACCCCTCGTTTCGAAAGGATCGGGGACGGTCAAAAAACTGGTTTTATTTTCCTCTCCTTCTTCTTCTTCTTTTTTTTTCTCGTATCGGGTAAAGTTGGAAAGCATTACGTAATAATATATTAAAGGAGATGAGATAGCTTGTATACGTTGATGTATCATACATGTTAGAAGTAACAAATAAATAAATAAAATAATGTAACCAGTTTTTATACAATATTTTTCTGATTATAATTTGAATACATCAGATTAATTATGTGAAAATATAAAATGTCATACGACAAGCATTGTATTTACTTTTATTCAGTATAAAATGTGTTTTAAATGAAACACTGTGTCATAAGGTTATATGTGAGGAAATAATATGTCAAATGCGTATGCCATTATTTTTCTTGTAATTAGGTTTATTTCGGCATATTAGTTTCATACAAAATTATAGCTTTGAATGTATTTTGGGCACTTAAACTGTAAAGTTACAAAATTATTAAACATGCGTGTGGTAAAGAAAAAAGGCTTCGAGAAAGACGTCAGATTTTCAGTACAGAGGTCTTCTGTAAATGTGAATGTCAACAGACAACTATGCTATCATGTGTTGAACTTTCTGTTATGAAAAAATAGAAGAACTTCTTATAAAATATACGTTAAAGTAAAGTAATACGTTAAAATAAAATAATAAATAAATAAAAGTTAGGTCAGTTACGTGTGTAATTGCCATTTTTTTCTTTTTTATTATCCAGAAATGAATTAAACAAGTTACTCTTATAATTTGGCATTACTTAGTGTTGTTGAGAACATTAAATCCCCCTTTTAAACTGGATAATTTTGATAATGTTTACACCTAAATGAAGGCAGAAAAAATGATTGTATATTTTATGTTACGTCAGTTGCAGAATTTTTAATTGCAATTTTTGTGACTCAAAGAGAGATTGAAATAATCTGCATTGAAATAATTTGGGTATTAAGACCTTAGTAAGAAATATTTTAAATTGTAAAAATTTGTTCTAGCTTTATTAGTAAATTTTCTACATAGATTTGAAAACAAAATTCGATGATAAATGTTACGTCTGTTACGATGGAATTGCCCTATAATATAATTAAGTAACGTAGAACGATACATCATATGCTAAAACTTTCCCTGAAAAAAATTATTTAACTGTTTAAATCCCATCAAAATCCATTCAGCTGAACTCAAGTCATAAACAGCCGGAAAGAAATCGCCGGTTGCATTTTATATAATATATAGTAGATGACACTACCATTTTGCTTTTTTGAAATTTTGGAAATAGATTGTATTTCAAGTTATGATAAGATAGATTTTTTTCAGAATGGAAGATAAATTTACAATCTTATTTAATTATATTATTATGCAATCTTCATTTTATGGGCTTTAATATTTATTATTTACCATGAATTTGGCTACAAATTCAATTATTACGCAAAGGTCTAAACGATATTAAAATGGGCATTTAATGCAAATACACTATAATGCTCGAATTAACTTTGCTATTTACTTAAACTACATTGGATGATTCAAAATAGATAAAATTTCTTGAACTGCTTATTTCAGATATTTCCTTATATATTATAATAGAAGTATCTTATTGCTGGGCAACATATAACTATGATATGTTCCCGCACCATGTTGGTTAAATCAAAGTAAAATTGCGTAATTTGTTATTTCTGTTTGTATAAATATTTTTTTTTTTTAAATATAATTATGAGTGTAAAATTATAATGTTTATATATTTAAGTAAAATAGGAGTGTAAGTTCATACAAAAATTATTAAGTTGATTTTAAATATTAAATATATATTTTTAAAAAATTGTTGTATTGTAAAATGAATGTATAATGTTGAATAGAGTTCGGATCTCAGACAACAACAATAGCCAGACGCCATGGTGTCGTTTTATGACAAGCCAATGGAAAGTGGTGTATAATTAGAAATCGTAAAATAATAAAAACGTTGGAATAAATTTATGGCCTCAATAAAAGTGTTGGGATAAATTTATGGCTTTTCAGACCACCCAAACTTTAAGGCAGATAATAATATTAAAGTATATGTAAGGGGCCATTTGCAGACTGTTAGCTAATAGGCCTATCGAAGAATAATGCAAAATCTTCTCACATCCAATAACAGTGGACTAGACAAAAATAGTTCCACCCACTGCAGGAGTTGGTGTGCAAGAAGAATAAGGTTTGAAAAAGAGAGTCTGAAAAAAGATGTAGAGGACGCAGGAGCTCTCCTGAAAGCCCTAGTAATGCCCAGGCGAGATGGACATATCGGAGCAAGCCTAATCAAGCCTAATTGAGGATGTCTTCCTGATGTACATATCGGAGTGAGCCTAATCAAGCCTAATTGAGGATGTCTTCCTGATGTACATATCGCAGTGAGCCTAAGCAAGCCAAATTGAGGATGTCTTCCTGATGTTAAAATAAAGAGGATTGTTCCACAGAGGTCCGTAGCTATGCATCCTGCCATCCCGATGTTGCCGCTCTGATACGAAGCGAATTCCGGATGACATATGAATATGATCCTAAGCAACGCGACAACTCTGAATTTGATGAATAAAGGCCACCATCCCGTATATTAAAAAAAGGTACTACTTTAAACTTTTTCTTTTACCACTTAAAATCATATGAAAAATTATAAATATACTTTTCTGATATTTTATGGTAGAGAGTAATCTGAGATCCGACAAAACCGATAATTAAATAAAATTAAGGTAATTTAAAAATGAAAGAGAATTATTCTTTTAGCAAAAAGAAAAAAAATATAATAATTAGAGTAAATGAAAATATTGTCTTTTTTTTAAAGATTAAATATACATAAAATAATGAGAAGCAAACAAAAGTATTGCTTTCCTTTTTTTGAATTAATATTATGTATTTCTGTATATAGTTGTGTTCAATGTAAATAAAATATTTAATCAAGTTTTAAAAAGTTTCTGTAATTATTTAATTGATAATGTTTAAAGTGTGTCAATTTATTTTTACAGCTTAAATTTTAGTTTAATTCATAAGTGGAAGAGTTCGTCTAAATAATTCTCAACGCAAACTCTTAATTTTATTCGTAATTATTTAAATTTAATAATTACATTTTGACGCGAGTTATAATTTAATTTTATGAATGCTTCGCGTTGCTCTTCTACTAGAATTAGGTAATTACGATCACTTATATTATTTGAATTTATCTAAGGTAAATAAAATTATATACCAATTTGCTATGAGGTTGCTTGGATGATTTGGACCAATTAACAATTTTGGATGTAAATTAAATAGAAAATAAACAGGTGTAATTATCTGTCCAGCACTTATAATAGAAGGATACTTCCAATTACAAAAAGTATACAAATCAAGTAGATAATTAAACTATGGCATTTAATTAAAAAGCGGTTGCATGCACATTAAAATTCGAAATTTAATTTTACGCAGCTTTCTTTTCGTACAGAGTATATTTAGAAAAAAAATGACATTACAAAAAAGACCTAGGAAGGGCAATAAGAAAAATATTATTTTACGGACAAAACTCACTGAGTTTTTATATTTTATGATTTTTCTGTATTTCGTGGCATTAAAAAGCGGCTTTCCTATTTATAAGTACTTAATGATTTTTTTTAATGAAATTAACCCATATTTTATGAAGCACGGCATTTTGAAAATATAATCTCCTAACTACACATCTTCCAATAAATGCGTCACAAGCATCCACTAAAACTAATTTTCTTTATGGTCCTTATTCACGTTTGGAATAGCAGTTTGATTAAACCCTTTTTTTATATAGTGGAAAGAAAAAAAAATCATTCTTCTGCATAGGGAGAGGATTGCAACATTTATACGGTTAGCTATTTTTATAAAATGACAGAAAAATATTTCTAACCTAGGCAACCTGGAATTAAGGTTTTACTGAAATAACTAAGAGTGTTCATACATATGCTTTCATGAACCGTACCTTTACAAATCGAACTCTCCCCTTAACGTTATCCCAAAAGAATTATTTTTCTCTACTAAAAAGCATGAAATTTCTGGCCCATTTACAGAATCACTTTTATGCATAAAAAAGCATGAAATTTGTAGAGATTACTTTTAAAGTAAATTGGAATCGAATACCGTTTATCATTTACAATATATATGTCGTAGGCTTATTGAGAAATCCGGCTCTTTGCAAACAGCCTAGTCTCTTTGCAAAAAGCCGGGCTAATTGGAGAATCCATCTCCCTTTTTCCAATTAGCCTGATATTTTTCAGGCTTATTGCAAAGAGCCTAGAAACCGTTAGGCTAATTGAAAAATGACGGGTGATATTTTTAGATAAGGTTGATATTTTTAGCTCACAAACTATCAGAGCCTGAGAGCTTATGTGCCCGCCGATTCTGTATGTACGTGTGTACATACGTACGTACGTATGTACGTAACGCGATAACTCTTGATAGAAATATCCGATTTGCTTCAATTTTTTTTCTAGCTTCATTCTGATAAGCTGCTTCCCTGATTAGTTTTTGGGGTTCATTGGCTAAGGATAAAGGGGGAAAAGAAGGGCTTGTCCCCCCCTTAATTTATATAAATGGATTTTTCATGCAGAAATATGCGATTTGCTATAAATTTGGTATACCGGTTAATTATGTTAAGCAGCTTCCCTGATTACATTTGAAAGATCATTATTATGTATAAAGGGGGGAAAGGAGGGCAATTGCCTCTCCCCTTAATTTAGATAAATGCGTTTTTCATGTAGAATTATTCGATTAGCCCAAATTTGGTATACTGATTTATTATGTTAAGGAGATGGCTTGATTGGATTTGGAGGTTCATTAGTTAAGTATAAAGGGAGGAAAGGGAGCTAGAACCCCCCCCCCCCCTTAATTTAGATAAATGGGTTTTCATGCAGAGTTATTCAATTTGCTCCAAATTTCGTATACCGGTTTATTATGTTAAGGAGCTTCCCTGATTAGATTTGGTGGTTCATTAGTTAAGTATAAAGGGAAGAAAGGGGGCTAGACCACACCCCCTTAATTTAGATAAATGGGTTTTTCATGCAGATTTATTCGATTTGCTCCAAATTTCGTATATCGGTTTATTATGTTGAGGAGCTGCCTTGATTAGATTTGGAGATTTATTGGTTAAGTATAAAGGAGGGACAGGGGCTAGTGTCCCCTTAATTTAGATAAATGGGCTTTTCATACAGAATTATTCTATTTGCTTCAAATTTGATATACCAGTTTATTACGATATGGCTTCCTTCATTTGTTTTGGAGGTTCATTGGTTAAGTATAAAAGGGGGGAAGGGGGGCAATTGACCCTCCCCTTAATTTAGATAAATGGGTTTTTATGCAGAATTATCTAATTTAGTTTAATTTTTGTTCTAGGTTCATTGTAATAAGGAGCTTTTCTGATTAGATTTGAAAGTTCATTTGTTCAGAATAAAGTGAGAAATGGGGGAGCTAATACCCCCCCCCCCCTTAATTTAGTGAAATGGTTTTTTCATGCAGAATTATCTGATTTGCTTCAAATTTGGTATACCAGTTTATTATGTTAAGTAGCTTCCCTGCTTAGATTTGGAGGTTCTTTGGTTAAGTAGAAATGGGGGCAACGAGGACTAATCCCTTCATTTATTTTTCGAGGGGCATTATTCTTTGAAATAACAGTATAAAGTACAATCAGTGTGAATAGCCTGTGAACTCAATGCCTTCAGTTTAACTGGGCAATTTCCTTTTTATTAGGTTTATTAACGCATAACCCTACACAAACACGAAAAATAAATTACAACAGACCGTACCCCGATCCGAGCAAGACAAAATAATTTCAGTCGACATGCAACCCGACCCGAAACTGACCCGAAACCATTTGAAAAAAACCGAAATCCCGAACCATATCTGATAACAGACAAAAATATTCCAAAGATCCATAACCGGATCCGAACAAGACAAATTAGTTTCCGTGGACACGCAACGCTACCAGAAACTAAAAAATCCATTCGAAGTCAACCTGAAACCCGTCCCGAACCAAATCTTAACCGACAAAAATATTCCAAAGAACTACAACCCGATGCAAGCCAGACAAAATAATCTCCGTCCACCAGCAACCCGATCCGAAACTGAAAGTTCTAACTGAACTCAATCCGAAACCTGGTTGTGGTCTGTTTTTGGGTTGACGACAAATGGAACCTTCAGGTTCCGATCCGGTTGAAAATAAATTAAACTAAATTGGATAATTCTGCATGAAAACCCATTTATCTAAATTAAGGGGAGGGCAACTGCCCCCCTTTCTCCCCTTTCATACTTAACCAATGAACCTCCAAAACAAATGAAGGAAGCCATATCGTAATAAACTGGTATATCAAATTTAAAGCAAATTGAATAATTCTGTATGAAAAATCCATTTATCTAAATTAAGGGGACACTAGCCACTTTCCCTCCTTTATACTTAACCAATAAATCTCCAAATCTAATCAAGGCAGCTCCTTAACATAATAAACCGGCATACGAAATTTGGAGCAAATCGAATAACTCTGCATGAAAAACCCATTTATCTAAATTAAGGGGGGAGGGCGTCTAGCCCACCTTTTCTCCCTTTATAATTAACTAATGAACCTCCAAATCTAATCAGGTTAGCTTCTTAACATAATAAACCGGTATACGAAATTTGGAGCAGATCGAAGAACTCTGCAGGGAAAACATATTTATCTAAATTAAGGGGGGGGATCTAGCCCCCCTTTCCTCCCTTTATACTTAACTAATGAACCTCCAAATCTAATCAGGGAAGCTCCTTAACATAATAAACCGGTATACGAAATTTGGAGAAATCGAATAATTTTGCATTGAAAACCCATTTACCTAATTAAGGGGGGTAGCCCCCCTTCCTCCCTTTATACTTAACTAATGAACCTCCAAATCTAATCAAGCCATCTCCTTAACATAATAAACCAGTATACCAAATTTGAGCTAATCGAATAATTCTACATGAAAAATGTATTTATCTAAATAAAGGGGAGAAGCAATTCCCCCCCTTCCCCCCCCCCTTTATACATAATAATGATCTTCCAAATGTAATCAGGGAAGCTGCTTAACATACTTAACCGGTATACAAAATTTATTGCAAATCGCATATTTCTGCATGAAAAGCCCATTTATGTAAATTACGGGGGGGGGGGGGATAGCCCCCCTTTCCTCCCTTTATATGTAACTAACGGACCTCCAAATCTAATCAAGGTAGCTCCTTAACTTAATAAACCGGTATACCAAATTTGGAGCAAATCGAATAATTCATCATGAAAAAGCGATTTATCTAAATTAAGGGGGGTAGCTCCCCCCCTTTCCCCCCTTTATACTTAAATAATGATCTTTCAAATCTAATCAGGGAAGCTCCTTAACACAATAAACCGGTATACCAAATTTGGAGCAAATCGAATATTTCTGCATGAAAAACCCATTTATGTAAATTACGGGGGGGGATAGCCCCCCCCCCTTTCCTCCCTTTATATGTAACTAATGAACCTCCAAATCTAATCAAGGCAGCTCCTTAACTTAATAAACCGGTATACCAAATTTGGGGCAAATCGAATAATTCATCATGAAAAACCGATTTATATAAATTAAGGGGGGTAGCCCTCCCCCCCCTTTCCCCCTCTATACTTAAATAATGAGCTTTCAAATCTAATGAGGGAAGCTCCTTAACACAATAAACCGGTATACCAATTTGGAGCAAATCGAATATTTCTGCATGAAAAACCCATTTATATAAATTAAGGGGGGACTAGCCCCCTTTTCCCGCTTTATCCTTAGCCAATGAACCCGAAAAACTAATCAGGGAAGCACCTTATCAGAATGAACCAAGGAAAAAAAAATTACGCAAATCGGATATTTCTCTCAAAAGTTATCGCGTTATGTACATACGTACGTACAGACGTGTATGTACGTATGTACATACGTGTGTACGTATGTACACACGTGTACGTACGTACGTGTGTACGTGTACACTACGTATGTACGTGTGTACATACGTAGACGTGTGTACGTATGTACACACGTACATACAGAATCTTCGGGAACATAAGCTCTCTGGCTTTGATAGCCTGTGATCTAAAAATATCACCCTGATCGGATAATATGTGGTCATTTTTCAATTAGCCTAACGCTTTCTAGGCTCTTTGCAATAAGCCTGAAAAATATCAGGCTAATTGGAAAAAAGGAGATGGATTCTCCAATTAGCCCGGCTCTTTGCAAAGAGCCCAGGCTGTTTGCAAAGAGCCGGATTTCTCAATTAGCCTACGACATACATATATATATATATATATATATATATATATATATTATTTCAAAATTAATGAAAAATTACCGCATGAATGGCGCTACAGCAGCACATATCAAATGCAATAAAACATATTACATCATTTCAAAATGCCTAAACACCATAACTCCAAAAGGAAGGTGTATATCTGCAGAAATTTTTTAACTATAAAATACATAAAAGAACAAGAAAGACAGGTAAAAAACAAAAACTGTCCTCCCACTGATGAAGAACAGACTGTTTTTGTTTTTTTACCTGTCTTTCTTGTTCTTTTATGTATTTTATAGTTAAAAAATTTCTGCAGATATACACCTTCCTTTTGGAGTGTTTAGGCATTTTGAAATGATGTAATATATATATATATATATATAACCAATAATTAAACATAACCTACCACCATCAAAAACCGTAATATTATGAATTAAAGCTGTAAGAATATATATAAAAAAAAAAGATTAAATTAATTATAAGAATTATTATGGAAGAAAAATAAGAAAGTGGACACCGACAAATAATGGAAATGCTTATATATTGAATTACGTTTTCGAGGGCACAGAATTCAATGATATAAGCAAAATGGTTGTTTTCTGTGGGAAAAATAAGCTAAAGCTAAAAGTTATTTTCCCCTGTGCCCAAACAACCATTAAAATCAAGTGAATTGATTAAAAATGAAAACAGAATAGAAACAAATAATATGAAATGGAAAAATCAATAAAACCGATTTAAATATTTATAGGATATAAAATGAAATAATAAACACCATACCGATTAATATTTTAGAATAAATCCACGCGCACATGGCACCCATAATATCGTAAAGATTAAGGTGAATAAAACAGTTAAGAAATCACAGTAATTGATACCATAGGATGCAGTTAATACATATTGAAATAAATGTTAAATAACTTTTAATATAATATAAAATAATATAAATAGAAAGTAATTACATAATTAAAATGCACTATTAAATTAATTAAAAACCGTAAAACAATATCGTCAAAATTTAGCTAAAAATTCCTCCTGGTGTAGTAAATTATAACTGAAATGTAGCTGGAAAAAGTAAATTTAGAACTTAGCGGAAAAAAAACACAAATTGTGGTGATGCCATCTAGTATTACTTTTATGATTTAATTGTCAAAAGACAAACAGTTGTAAGCAATTGAATGTAACAATTGTTTTATTAACAGCAAAACCAAACATATCCATATATATAGATAATTATAAACTGAATATAAACCACACAATGTATTTTTAAAAAACTATTGTTAATAAAATTTAAAAAGCATACAAAATATTCTATTAGCTAACTTATTTAAACTACACTAAGAATTTAAATAATTCTATATATATATATATATATATATATATATATATATATATATATATATATATATATATATACATATATATATATATTACACCTTCACTTATAATTGATTTCTGTCACTTCAGGACTATTCCTGAGCTGGCGCATGCTGAAAATAGTCTTAAAACTCTTTCGCAGCAGTTTCTGATAGATCCTTTAACCCCAAAAATTTAAAGTGCTGAATAATAACAACTGCAAATTTCGTTTATTTAGTAAGAAAAATTAATTCGCGATTATGCAGGAAATTTCTTTTTCTCAGAGAAATTGATTGTACGTCTTTTAGGATGTAAGAGGGAGGGGGTGCAGGTTGTGTTTTAGGCTCCCGTGTCTTTGTTATTGCTATATTCATCGTATTTTCAAACAAAATAATTTTATAAAGGTCACTGAAATAAATTATTTTCAGCTGATGAAAAACAAATAAGTACGAAAATAAAATAACGAAAATTGGGTGGGTTAGAGGAGCAAATTATCATGTGGACTCGGGCCACACGGGCTACACGGGCCCATGTAAGTTGGCGCCACTGCATCAAGGCCAGCCGGAAGCTTCACCACGATAACGCGACCAGCCACATCCTCTTCATCGTGAGCGCCTACCTGCCCTGAGTGAACGTTTCGGTGGTCCGACATCCTCCCTATAGTCCGGATGTCGCCTCCTGACTTCTTGTTTTCGCGTTTAAAATCAGCGCTAAAAGGAAAACGCTTGCGCTCGATCGAGGTCATCCAAGCAAATGTCAAGGCAGCCTTTGCAGCCATCCCTGAATAGGCTTACGTGGACGCCTTCGAGTCATGGAAATACCGCCTACAAAAGTGTATTGACGCAAGAGGTGCCTATTTTGAAGTCTATTAGTCAGTTGTACCGATATGCTTAGTAAATCTGCCCTGTTGAACAAAGGCTCATTACTTCTGAATCCCATCCCGTACATCTATATATGGGGCATTCTCACAATGTTTTGACTTTCATGTCCCTGAATAATAATTTATTATTTAATACAGTTTTTTAGTTTTTTATTTCATATACTGGGGAACATCCCATTGCATGATTGCATAACAATATTAACGAGATAAATATGTTTTGGACGATGTTGGGGGTCCAAATACCAGGAAAACTCCTCTACCATCCCGTGCCCCTGATGCTGATTTTTAAGTTTGGAACTGTCTGTATAAAATTGTTTCAATAAAAGTAATTCGATGTAATTTTTTCCGAAACTGGGACAATTGTTTTATATAAATATGTAGCAAAAAATTAACTTTCAAACATTTTTACGGTTGATACTATTTTTTGAACTCTGTCCCTGGGTTTTCCATCCTTACCGTCCTTCTTGCTAAACTTATACAGAAAATCACTTCAGATGCAGCCACAGAATTTATTTCAAGTTTTTTCTCACGCAAAAGTATGCTAAAGAAATATTGTCTAAAATTCTTTGACAGGAAATTTACTGCAGAATTTAAATCAGCATTTAAATATCAATTTCAAGATCGTGTCTTTATTTGTTGTCTTACCGTCTCCAAGGTTTATTGCTGCACTTTTCGAGGTAAATTTAAAAAAAAATGTATTTAATCCAATGTTAACAACTGTTTATAAGAATCAATGAACATTGTGGCTATCACTTAGTCTTAACATGATTTTCCTAAAAATAGGTGGTAATTTTCATTACCGTTCCATCCTTACCGTTCCTTTTTTCCTATACCATCCCCTTTTTTTACCTTACTGTCCCTTCTTTAACACCCCTTTAAGACAATGTTATACAAAAATTCTGTATTAAAAGTACTACATTTTTATTATTTCTTATTTGAATGTCCTGTGGGCACTATGCAAATTCATTAAAAGTAAAAATTTAGAAGAAAATAAAAAGTTATAGGGGTATAATGGTAAGGAAAATTAAACACGCAAGTTTAACTTAAACCTCAATTAAATAAAAAAAAAAATCGCTGCTGACCATTTTTTCTTTATTTTGAATTACTAAGGCATTCGTCTATCAGATTAAAATTTTATTTTAGCAAGTTTAATTTCACCAGATTTTTTTCCCCAAAAGTAAAAAGATAGTGAGAATGCCCCATATATAACATTTTCAGTCCTGAAGGTAAAATAACACTACGAATACACTTCACTTCATTTTTGAAAAACAAAATGGGATCATATGGCTTTTTCTGGAACTGATACTTTAGGTAGCTGGTTCACAAATACGGATTTAAAATTAATAACACTCTTAAAATATCAATTTATTTATCAATAATTTAAATTCATGCAATAACAAATTTAAGCGTTTTAAAGTGGCGTGCGGAAAGGTGGCGGCGTCGGCCAAGATATCCTTGGTTTGAATCCTGGCCCCAACTTTCTTCACCCTCATTGAAATTTATAACTGTTATGATTTATTTAACAATTGAATAATTGTGTTAAAAATTTATCTAATATAATTAGGCATGCCGCGTTTACTGCAGTTCCAAAAATATCTTTCAATTTATTCTTTTAGCTGAATCAGGTATCAGACCAGATGCTGTGATCGTAAAGGGTTAGTTGGTTGAAGTAGTCCTCTAGTTTCGTCGGGAATGGCTCAGTTTGTAGAGCATTGACAGTATCAGCCAAAACATCCCTGCTTCGAATCCTGTCTGGGACATTTTTCACCCGCTTGGAAATTTACAACTGTTCATATGTCTGTTGTTTAAAAAGAAATTTATAATAATTTAAATACAAGTCAATATAGGTAAATTATATACACCTATCAAATAATATTAGTTACTGAACTACTTATCGTGTGTATTTTAAAAATAATTACCGGCATGTTCACTATTAATGCTAATTTTCGAAGTCATATTCTACTTTATTTAAAAGTAGATTTTCTTTAAAGAAAATAATCATTGCGCATTTATTTTAAAGTAGTGAATATGGATATTATAATTGTTTTAAAAATAAAACACAGAATTAATAATACATTTACATTTCAGGAGCTTATTTTTAATATTAAATTGTGCTTGATAAATTACCAAATTAAAATGAGATTTGTGTATTTCTAAAAATTCACAATAACCTTGCATTGGATTCAGTATTAATTTGTAGATTATGCAGATCTGTTTCAATTTAAAAACAAATTCCAATTTAATACGGGAACAGACGGTTATTGCTCGGAGAATTTGTAAGAAGAAATAGTATTTATTTAAAATAACGTCGGTCGCAAAAGAAATTCTAAAGAGTTTATATTTTATCATTTATACGAAAGGCGATATAATTTCATTCCATTTAATAAGCATATTAGAATTATAAATATACTAGCAAACCCCGCGGCTTTGCTCGCGTAATATTTGAAATATGCCAAGTGATATTTATATGTCTAATTTTTATTAAAAGGTACTAACTAAATTTTTATTTTATTAAAAGGTAATATTTTATTTTATTAAAAGGTACTTATTAGTTTTAGGAATAGTTCAAAAATTACTTTTTAAAACACAGTTTGATTAAACATCCTTATTACACTGCATTAGGCAGAAATGAGACTTAATAAAATGAAATAAAAATAAATAAATGATAATTTAGAAAATATTTTGAAACTTTTATGCTCAATTAATACGCTCATTTCAGTACTGATTTGAAGTTTTGAATTTTTTAGAAACAATTTTCTTACATCTTTAAATTAACCATCATGTCGAATTCCAAGTCCTACCACCTCTCTCAACATAAAGGGCTATGTTGAAACAGGAACTGTCACCATTAATTTCCCAACATTAATTTTGAAATCGGTTTGTTATTTCCTAATATTCCACAGAAACATAATTTAAAAAGCTTTTAAAGCCCTCTTTTAGAACGTTTGTTGTTCCTGTGAGCTCCAGGTGGTAGAATCACCGGCATAAAATATAGCCTGTGTAGGATCAGAGACTGTTACCATTGATTCGCATTGATTACTTTTATAACAGGTTTATATTCCCTGAAATTGCATAGAATCGTAATTTAGAACTTTTTTAGAATGCTTTTCGCACCTCCCCTTCACTTCACCCCTTTTTAATTCGAATTTATTTTCGACGTTCCTTCGAGGGCATTTATATTTTATAAGTAACTACCATGTCACATTTAAAGATTCTAGGCTTTCAGTATCACAGAAATCGCAATGTAGAAAGTTTTTAGCTCCTGCAACCCTCCGGTGGTAGTAGAACAGACATAAAATATAGCTTATGTTCGAGCAGGTTCTATCACCAAAATTTGTCATCATTTTTTTTTAAATCGGTTTGGTAATTTATAAGTTTGCTTAAAAATTGTAATTTATAACGCTTTTCACTCACTTAATATTTTAAATTTGTAATTTTCTTTCGACTGTTCTTAGAAAGCAGTTGCATCTTGTAAGTAAATACCATGCCATACTTCAATGTGTTTGACACCTCAGTTGTGAAAAAAACGCAAATTAGTACATGTTTTGCTTTTGCAACCCTCAGATGGTAGTGACAGAAACATAAAATATAACCTATGCTGTAGCAGGGACTGTCACCATTGATTTGCAACCATTACTTTTGAAATAGCTTTGGTATTTCCTTAGATTGAGTAGAAATCGCAATTTAGAACGTTTTTAGGACGCTTTTCGCGCATTTTCACCCCTTTTTAAATTTCCAATTTTTTCGAAACTGTTCTTAAAGATAATTTATATCTAATAAATATGTACCTTGCCTAATTTTAAGTTGCTAGCCCCTACCGATCACAAAAATCGAAATTTAAAACGCTTTTTTGCTCCTGCAACGTCTTGGTGATAGTGATACCGACATAAAATAGCGTCTATGTTAGAGCAGGGGCTGTCAGCATCAATTTCCTACCATTACGTTTGAAATCAGATTCATTCTTCCTGAGATATTGCCGACAAATCGGCATTTAGAACGCTTTAGAACGCTTTTCGCGCATTTTGCTCCTGCATCTCCTCTGGGGTAGTGGAAACAGATATAAAATATAGCCTATCTTGGAGCAAGATCTGTCACCATCATTTTGCACCATTATATTTGAAATCGGTTCAGTACTTCCTGAGATTGCATAGAAATCGCAATTTAGAAAGTTTTTTACAACGCTTTTTGCGCATTTTGACCCCCTGTTAAATTTCGATTTTTTTAGGAAATGTCCTTAGAGATCATTGATACCTTATAACTAACTACCATTCTAAATTTCACGATTCAAGGCCCTTCCCTCACGCAAAAACCGCATTTTAGAACGTTTTTCTCCTGCACCCCCTTTGGGGTAGTGGCACCGACATAAAACATCGCCTATGTAGGAGCAAGAGTTGTCACCCTCATTTTGACGTCATTATTTTTAGATCGGTTTGGTATTTCCTGAGATTGTGTAGAAACCACCATTAGAATGTTTTTTAGAACGCTTTTCGCGCATTTTCACCCCTTTTAAATTTCGAATTGTTTAAGAACTGTCCTTACGAATCCTTTATATCTAGTAAGTAGCTAATATTTCAAATTTCATATTTCTAGGCCCTTCGGTAACGCAAAAATCGCATTTTCAGAACGTTTTTTGCTCCTGCACCCCCTTTCGGGTAGTTGCACCGACATAAAACATAGTCTATGTTGGAGCAAGGGTTGTCACTGTCATTTTGACACCCTTATTTTGACACCATTATTTTTTAAATCGGTTTGGTATTTCCAGAGATTGTGTAGAAACCACCATTTAGAACGTTTTTTAGAACAATTTTCGCGCATTTTCACCCCTTTCAAATTTCGAATTGTTTAAGAACTGTTCTTAGAAATCCTTTATATCTTATAAGTAACTAATATTCTAGTACTATAATAAGTAGCTAATATTTCAAACTTTATATTTCTAGGCCCTTCAGTAACACGTAAATCTCATTTTTAGAACGTATTTTGCTCCTGCACCCCCTTTGGGGTAGTGACACCGACATAAAACATAGCCTATCTTGGAGCAAGCGTTGTTACCATCATTTTGACACCAATATTTTTTAGATCGGTTTGGTATTTCCTGAGATTGTTTAGAAACTACCATTTAGAACGTTTTTAGAACGCTTTTTGTGCATTTTCATCCCTATTAAATTTCGAATTGTTTAAGAACTGTTCATAGACATCATTTATAGCTTATAAGTAAATAATATTTCAAACTTTATATTTCTAGGCCCTTCAGTAACACGTAAATCTCATTTTTAGAACGTATTTTGCTCCTGCACCCCTTTGGGTTAGTGACACCTACATAAAACATAGCCTATCTTGGAGCAAGTGTTGTCACCATCATTTTGACACCAATATTTTTTAGATCGGTTTGGTATTTCCTGAGATTGTTGAGAAACTACCATTTAGAACGTTTTTAGAACGCTTTTTGTGCATTTTCACACCTTTCAAATTTCAAATTGTTTAAGAACTGTTCTTAGACATAATTTATGTTTTATATGTAGCTAATATTCAAAATTTCATATTTCTAGGCCCTTCAGTAACGCTAAAATTGCATTTTTAGAACGTTTTTTGCTCCTGCACCCCTTTGGGGTAGTGACACCTATATAAAACATAGCCTATCTTGGAGAAAGTGTTGTCACCCTCATTTTGATACCAATATTGTTTAGATCGGTTTGGTATTTCCTGAGATTGTGTAGAAACTACCATTTAGAACGTTTTTTAGAATGCTTTTTGTGCATTTTCACCCCTTTTTAATTTCAAATTGTTTAAGAACTGTTCTTGGACATCATTTATATCTTATAAGTAACTAATATTCAAAATTTCATATTTCTAGGCCCTTCAGTAACGCTAAAATCGCATTTTTAGAACGTTTTTCGCTCCTACACCCCTTCGGGGTAGTGGCACCGACATAAGATATAGCCTATGTTCTAAGTTGGACTAACACCATCATTTTGATACCATTACTTTTGGAATCGGTTCGGTAGTTCCAGAGCTTACCTCCGACAAATAAACAATTTTTTCCTCTTTATAATAGGAGTATAGATTATATTTAAAAATCTAACATATAAAGAGATTACTACGGAATCGGATAAAAGTGTCTGATATGAACAATGACAGGATATCTTTTATTATCGCTGAATATAATATAAATATAATATATACAATAGAATGTATTTTATTATGCCTGAATTATTAGAAATGTTTATCGTTATCTTTCTATCTGTTTAAAAATAATTTAGCTTTATACCGGATATAAGATAAAGGAACTGTTTAACTTTTATTGCTGAATATAATATTTGTTATAGATCGATAATTTAAAAGCAGATAGATCTAGTTTACATTTTTAAAATCTACATACATACAACAAATATGTATATATATATATATGTATATTCTGTATGAGCTACAATAATTTCCTAAATTGTAAAATACCTTCGAGTGCTAGTTATATGCTATTTATTACTTATGCATATATATATATATATATGTATAGAAACCGTCACTTCCAGGAACTGACTTATCAAAATTACAAACTTATATATATATATATATATATATATATATATATATATATATTGATATATACACTATATGGTCAAAGGCGACCGCTCACTTGCGATTTTAGACGCTTTGTAAAATATCTAGAAAAATGCACGAGGAATTAACCTGAAACTGCAGGTGTGTAAACAGTATAGTATAGGTTATATGTTTCTGCGAAGATTATTTCCCGAAACCCCATGGGAGACCGTCAGCAAATTGAAAAAAACCGAATATCTTTTGGATAACCCTGTAAAGACTAATGTAGCAAAACCGTTCAAACTCGAGATTATTAATAAGTGGCTAATTGTAATATACTGTGATCATTTTTATGAACATTTTTCATTTTTTATCCCATGTTATCTTTTAAAAAGAAAGTTATCGTCCTAAACAAATGTCTATGTGACAGACTCTTTGCAAAAAGCTGAGCTATATGGTGAATCATCTCAATTATTCCATTCAGCCTGATATTTCTCAGGCTTATTACAAGTAGTCTAGGTACAGACAGTCTAATTGGAAAATGGCCATTTAGTTCTCTTTCATAATGATGTTTTTCAAACTTATTACAAAGAGCGTAGATAACGTTAAGAAATCTAAAATTACCACTTATTTCTCAATCTGACAGATATTTTTTCAGGCTTATCCCATTGAGTCTATGCAGTTTGGTGCTAATTAAAAAATGGCAACTTGTTAGTCCAAATATCTTGTTGTACCCGACACGAACATGAAAATTTCATTTGAAATCAACTTTAAAACGAACTTCATCGAACAGCAACCTGATCCGAACAAGGCAAAAAAAAAAAAAAAAAAAAAAAAAAAAAAAAAAAAATTTCAAAAATCCGTGGACACGTAACGCGTCTCGTACTTGAAACTTTCTTTTAAAGTCAACTCGAAACTGAAAAGAAACTCTATCGACCAGTAACCCGATCAGAGCATGACAAAATAACTTCCGTCGACGCACAAACCGACCCGTAACTGAAAATTCTATTTGTAGTCAACCCGAAACCGACAGTTACAAAATCCTTCTATCCGCAACCAGATCTGAACAAGGCAAAGTAATTTCAGTCGATACATAACCCGACTCGAAACTGAAAATTCTATTTGAATTAAAACCGAAACTCATACCTGAACCTATCAAAAAAACATCCATCGAACCGGAAAACGATCCAAACACGAGAAAATAACTTCCGTTTACACACAAACCGACCCGAATCTGAAAATTTCCTTTTTAAGGAACAAGAAACCTACAAAAACAAAATCCTTCGAACCGAAGTCCTATCTGAACAGGACAAAATAATTTCCGTCGAGACGCAACCCGACGGGAGCCTGACAAAACAATTCTTCGTGCGGTCACCCGATTCGGTATTCGCACTGTATTTTTTACAGTGTAAATTATATAAGCTGCTAATACCATTTATACACGGAATTACACGGCTCACACACGGAAAAATAAATGGTATGTAAAGCATCACATTTTTTTCTGTTTATAACGGTGAATTTTCTTTTAATACCCAGTGGAATATAATATAATATAATTTTCAAAATAGGCAGGCTTTTTCTTTTCTTTTTTTTCTGTAAAATGGTTAAGAAAGCATATATTTCTAAAAAATAACGTATTCAATTTGTAAAAAAAAATATATTGTAGGAGTCTCTTTTGCGTTACAGATTATTGTTTAATTAACTATAATTCGGCGTATAACGCCCACTTTTGAAAGCAGAAAAATTGTCTAAGTTTTATAGGTGTGCATTATAGACCTATTTTTAGTGGTTGATTTTTAGGTTTCCAAACACGCCATTGAGTTCGCGGATGGAGTTCATGAACTAAATAGTAAATACTAAATTAAATTCATGTACTAATTCGTGCATGAATTCTCCGTGAACTCGCTGAGGTGTTTTGGGATTTGAAATTCAA
The DNA here is from genome assembly GCA_963932465.1 of Maratus speciosus. Lineage (NCBI taxonomy): Eukaryota > Metazoa > Arthropoda > Arachnida > Araneae > Salticidae > Maratus > Maratus speciosus. The sequence continues at coordinate 211,948,205 of OZ010792.1, read as the reverse complement.
GCACTAAAATGCAGTCTGCCTTGGTGTTCCACCAAGATAAGAGGTGGCAGACCAGTTCCATTTCATTGTGCTAATCGAGCACTATTTAGTGCATGAATTTCATCCGTGAACTTGATGAGGCATTTGGGGACTTGAAATTCAACCACTAAAATCCAGTCTGCCCGCGTCTTCTACCACGATATATGGTGGCAGACCAGTTCCATTGTCTTGTGCTAATCGAGCGTTATTTAGTGCATGAATTTCATCCGTGAACTCGAAGAGATGTTTGGGGACTTGAAATTCAACCACTAAAATCCAGTCTGCCCAGGTCTTCCACCACGATATCAGGTGGCACACCAGTTCCATTTTATTGTACTAATCGAGCACTATTTAGTGCATGAATTTCATCCGTGAACTCGATGAGGTGGTTGGGGACCTGAAATTCAGCTACTAAAATCCAGTCACATCGGGTGTTCCACCAAGATATGAGGTGGCAGACCAGTTTCATTTTAATATGCTAATCAAGTACCATTTAGTACATGAATTTCATCCATGAACTCGATGAGGTGGCAGTTTATGCGATCGGCTTCCGGTCTATTATGCACAGATTACAAAAATGAAAGCTTTAAAAAGAAGCAAAATAATAAAGATATGTATTCGAATGGAATGGTCGAAAGCACGATTCCAAACGCTTTATGGTGATTCAAGTATATAGACTAGTATATAGGCTTGTATATCTTCACTTTGCATTTTCATATTTTCTTTATGTTTGTACTCGGAATTATACTTTTTATTTACTTTATTGCACTTTCGGACAGAATGTCGAACGAAGATTTCATTCCAAAAATGGGCGTCCCCTTATTACAAAGAATATACCTATAATAACAAAAAGTACAGTTTCAAATCGTAGGTGCGCGTGATGCGCCAGAGGTAATTATACGCCTGAAAGTAATTATATAATTATCACTCTCCAACGCTCAGTTCTTAAAAGCTATTAAAAAAGAAAACATATATCTTTTAAAAAATCAACTTGTAAAACAATATTTTTTTATGGCGAATTTTGATATATTATACATATAAAAATATCAATAGCATGTTGCTATAAATTTATGACAGCGATGGATTTTATATCGTATATCTTACTTTAAACTCACTTTAAACTCACTTTAATCACAAAAAAAAAAAAAAAAAAAATATTATACAAGTCAATGCTTCTATTTTCGAAAAAGTAATAGTTCAACGCATAATAATGCGTAAATATCCCGTGGAGTTTAGATATCCATCAATATCAAAAGAAATTTAAGCTTTGTATCATGTCAAAATAATATGTTCAGTTTATTTATTAGGGTGCATAAATATCTATAAGAAAAATTTCTTTTTTACATAAGATTTTATATATCGCATAATGTCATTCATTGTTTATATATTTATATTATGAAATTTGTAGTAATATTGATAGAGTATTCTTTCTACTTCCATATAAAACGATAAAAAATGAACAAATATTTTATTTCTGTTGATTTGTATGTTTAAGTAATTGAATTTTAAAACACAATTAAAAATATAGTGTATTTTTTCAGTGAAGGGGAAATATTCAGTTTTTGGAGGATTGTAAGCTTGTTTAAAATATAGATAATGTTTCTCACACACCACCATACAAAATATATTACAGCACTATTTAATTTTATTGGCACCTTTTTGGCATGCATTGAATTATATATATATATATATATATTTATTTATTTATTTATTTATAACCAAATTAATCTATGATTATACAAATAACATAGAATAAGATAATATGCAATATAATATTTCGTATATAAAATGAGAAAACTCTTATTTAGCAGCGAAGATAAAGATAATTGTGCTTACAATAATTCATTTCAGAGATTATCTGTATTTCGGAATTGGGAAAATTTTTAAACCGTGTATTTTTTAGGATGGATAATTACATTTTTATTTATTCATTTGCAGAACAATGATCAAACAACATCAATTTGATGCAAAGTGATGATGTAGGAAGTGACTTAGGTCTTAAGAGAAATGAGATAGTTAGAGCAAGCGGATTTTCTCATAAAATAAATGAGCTAAATATTTAAGCCTCTGTCAATAGAAAACATTTTCTAAATTACACAAATACAAGTATTTTCCATTTTTAGCTTTATTTTGCACAAACTACGTTTGATGTCAGAAGCAAAGCATTTGTAAGGCTAACTTAGAGGGTCTGATTAATGTTTAGTAAATATTTGTTTTGATAAAGTATTTTCGAAGTATTTATTAATAATATATGTTATGACGAATTTTTGCATCAATATTACTCATCTGCAATCTTCGTTTTACGTTAGTTATAAATAATTAATGTGCAGTATACATTAAATTATGTTCAAAAAGTTTGAGAAACAATAGCGCATGTCCGTTTGATGAACCAAAAAGTTTAAGCACAACATAAAATTAAAAAATATATTTTATTGACTGAAAGTTACTTTCCTTTTCACATGTTCAACAAAATGTAGTTTTAAAAAGATAGCTAAGAGATGTATGAGTATGTGAAAATTTTAAGCACAGTAGATCTTTAGTTTTTAGTAGATCAATAATAAAAGAATAGTAATACTCGTTTAATGCTCCATTCTGATGAATTACTTTAAATATACTGTCTTACATCGATAAAAAGGGGTTCTGTAATGTTTCTGGTTCAATTTTAAACTTCGCGTTCTCAATGGCATCTTTCAAATTTTTAACTGACAGAATACTGCTTTCTATTGGATAAACTGCATGAGCGAGAATACCCTACTTAATTTCTATAGGGTTTTAATGGGGCTAACTGCCGGCCATTTCAAAACAGACACTTTTTTCGTCTTAAGCCACGTTGAAATTGAGTTTGAGGTATGGATCGAAAGATTATCATATTGAAATAACCATTTTCTCCCCCCAAAACCTCTGCAAAAAGGAGCACATGATTGGCAAGTGTCTCTTGTTATTTATTAGAGTTTTTACGACCACTTATGAATGCTAGAGATGTCTGACCATTGAAAGAAATAGCCCCCCCCATACCATTACACAACCACCACCATGTTTTTGGCTAAATATACGCCTACGTTCTTTGCGGGGATCATGCCAGTAGTACTTAATTCGGTGGTTCTCAACCTTATATTGGCCACGCTCCACCAGAGCCCCGGTAAAGTCAATATGCACCCCCTTCTTAATCTGAAATTTATGTTTCTTATAATTTAAATGTGAACTGTATTCACACGATGAAGGCGTAATAGAGTCTTAACAATAACTGTTCATTTCACATTTTTTAACTTATCACAGAGGTCAACCTTCTGGTATAAATTGGTTTTTAATATAAATACAATGACATTATACATATTCGCCTTTGTGCCAAAAAGTGTTTTGTTGTACTTTTCCGACATACTTCAACGTTAAGGTAAAGTGTTATACTGTCTGCATTTTTATCTTCACAAATTATTTTAATTTCCATTTAACGTTAAAATAGATAACATTCTCACATTTTATAATTCATTTTTGTAACTCATTAATATTCGGTGGGAAAGCTTTGGACTTTAAATTTTCTTTCTGGGAATAATACAATACACAGGAAACATTTCAAGATTCCCATCTTTATTAAATTTTAGTAGCCGTTAACCCCATCACAACACATTTTTCTGATTTTTATTTCTCGATATCGTTAGTGTTAATTGTCTTCCATGTATTAACTGATTTTATATGTATATGTCTTCCTGTAAATTTATATACTGTGCAGAACGCCTGCACTAGAGCCATAGATATTTACTATACACCAATTTCATCTTCTAGTGATATTTAAGTTTTATAAAGTAAGTAGCAACTCGTTCAGGTGGTGGTGCTGGCGTTGTTTGGGGCGGCCATTGTCTGAATTAAGGATATAGCCCCTCGCTGGGGGTATTTATTACGGATCCTAACCCGTATTTGCGCAAGGTACGAAGAAAACCAAGGAAAACCCCGAACAATTAGGCCAAAGGGCGCGATTGGCTTCAAACAGAACACATCCCGTCAAATTGCGTTGAGAGCAGATCAACTCGTTCAGATATTTCATATATTTTTTTAGGTTAAATATGTTCAGGACAGTCAAATGTATGTAGGTATGCTTTTAAGTAGTTTTTGTGTTAAGAAAAAAAAATAAAAATAAAAAAAGGTGAAAACAGGAATTATGCTTTTTCAGATTTTAGTGTCGCCCCCGATAATAAAAAAAAATAAAAAATATATATATGTATATATAATATATGTATATACAAAACCTATTTCAATTTTAAAACTTAAAGCACACACTTTTATTTTATGTAAAATGGCGTCATTCGCATCCGCTTAAGAATTACACATTTACGATCCACTCTTAAACATCTAGAGTAAAGCATGTATAAGGATATCACTATCGCAAAATAATACACAAATGCAGCAAAAAGATACCGTCATTAAAGGAACTCGACAAAAAAGGCTATCTAATGATTCATAGGCATTCATTTGTTTGTAACATTAATATAGACGATTTCAATCATGACGTCAGTCATGACGTTTTGGTTGGAAACTGACTCCATACAAACGGTTGATATGTTGTATTTTCCATTTTGTTTGTGTGTTGCAGCTATATCTTATTTCTATATCTCACATCTAAGTGTTTTAATACTTGATATGTACTGGTAACATTTTCAATAATTTATATTTAAAAAGAAATGACGCATAGCAACCGTTTGTTTGGAGTCAGTTTCCAAACAAAACGTCATGACTGATGTGACACTGAAAGCGCCTACAGATACATAAAATTAAATATAGTTTATAATGTTTTAACAGAAATTATTCGTTTATATTTTTTCAAAATAGCATCTATTTTAATTAAATTTTCTTTCGGTTGCTATGAGAAAATGGCAACAAAAAGTTATAATTGCTATTTTTCAACTATTCTACCTTTCCTTTCTACATAAATGGAGTACTTGAGTTGCCAAAATTAAACGAATGGTGCTAAAAACTACAAAATTTAATATTTCAAAAATAAATGGAGATACAGTTTTCAAACAAATTGCATTTAAAAGTACATTTTTTTTCCAATACGACGGTATAAAAATTAAAAATGTGCGATGCTTAGAAATAAAAAAAAAATGCTATAGAGCATTTAATCGCACAGTGATACATTTGCTTTGTTTATTGCTAGCGTCTGTAAGGTAATGTTATTTTTTGCAGACAAAATAAGCGGGAAGAAAGAAATAGCATACCGTCCCGGGGACTGGAAAAAAAAAAAAAACTTCGTCTCACATATAGCAGAACGAATAGAAGCAGGGGGGGGGGGGGTACCATTCGTGCTATGCGCCAACTGAAAAGATTTCTTAACTGCTCGCGCATTACGTCACGTGGCGGACAGATTCGCCTGGCTTCGCTCGTTTCAATAGTATTCTGTATGCCGTTCTGCGATGGAATTTTTTTTCTGTGAATGATTTTAATTATTTTATTATTTTAACAGACTTTTTGAAAGAAACCTAGTGAATGCACTATATCAGAATGTTCTAATAACTCTCGGAGAACACGTATACTGATTTAAAAATACAGTACGAAGTCATAAATCCGGAAGTCGAAATCCGGAATTCTTCAAAATCCGGGCATTTTGTTAACTGACGATTATTATTCTAGAGAATCGCAACGAGAAATTAGAAAAACACTAAAATAGCAGAGGTCAAATTTACTGTATTAGGCTGCAATTTTAAAGCCGGATTTCTTTTACGAACGTCAAAAATTTCTGCAGAGCGCGAAAATCTCTAAAAATTGCATAAAAGAATCGCGAAAAATTCCGAATAAACTTAAATGAAAGTGAAAAAAAAAAAAGCACAGTATTTACTATATTGGACTAAAAGATTAAAACCGGACTTCTTTCACAAATGCACACAAATCGCCATAAAATGGAAAAAAAATTCAAAACACGCAGAGGAGAAAAATTATTATATTTCGCTAAATGTTGGTAACCGAGTTTCTTTTACAAATCTCAAAACTCTAGAATTCGTATAAAAAACTCGCGAAAAATGCAAATTCCGTATAAACTTTATTGAAAAAAGACAAGATTTACTATACTGGGCTAAAAAAGTAAAACCGGATTTCTTTTATTCATATGGAAAAAATCGCCGCAATATTTAAAAAAAAAAAAAAAAAAAAAAAAAAAAAAAAAAAAAAAAAAAAAATGCATAAAAAATTAAAAAAATTTCTTTTGTTATTATAATTTTTTTAACGTGGGAAAAAAAATTCCTCTATTAAAATATTTGTTTTAGCATTATCTTTTTTTTACCTTCTTTATCTATAATAGAAGTATTGTAGTCGAAATTTTGTTCGACTTCCGGTTTTCGACGGATTTACACGTTTTAAGGCTAAGAGATACCGAAAAACATGTTTTTACAAAATATCTGTCTGTCCGTATATACGTGTGTCTCATTATATCATCGGAAAGTATACGAAGTTATGCATGGAATTGAACCAAATTTCATGTAAGGGTTTTGCTGTGATGGTGCTGTAGTAGCGATTTTTGTGCCATTTTCAATATTCTATCATCAATAAATGTATGAAATTACGCATAAAATTGAACAAAATTTCATGTGTATGTTTTTGACTATGGCCAGCAGGTCCAGGTTGAATTTGGGGATACTCCGCCGGGAGGGGTCGCTGTAATAGCGATTTTATGCAATTTTCATTATTGTTTCATCGCAAATTATAGGTTTGAACGAAACTTCATACATATGTTTTTGACTATTGACGCCAAGTCCCAGTTGAAAATGGATATGTAACCTTGAAAGGGGGCGCTGTCATAACAATTTTCTCGATTTTTCGTAGTTCTGTTGTACATTTGTTGCTGATGCAGTGACATGCATTTCGTTTCTAGCTGACCCGGCGATTCGCAAACAGAATAGCGATAATATTTACTTTATTAAATACTATGTTCGAGTTACTCTGATTAATAAAATGAAGAAGGAATTTAAGATGAAAATTAATGTAGGGTTGAGGTAATAACCTATAAGCAGTGCTTAATTTACGCCGGAGCTCAGCTTCGTTACTTTTTTATTTTTAGTGGAAATTTAAATATTGGTCTGAATTCATTTGCGCTCATTCCGGATTTTGGCGAAAATAGTGTTTCTAAAAAATCAATGCCTAAATTTTATTTTTCTTTCCCTTCCATCTCCAATCTTTCGCGTTCTTTCCTAGCAAAGCACTTACGTATGTGACATAGTGTATCATGTGTAGCTTTTTTATTTTTTTAATGATTTCAGAACGGCGATAAGGAATGTCAGAATTATTCGCAAGTGTTTCAGCCGTTTTTACTCGCTGCTTTTTATTCGTGTTTTTAAAATATTCTCTCTGATAAACTTTCTGGTTCCGCGCAGTACTTCACTTGCTACGACACAGGAGCGCTGCTCCAATACTTCTTTACTTTTAGTAAATATTTAGATATTAGTCAGAACAGACCGCAGTTTATAAATACTGCGCACCAATATCAAGTCCATGACGAGTAGGATTTTCTGAAAATTCCTCACTTTTGATTTTAATGTTTTTTCTTTGGTCATTTATTAGAATTTATTATATATTAATGCCTAAAGATATGTCAAAATATATTACATATATATTCATATAATCTCTTTTTGAGGAAGACGAAATTGCTTTAAAATTTGTAAATAATATATGAAATATAAATATGCGTGTGTGGGGGTGGGGGGTTAGTGATTCATAAACTTAGTTGTTATTACTGCAGAATATTAGAGCTCTGGTAGGTTTTTTTTTTTTTTTTTTTTTTTTTTCTAGAAACTAAGCTCTTGTGCATTTGAAACTAATAAATTAAAAAATTGAATTTTGTTTATTAATGAGGATCAATGATTTTGCTACCTGATATAGTGTGTAAAAAGTATTAGTCACATATTGACTTATTGAAAATATGATAATGGTTCTTACTTTTTTTCCTTTCTATTTTTTGAAATGTTAATTCATCGTTAAATCTGTATATCTCCATAAATTTTCTATCTATTGTTTCTTACTTGTATGGAGAAATGTTATATTCGATGTGTTTTATAAGATAACATAGAAATTTTAGAACTGAAGTTGTTTTAAATTTTTGTGTTTTTGCTGAAATTTTGTACATATGAAATAACGATATTGCTATTTGTATATCACAATGTAAAACACATGTATAGTACATAATTTTTTCATAATAGAATTAGTTTAATTATAGAGTAATATTTTTGTATTATTTTGTTTATTTTCCTGATTAAGCATAGTGACATTCGGAATTTTTTTAAAACTTATATCCAGTATTCGGACAATGCATTATTGTTAAAAGTTTTGATGCGTGACATTTGTTTAATTTATTCTGCTTGATAATTTTAGTCATTTTATTACTACTACTGTGTCATCATATTCATATAATTCATTTTATTTTGCAATAGTTTAAACGTTTTTATTTGTACTTTTACGTATTAAAAATTTAATTTTTTTTCGAGAATTTACTCAAGTATTTGAATGTAAACAAGCGTAACACGATATTACTTAACGATTATATATTTTATATTTAATTAACTCTAATCAGTGTTTGAACAAATTATTTTAAGGAAAGTGATTTTGTTCAATTTACTTTCGAAGATCTGCTGTTTAAAAATTGATTTACTTCATATTCCGTTCATCCACTCATCCATTTACCATCGCACGGCTGGTCGAACTCCGATCTTGTCCGCCACATGACGTAACAGTCTTGCTCTGCTCTGATTGGATATCCTTCAAATGGAACAACCTTATGTAAAAGAACCTTGAATAGAAGTGGAAGGCTCTTTCAGTATATAACAGAAAGGTTTACGACAAATTGTAAAACTCCGTTTGTAGAAAAATTAGAATGAAATTTAATATTACAAGACGATGTCAAAATACAAAAAGAATTATCTATATAATTATTCTGGTTTACATCTATTTTTAATTTTTCATGGAGAACTAATTAAAAATTCAATAACAAAAATTTTATAATGTATTTTATGAAAACAAATGATTTTTTTAATTTATCTTGTATTCCGTATGTTTTTAGCCTGCAACATTACGTTTAAAAAAAGGACAAAAGAAACAAAGCAAATGATACAAATTTGGAAGTTCTCCTCATGAAAGTGAAATTGTCCACCAGTGGGCGTACGCCCGACGTTGGGAACCGCTGACTTAAACCAATCAGGTCCATCGAGATTCCATTTTTTTCATCACTGAATATGGCATTCAGACACTTATCACCAAATGACACACGCTCTATGTCCCACTGTAATCTAGCTTTTTAATGGTGTCCTTTCAGAGTTGGTAACCCAGCCATTTTGCGGTTTCTGATGCATTCCGATTCCAAATCTCTTCTATGAACAGTTGTTTTCGATATTTGTCTTCCAACTGCATCTTTTATTTGCGAAAGAGAGTAGTTACCAGTTCAAACCAAGTTTCTGATGCGGCGGTCTTTTCGCAAAGTATTCACTTCTGGCGTTCCTGAACGGAATTTTCAATTTGAAATCATTACAACGTGCCAAAACTTGTGAAAACCTCGTTTTGAACTTTTTAATGCACTTCCAATTTCAGAAACAGATTTATGTTTTGCTCTCATACTGCACATATTTATCACCTCCTCCTCTGAGAATTCTTTCGACTTACAAGGAGAGGGCCAACCTTGTTAATCACAGATTTTGATTAAGGTTAGAGACCCTTAGTGTCAGGTTCAACGGATTTTATCCAACGCCCCTTAGTTCTTTAGAAACCGGGGGGTCTAATAATAATACAAAACTTAAATACTTACACTCCAACCCCAATGACAGGTTGGCCATAGCTCAGTTGGTATGGTGTTTGCCAGCTGATCCGCAGGCCCAGGTTCGATACCTGAATGCGCTACATTTGTTTTTCTCATTTTTTGTTTTATAAATATACTTGTAAGTATAATTAATAATCTCATTGTCAATTAAAATTTATAATATTGTATATCAATTACAATTTTAACGTATTTAATTTTTTACTTTTGACTAAATAGTTGTATAAAACATCATAAAACTGTTAATTTTTTAAAAATCACTTTTAAAATGTATTTCATGTATTTTTTATTGATGCAATGATATTGAGCAATTGTGTCAATTCGTGAGTTTAAAGAAACATCATTTAAGCATTGCTTTAACAAAGGAAGTCAATACGGTAATACTATTATTCTGTTTTTAAAGTAACAAGCATAATTATATAAAAAATTAGCATCAGAATTACACCGATTTTTTGCATATTAAAGATTTTTAAATTTGTAATGAGTATGGTTGCGCTTTCAATTATTTTGCTTTCACCTTTATCTTTTTTCTGCTTTTATTTTTATTTACTTTGAATATTCTTTAATTTTATCATAACTAGATGGCACCACAACAGATTTTGTCACGATTTTGGAATTTTTATCATTCAATAATAGATCCAATTTCTTTTTAAACCTTTTTAAAGGATAAGAAATAATAGTTAAAAAATAAAAAATGATAAATTTAAGTTTGTTAACATTATAATTAATGTATGATATTAAAATTTGTAAATGAAATTATTAAATTATAATTACAAGTATATTTATAAAACAAAAAATGAGAAAAACAAATGTAGCGCGTTCGGGTACCGAACCCGGACTCGCAGATCAGCCAGCGAACGCCGTACCAACTGAGCTATGACCAGCCTATCAGTGCGGCTGCAATGTAAGTATTTAAGTTGTGTACTATTATTAGAGCCCACGGTTTCTCAAGAACTATGGAGCGTTGGATAAAATCCATTGGACCTGACACTAAGGGGTCTCTACCCTACAACCTATATTAAAATAATCAAAATCTGTGAATAACAAGTTTGGCCCTCTCCTTGTTAGATATTTTGTACTAACTGAAAAACAACAACTGACTGCTTCTTATACACCCAGAAATCGTTTGCGTGCGCAACTGCTTACATCAGTTTGTAAAACTTGAATTAAAACGATTTTATTCTTTTGACACGGTTATTTTTATTCTATTCTGAAACTTCATGGATTGAAATAAAATTTAAAAGATGATTTTATTAAATATGGTGCTAAAACTGCTATTATTAACATATACAGGACATATATTGAAACAAAGTAAGTTTTATTTTAAAATTGTTATTCTGCTTAAACTTTTACCACAATAATTTCCAGTAACAGTAAAACAAGTTGAAAAAGAAGTCAGTCATTTTATTAGAAATTTATACAAAATTAAAAAGAAGAATTGATTTTTAAAGCAAGATTAAGTTCATCAAATTTGTGAAAAATGCGGGTATAACTCTTGAATTCTACTATATAGAAGACATTTTTTGTAAAATAATGTACCCAATTATATCAATGACAAGTTCATAATTATTTTCGTTAGCACTATTTTTAAACGGTAATCTTAGAATTATTTAGTTACATAATTCTGTAACTTAAAAAAAACTAATATTAGTATTCGGAAGTAGCGGTATAAAAAAAAAAAAAATTAAGCACCAAGGTAATGATGCAATAATGATGCAATGATCTTTTTTAAATCTTGACTTTGCCTCAAGCATTGAATGCAATATTCTCTAAAACCATTCATAAAACATTAAATCATACAAAATAGCAACTATAGCATTTATTTATTATTCTGTTTTGGCAAACATAATTCTAATGAAAAATTTATTGTCACCTGTTCACAGATGATTCTCACTTGACTCTGAAAAATTATGGTCACGGAGAAAAGAAAAACATATTTAGATACTTATTTTTTATTTCAACTCTTACACGATTTGAATGAATTAAATATTGTTCAGTAACATTAAATTAATGTTTTCTTCTTCCATCATATATTGTTATAAACATATTTTTCAATTTGTGTAGTTAATCTATAAACTTCGTTTAGGAATCGTTGCCAAGGAACGGGTACTCATCATAAAAAATAAAACAGAAAAAAAATACACACAAAAGTAATTATACAGCCTGAGAAATCATAAAACTCTAAACAATTGAAGCCTCCACTTGCTTTTGCTACATAGCATAATTTATTTGAATTTATCAAATTCCTAAAATATCATGATTAAGTTCAGTGGGAATAAACATGGTTCTATAATACATTTACTACAGTCGAACATCGCTATAGTGAACCCGGGATATAGTGAACACTTGAATGTAGTGAATTTTTTTTTGTGGTCCCGTCCGAACTCCAATTTAATTAATGTTATTTTATACGCTTATACTGCACAGCTGAGTATTTGGTAGTTCGTTTATAGTGGACTCACATTTTATTTCCCCAGATTTTTTTCAGTCCCCCAACTTTAAACTTGCACTAATTTAAAGTTGCACAAATGATGGCATACCTTTACTTTGTATCAAATTTCACCCGTTCACGCTCATCGGCTTAAACTAGGGCGAAGTAGTTGCTAAACAATCCACGACTCTTCTCTCCGTTCCAGGAACAAACCCCTTTTCTTCGCCACTTCCTAATTCTGGGAATAAGCATCTGATGCTTACTTGCTAAGTCCTTCCCCTGCCCATCGGTATAATCGGAACAATCCAAGAATATCCCCCGTTTTACAGTGACTTTCTTCATTATTCTTGTGACTCATTTCAGATAAGAGGACGTTTTTTCAAGAGCAGCTAAAATTTCGTGAAAATGGCGAATTCTGTAAAAAGGAAAGCATTTTCGATTGAGGATAAGATTAAAATCATTAAACGCATTGAAGATGGAATCAATGAATCGGCACTGTGCAAGAAATTTTCCTTGTCAAAATCTACAGTTTCAAACGTATGAAAAAATCACAGTGCGAATCATGCTGCACACGGAAGAAATTTGGATTCTTCGAAGAAACCACGTGGGCCTGAAAAGGAAAACTTGGAAGAATATTTGTTAAAATGGTCCACCTTTCAGCTGAATATAAATCTTCCTGTGACCAGATGCATATTTAAAATTACAGCGTTTGAGTTTGCCGAAAGATTGGGCGAAAACGGTTTATGTGTCCTGACGAATGGCTGAATAGATAAAAAAAAGGAACAATATTTCTTGTGGAAAGATTGTTGGTGAAGCAGCAAGTGTTTGTGCATCGGATGGGGAAAGTGGGATACTCAAATATGGGCAGATGCAATCCAGGATTCAGTGTTGCCAGTGGGCTACTTTTTTAAAATTTAGATTTCAAAATTGGCACCGCTTTTCCGAAATTGTAAAATTCCCCTTGATTTCGCCTTAATTAATATGTAATTAAATAAGACGAATTTTACTATTTCAAAATAATTGGTGCCAATCAAGTAATCTGAATTTTCAAAAAGTAGCGTACTGGCAAGACTGCCAGGATTATAAAACGAAGGAAATCTGTAATAGTAACGAAGATGGATTGTTTTACAAGATGACTTTCGATCAGACGTTAAAATTTAAAGGAGAAAAGTGCACTAACGGAAATCTCTCAAAAGTTAGAATAAGTGTTCTTGTATGTGCAAATATGACCGTCTCAGAAAAGGGAAAAATAAGTGTCGTAGGTAAATTCCAAAAGCCAAGGTGTTTTAAAAATGTTAAAAAACTGCCCGCCAACTACAAAACCAATCAAAAATCCTAAATGACATCCAATTTTTTTGAAGAAGAACTTCGACAATGGGACAATGATTTGTTGAAACAAAACAGTAAAAATGTTCTTCTTGTCGACAATTGCACAGCTCATCCCCACATAGAAAATCTGAAGTGCATAAAGCTTATTTTTTTGTTGTTTCAAATACGACTTCTGTGCTGTAGCCCATGAACCAGGGCGTAGCTCGCAGTCTGAAGTTTCAATATAGGAAACAACTAGTGATGCGTGTTTCAGAGAACTACGAAGAGAACAGCACGGAATATAACATCTTTCTTTTGGAAGTAATCTTTCTGCTGGTAGAGTCATGGAGACAGGTGACATCAGCAACAATCATCAACTGTTTACGAAGTCCAGGTGTTTCGAAAGATGTGTTGTTAAAAGGAAAAGATGCCAACGTGGAGCACGAAGACGACGAAGAAAACTTACCAATAGCTCTGTGGCTGGAAAAGTATACTGTGAACATTTTTCCAATGGACGTTACTGAGCACTTCGAATTTTGCGATGATGAAGTGTACACTACTGGTACCCCTACAGATGATGGCATTGTATCTGAAGTTAAACAAAAGAACGAAGCTGAAGAAGACTTAGAAGACGATGTTGAAGAAAAACTTGAAATTTCGGCTCCTTCTATCTCGGAAGTGAAATCATCAGTGAATATCCTGAACATTTTTTTTGTACAGAAAATGTGGAACTGAAATTATTGAATTCTTTACTAATTCTTCATAAGAAATTTAAGAGCTCTACATAAAATTGAATTGCATTCAATCAAAAATCCCTAAATTCTTCCATACACTGTAAAAAAAAATCTGTAAAGTTACTAAAGTTTTTCAAGGAAACTGGGAATCCTAAAACTTTTTATGTAACGGCAACAACAAAAATTCCTGTAACAGACGCACTTTTGCGCCGAAAATCAAAAAATCTGTAAGGTTACTAGAAATTTTTTAGGAAACTGGGATGCCTAGAACTTTTCATGTAACTACAACCCAGGTTACAGATAAAATTTTAGTAAGATTACTGTAATTTTAGCAGATTCATTTGTACAGTTACAGATTTCTGTAGCTTTACAAAAACTAGTTTGGTAGATTTGCAGATTTTTTCGTACAGTTACAGATGAAAGTTTAGTAAGCATGTAACTTTACATCTGTAGAACTACAGTTTTTTTTTACAGTGTAGAACGCAAACATAAAATCATGTTTTAGTAAGCAACTATTTTTTGTTTTAATATTTCATTTTTTATTTAATTAGTTAAGAATTTGTAAACAAATTACGTATTATTGCAATCACTATTTTAACAATACTATATCATATGCTAAAAATTATTTTTTTTAAAAAAAGAAATTGGATAAACCGGTGAACCACCGGTTATAGTGGACATATTGCTGAGTCCGCAGACGGTTCAACATAGCGGGGTTCGACTGTATAATTAAGGCAAAACCAGCCACTTGCGGTACTTCTTTTATTTTCACGTTATGTTGCGAAGTGCGCAGTTGCACGTTTTTTGAATTTTTATAAACATAATGGAAAATGTCTGAAATAACATCACTGTATATCTTTTTCTTAAAGAAAAGGTGTAAAAATATTAATTTTATACACGTTAGTCTAAATACCTAAGCATACTGTACTTACTTTAATTATGTACATAACTCAAACAATTAATCTTCATCTGCTGTAAAACTATAAATCAAATTTATACATTTTTATACGTATATATATATATATATATATATATATATATATGTGTGTGTGTGTATGTGTATACATATACAGTGTGTACACGTATAAACTGACCGACCCTTATTTTCGCAACCGTTGGTCCTAGATGCATACTTCCAATTACAAAAATGGTCAAAATTAGGTGCAGAGTTAAGATAGAAAAAGTTTGAAGCGAAAAAACAATTTAGCGAAGACTTTTTATACGGTCCCCTGGTCCTATAAGTTATATTTAGTAAAATTTTTCTGTTGCGCTGACAATAAGGCAAAAAAAGTCCCGTTATTCTACGATTAAAATTGACCGAGTAATAGCTGTTTGAAGTTGGAGCATATTTTTTGCTGCAAATTAGGGGTCATTCACAGATTTAGTAGAAATATAATTTCGTCAGATATATTAAAGAAATGGTTGAGAGTAAAATTAGCATTGCAATATAAATTTGAAATCTTTAATCATTTTGACATATTAATGCAAAATATACAATTTGTACTGAATATATAAGAGGATAAGAGAATTTTTCTTAAATAAAAGGATGAAAAACAACAGCCTCAATTCTTTACAAAAATTATACATATTTTAAAATGCTGTTAGATTACACCGTCTTTCAAATTTTGGGTTGTGTCATGTTTTTTAGCTTTTGCAAATTGATTCACATGTATTTTTTTATCGCTGAATCCGAAAATGACCTTCATTTTAAACCATCACGTCAGGATTTTTCTCAAATCGCAAACTTCAAAGTTAAAATTGATCCATCCTCCCCTCCCAACCTTATCGGACCCCTGAGCTGTTTAGTCTAAGAAACCCAGTATAAGCCGCAAAATTGAATAAATTATTGAATAAAATAAAATTAAACTGAATAAAAAAGGTCTTACATCTATTTTATAGTATCAGATTTTTTGCTATTTTTTAACCTTGAAATTTACGATTTGCGAAAAATCCTCACATGATAGTTAAAAGCGAAGGTATTTTTTTTTTATTATTTAGCGTTAAAAAATACATATAAGTAATTATAAAAGTTAAAAAACACAACCATCGCATGTTTCTGTTATCTAATCTAAAACCATTTCTTAAACTTGTTGACGGTAATCTATTCGAAATTTTTTGTGTTATTCTCTAATATAAGTATGTATAAGATGGTAAGTGTCGAAAATCATAATAAAATTACATTGTAATCGGATTTAAGTCAGTATGTAAAATTTTAACTTCGATCGGACATTTGATAGTCAGTTAAAGTTCGAGTACAAATTTTAAAATGGAAAGACGATCGTTGCAAGTTAAATAAAACTTATGAATATAACATAATTTTTGTTAAAAGAAATCATAGCCTCAAATCCTTACAAAATACAACATATGTTAAAATACAATTATTTTATCAAATCTGAAACTTAACTAATAAAATTAATTCAATCGTAATAGTTGTACGACATCTTTCAAACCGCAGATATCTTGAAATAAGTTTAAGTACTTTATACACGACCCCTGAAAGCATGGTCGAAATCATCTGTTTTGATATGCAAAAAAAGTGGTATAAGTCATGCATTTCAAAGTTTCATAACTCGGTCAATTTCAATGTTAGAAGAATGGGACTTTTTCTGACTTACTTGTTAGTGTCACAGTAAATTTTTACTAAATATCACTTATAGGACCGGGGGACCGTATAAAATTTAAATTTCGTAATTTTTTAATAAATGCTTTTCTTGACCCAAATTGCTTTAAAAATAATTCTTTACCTTATTTAAACCATTTTTGTAATTGGAAGTATGCATCTAGGACCAACCGTTGCGAAAATAAAGGTCGGCCAGGTTATACGTGGACACACTGTATATGCACATGTATACATATATTTTTTCATACATATACATGTATAATTCGAAAATTAAAACGATTTTCTTTTTAATTTTCGAAATGTCATATTCTTTAACACTTTCATATCCAGCATTTGAAATATATATATTAACCATTTGGAAAAATGGTTATTGTCCTCGTCAGGGTAGGAAATCAAAAGCATATCCGAAGGTTTTTATTGGTTTAATTCGCATTTTATTCGTTTTCTGATTGGTCTATACACTAATCTTTATTTCCCTTTACTTTCAACAGAGATGAACAACAGAGTGTTGTCACTATGGCAAAAAAGTAATAAAAACTACAAAAAAAAATTAATAACTCAGAAACAAAAGTTTAGAAGTTTAAGAATGAAATTTCATTTAAAATGGGCCGTCAGATTTCTTGGAAATCTGACGATGGAAAAGCTTTTTCCCGAACAGCCAATGAAATGCTTGGATAAAACGTCAGTTTTAGGTGGAAAATACGTACGAGTTGCAGGCGATTTCTGTCGCTTGCAATTATTACGTGTCATAACACTATTAATGTTTAATTCATGGCGTACGTAATGTATGATCCACTCCGTGCTATTTTTATGTCTTAAATTTTAGTCTTTGAAAAAATCATTTTCCAAATGGTCGTTGTAATTTGTTAAATTGCATTTTTTTTTCTTTTTCTTTTTATTTATTTTTTTTTTCTAAGGTTAGAGTTCGAAGTTCTGGAAAACTGGAAGATTAAAATGTGTAAATAAAACAAATATTTTAAATGAACTCAATAAATCTAATACTGTTACATTTAGTTCATAAATAGAATCATGATTTCACGTGTAGCCGAGAAACGTCTCCAGTGTCTAATCAGCTGACATGTGATTTTAAACAATTTAATCAATGAAGCGTCTGATATAGAAACCTCAATGTCGCTAATTAAATTTTTATTTCACATTTTTGCAAGAGAAGCTGACGAGCACCACCTTCTACCACCCATTGTTTAACCAGATGACTATTGGTTTTCATTCACCTCATTAGCAATCGAAATGTGAATAAAATTTTATATTTACTGAGGTCAAAATTGGGTTTATATATTTTTTTCTATTCTTTTCCATGTTTACCCGGACGGTTGGCGACTAACCCTTCGCGATCCACCAACTGACCGAGTATTTTCAGCATGTTACTATACAAAACGTTTTAAAAAAATTGCAAAATATGTATCAGCTTCGGTACTATCAGTTTATTTTTATAGATTTAATTTGTTTTAAACATTACAATGCAACGAAACGACACTCACACAGGTGTACCAGCTGACATGCAATTTTTTTATATATACAACTAAATCTATCCTATATGCAAAAATGATCAACGCTTATATTAGTATTAAAATTAAAAGTGTGGTACTGTCTACTGAAAAGCATTCCACTTCGAAGTTCTAGCTAATTGCACAATTGTTTTTCATATCCCTGTAAACGTCAGCTTTCATATGATGTACTTTAACTTAAGAGTGTTTTTTTGGTTCTGTTTCAGATTCTGTCACAATATTATCTATGTGTAGTGCTTCTTTCACTTAGGTATACATGGTTAGTATTATTCTCGTCAGGAATATTTAGTGAATGTAGGTCATTTCGCATACATATTTTGAAAAATTATTTTTTTGGGGGGGTGGGGAAACTCTAATGTCCTCTTAGTGAATGTAGGTCATTTCGCATATATATTTTGAAAAATTATTTTTTTTTTGGGGGGGGGGGGAAACTCTAATGTCCTCTTGGTTGATTTACTTTAATAGCGTCATTAATGCTAATTATTATTAGTTATGATCCATCCTCAAAATATAATTATAATAACAAAGTGTTAAAAAATAGATTTTTTTTTAATTCTAACTACTCAGTTTCGATATTATTACATGAGTTATTTTGTTCGCACTATCATTATCTAACACATATTTCTAGTTTCTTGTCTGACCAACTCTGATAAGAAGTAATGGCAAGTTAAACATAGTTGCTTCTTTTCTCATATACAGAAAAGTTTAAAGACTTCTTCTGTTAATTTTATCACAAGGAATTACTTTTGTCGGTTACATCTATAAGGGAAAAAATACTGATATGTTTCTTCGTGAGTCTGATCCCTTACGGGCTCATTAGTGTGGTTAATGTACCAAGTTGGATCTCATATTAAAAGAAGTCGGGCTTGAAACAGCTGTGTTCATAACCTGGGGAGACATATCGATTAAAGAGTAAAGTCTAGAAAAATGCTCTAAACGAGAAATTAACTTAGTACGTACATTATATTTCTTTTCATTCCCATAATTATATCAATAGTAAAAAACCCACTGTGAATTTAATGTTGTATACTTTACTTTATGTTGAATAAATAGACATTTTCAAAAATAATACACAACTCTTTTCTTTTATCTGGTTCTAATTTAATCCATGATCTTTCTGAATAATGTT
Source organism: Maratus speciosus (assembly GCA_963932465.1). NCBI lineage: Eukaryota > Metazoa > Arthropoda > Arachnida > Araneae > Salticidae > Maratus > Maratus speciosus. Next base: position 211,928,658 of record OZ010792.1, on the reverse strand, counting down.
ACATATAATTTTTTTTTTTCTAAAACCCTCCGTAAAATATAGATTTAGATAAGCAAAATGTTCTTATCAAGGCTATTTATTGGATACACGTCAATAAACACATATGCAACATTTATAGTGCTCAGTTAGATTCCTTTGTATTACAAATAAACGGTCAAGTGCGAGAATTACTCGCGCACAGAGGGTTCCGTAAAATAAATATATGAATTTGTAATTGTATTAAAAAAAAAAGTTGCTAAAAGAATACTAAGTCTTTGTAAGAAACTATACAACGTAGGGTTGGGTATAACTGTATATATTAGAAAAGTGTAAATGGGTATACGATGAAAGTTCAAAGAGATATGGAACATAAATAATATCAAATATAGCTATTCGTATAACTCTTTTTTTAATATTATCCTAATATGTTTATGATGAACTTAATTTGGTACTGACAATAAAATCAGTGCATAGTTAAACTTCATTTAGAATTTCATGAAACTAAATTCAGCGTAGTAATAACCTTTATTTCTACAGTGTAGCTAAAAAAAAAAACTTTGTCCAAAGTTTAAATTTGGCATTGTGCTAAGCGCGCTTCGAATTGAGGCCTCAAAGTTGCAACGCCGCCTTGGTCAGTGCCGCGTTTTTCCAGATAGGTGTTTAAGTAACTTTTAAAGTCACTCGAGGCGTATTGAGAGATACAATCAATGCAAACTATCGCGAATCCCACAGTATTTATGCGATTAATTCTAATTAAATCTTTCGAGGGCGATGCCCTTAAAAAACGGACACCTAATTTTAATTCCAAAACAGACAAACGGCACAAAGAATATTTAATTAAAATTTTCCTTTTATCATGTACGTGAAAATAAGCAAGTTCGTATTTTCTAATAAATTCGTTTATAAATTCTGGTGTCAGTTCATTATTTCATAAGTTTATAAACAGAATTACTCCGTGCGGGAAAGGATTAAGTGGTCGCAGGACTCTTAAAGCTTCAAAATTTAAGAAATTTTAATTTTTTTGGATGTTAAAGTCCTATTTTTTCTGAATATTTTGATATAATTGTTTCCTTGAAATTCCCATTAGAACAGAAGTTTTGGCTTTTAGAATTATACCCGCTCAAACACCAATGGGTACTGTTTATTAAAATGTAATAAATCATTTTCTTTTTAAATGTGCTTAAGTGTTCATTTACTGGTAGAACTACCTAAATTTAACAATGCAAAATGTATTTTAAAAAATATTAAGTTACTATAGGCTATTGTATTAAAAATATTTTCATAGTCATATGTTTGAGATAGCGTGAGCCTTAAGTTTAACAATAATTTTTAATTTAATGTATAGATAAGAAATCTGAGTACCAGAATACGGTTTCTATGCTCAACGGGAAAAGTTTTGTTTAGGCAAATAAAAAATGCATTTATAAATCTTGCAATCATTATCGATTTATTTTTAAAAGAGCAAAAGTTAGGTAAAAATTCAAAACGTTACAAACATACAAAAAATATTATTTCATTTCAGTATCATATTTCAGTTGTTTTGTCCTTTCTAACTTGAACTACATCTAAACGGTAATGACGGTCTAAACGGCAAACATCGAGTGCACAGTCATTCATTGAGTAAAATATTCAATCATATGCGTGAACAATGAAACATGATAATCATTTGCAGAAAAATAACTAACCACTTTTGAGGGAAACAAATCTAGCAGTTTATCTGGGGTCATTTATGTATTTTTGTGATGTATATGTCGTAGGCTAATTGAGAAATCCGGCTCTTTGCAAACAGCCTAGGCTGTTTGCAAAGAGCCAGGCTTATTGGAGTATCCATTTCCCTTTTCCCATTTAGCCTGATATTGTTCAGGCTTACTGCAAAGAGCCTAAAAAGCGTTAGGCTAATTGAAAAATGACCACTTATTATCCGATCAGTGTGATATTTTTAGCTCACAGGCTATCAAAGTCTGAGAGCTTATGTTCCCGCCGATTCTGTATGTACGTGTGTACGTACGTACGTACGTATGTACGTAACACGATAACTCTTGATAGAAATATCTGATTTGCTTCAATTTTTTTTCTAGGTTCATTCTGATGAGGTGCTTCCCTCATTAGTTTTTGGAGTTCATTGGTTAAGGATAAAGGGGGAAAAGGGGGGCTACCCCCCCTAATTTATATAAATGGATTTTTCATGCAGAAATATTCGATTTGCTTCAAATTTGATATACCATTTTATTACGATATGGCTTCCTTCATTTGATTTGGAGGTTCATTGGTTAAGTATAAAAGGAAGGAAAGTGAGGGAATTGCCCCTCCCCTTAATTTAGATAAATGGGCTTTCATGCAGAATTATCTAATTTAGTTTAATTTTTTTTCAACCGGATCCGAACTTGAAGATTCCATTTGAAGTCAACCCGAAAACCGCCCACAACCAGCTTTCGGATTGAGTTCAATTAGAACTTTCAGGTTCGGATCGGGTTGCCGGTGGACGGAGATTATTTTGTCTGGCTTGCATCGGGTTATAGTTCTTTGGAATATTTTTGTCGGTTAAGATTTGGTTCGGGACGAGTTTCAGGTTGACTTCGAATGGAATTTTTAGGTTCTGGTAGCGTTGCGTGTCCACGGAAACTAATTTATCTTGTTCGGATCCGGTTATGGATCTTTGGAATATTTTTGACGGTTATCAGATTTGGTTCGGGATTTCAGGTTTTTTTCAAATGGAACTCTCAGGTCCGGGTCGGGTTGCATGTAGACTGAAATTATTTTGTCTTGCTCGGATCGGAGTACGGTCTGTTGAAATTTATTTTTCGGGTTTGGGTAGGGTTATGCGTTAATAAACCTAATAAAAAGAAAATTGCCAGTTAAACTGATGGCATTGATCTCACAGGCTATTCGCACTAATTGTATATTATACTCTTATTTCAAAGAATAATGCCCCTCGAAAAATAAATGAAGGAATTAGTCCCCGTTGCCCCCCTTTCTACTTAACCAAAGAACCTCCAAATTTAATCAGGGAAGCTACTTAACATAATAAACTGGTATACCAAATCTGAAGCAAATCAGATAATTCTGCATGAAAAAGCATTTCTCTAAATTAAGGGGGAGTATTAGCTCCCCATTTCTCACTTTATGCTGAACCAATGAACTTTCAAATCTAATCAGAAAAGCTCCTTATTAGAATGAACCTAGAAAAAAAAATTAAACTAAATTAGATAATTCTGCATGAAAACCCATTTATTTTAATTAAGGGGAGGTGCAATTGCCCCCCCGTTTATACTTAACCAATGAACCTCCAAATCAAATGAAGGAAACCATATTGTAATAAAGTGGTACATCAAATTTGAAGCAAATCGAATAATTTTGTATGAAAAACCCATTTATCTGAATTAAGGGGACACTAGCTCCTGTCCCTCCTTTATACTTAACCAATAAATCTCCAAATCTAATCAAGGCAGCTCCTTAACATAATAAACCGGTATGCGAAATTTGGAGCGAATCGAATAACTCTGCAAGAAAAACCCATTTATCTAAATTTAGGGAAGGGTCTAGCCCCCCTTTCCTCCCTTTATACTTAACTAATGGACCTCTAAATCTAATCAGGAAAGCTCCTTAACATAATAAACCAGTATACGAAATTTGGAGCAAATCGAGTAACTCTGCAAGAAAAACCCATTTATCTAAATTAAGGGAGGGATCTGGCCCCCCTTTCCTCCCTTTATACTTAACTAATGAACCTCCAAATCTAATCAGGGAAGCTCCTTAACATAATAAACCTGTATACCAAATTTGGAGCAAATCGAATAATTTTGCATTAAAAACGCATTTATCTAAATTAAGTGGGGGGGGGGCTACCCCCCTTTATACTTAACTAATGAACCTTCAAATCTAATCAAGCCATCTCCTTAACATAATAAACCAGTATACCAAATTTGAGCTAATCGAATAATTCTACATGAAAAACGCATTTATCTAAATTAAGGGGAGTGGCAATTGCCCCCTTTCCCCCCTTTATACATAATAATGATCTTCCAAATGTAATCAGGGAAGCTGCTTAACATAATTAACCGGTATACCAAATTTATAGCAAATCGCATATTTCTGCATGAAAAAACCATTTATCTAAATTACGGGGGGGGGGGGGATGGCCCCCATTTCCTCCCTTTATATGTAACTAATGAACCTCCAAATCTAATCAAGGCAGCTCCTTAACATAATAAACCGGTATACCAAACTTGGAGCAAATCGAATAATTCATCATGAAAAAACGATTTATCTAAATTAAGGGGGCCCCTTTTCCCCCTTTATACTTAAATAATGAGCTTCCTAATCTAATCAGGGAAGCTCCTTAACACAATAAACCGGTATACCAAATTTGGAGCAAATCGAATATTTCTGCATGAAAAACTCATTTATATAAATTAATTGGGGGGAGAGCCCCCCTTTTCCCCCTTTATCCTTAACCAATGAACCCCAAAAACTAATCAGGGAAGCACCTTATCAGAATGAACCTAGAAAAAAAATTGAAGCAAATCGGATTTTTCTATCAAGAGTTATCGCGTTACGTTCATACGTACGTGCGTACACACGTACATACAGAATCGGCGGGCACATAAGCTCTCAGGCTTTGATAGCCTGTGAGTTAAAAATATCACCCTGATCGGATATTAAGTGGTCATTTTTCAATTAGCCTAACGCTTTCTAGGCTCTTTGCAATAAGCCTGAAAAATATCAGGCTAATTGGAAAATGGGAGATGGATTCTCCAGTTAGCCCGTCTCTTTGCAAAGAGCCTAGGCTGTTTGCAAAGAGCCGGATTTCTCAATTAGCCTACGACATATATAAAATAAAGCTATATCTATTTTCGAAATATTCAAATACAGAGATAGTTTGAATGATTCATCGAGTTTCAAAGTACTGCGTATTGAGAGGTACAAAGACGACCTAAAAAGCCGGGTGATACATGACAAGTTACATACATTTACCAATTTTAAAAGTTCGCCTTGTGGCTCACGCGCAGGAAAGCATCGCTGCTGTTGCGACGGACGTACACGGAAACATGCTATTGAACAGAATTGGATTGCCGTTGGGATGTGTGCCGGGTGGTTAAATCGCACGCATTGAAAATGTGGAGTATGTGTCAGAAAGTTAATATAAGTGAGTGTGTTTATTTTTTCATGTATCACTCGTCTTTGTTCCTGTACTTTTAAACAGTCTTTTGAAACCCTATAAATCATTTAGGCTAACCCCATATATTTTTTCAAACAAACGTTTTGACCATGATGAGTATTTCAGTCTAAAATGCAACCCTAGTACTGGAAGTGCTTAATTTTATTTTAATATTTAAAGTTGTCAAGAAAGTTTTATCCACTTGTAATGTGCACTTCCCGTCATTTATTGTTAAAAGTATTCATTTTTTTGTGTTGAATTTTGTTGCTACAAATATCTTAAATTTTAGTGACCAGTTAATGTTAATCAAATCGTGACATAGATGCCAAAAGCAAGTTACTAGACAACCTTCTTAAAATCTGCTGAAGTCGCAACAATAATTATCTCCAAAAAAGGTAAATAAAACAATCAGAAGAAAGAAAAAGTAATTTGCATTTTTATTGATAACAAAGAAAAAGTGACGGTTATCATTTTATTTTTTTAAACATTATTGTCTTTATATATAATACAATTTTGATAAAAATAATATGAATATGCATAGGACACACAAAAAGATGTTACCGACCTCCTGTAATCTTGGAATAGTATCTTTGTAGGTTCTAGAATATTATTTCTGTTAAATAAAATTGTTGGTTATAAATCATATTTTTTTTTTTAAGTGATTTGAAAAAATATTTCAAAAATGATTTTCGAAAACAATATAAATTGTAGCATAGGATATTTTTAACAGAAATCATTTCCTAGAAACTCTAAATATGCTAATTCAAAATTACAACTAATTTTACCAAATAGTGTTGAGTTACTTTTAAAAAGTTAACCCATTTTCGAACTGTTTTGCAGTGAATTAAAAGGCCAAAATGTGGAATTTTATAATCCCTTTTATAATTATACTGTTAAAAGTGGGTGTTCTTATTGAAAATTTCAGTGTTTGGTATAATTTCTGTATGCAGACTTACTTACGCAGACTCTAAGTTATCATGTTAATATAATTTAATGAAAGACATTATTTGTATTTTTATTTCTCTATGACTTTTAGAATTTGCAAATTTACCATCATTTGAGTATTTTTTGTATGTTCAGTAGCTTACATATCCTGTTATACAGTCTTGATAATTAAAGGGAAAATAAATAGATTATATTTTAATCAAGGTCTTTTTCCTGCAAGAAACGAGACAATTTTATCCTTAAAATATGAAAACCGAATTTCAAATATTGAGATGTGTAAGGTAATGACACATTTCTATGCAATTTTTATTGAAACAAAAATATAGAGAGCGAAGTGGCAAATAATAGAAACGACACAAGCACAGTGAAATCAGTTCGCTTTGGATATGCATTTGCGCGAATCACTGTGTTAAATTAAATACATGATATTTCAATTAATGTTAAAGATATCTGTAGAAGATATTGCGCATATAAAAAAAATCAATTTTTAAATATGTATTTTGCTAAATGTGTGCTGAATCAATATGATAAGAATAACATAAACATTTCGAAATCGCGACTAGTGATTTATGGACAATTTCGTATGTCATTTAGCATTACATTTAAAAGACTTTCTGTATATAACAGTTATTCCGTTATAATTTTAATAACCTTTTAATTCACCCGTCACCTGCAAGTTTAAAATGTTACTTGAATACGTAAGAAATTATATGAAATTTATTGTTTCCTCCTTTTCCCCCTGTGAGTACAAAATAAAATTTTTACTGAAATTTTTATTAAGTACAGGTCCCCCCCCCCCCACAATTCGGAAAACTAATTTAATACATTTAAATAGGTGTCAGATACAGATACTGAATCATTAAATTGTGTCTAGTTTATATTATATTACTATTTCCACAAACTGTTGTTCAACCGCTTATATACTTTCCTTTAAAAATAAAATAAAACAGAAATGCAACAATTATACTCTTTATCTCTAGATCAGGCATTGCGCATACTGTGATTTCTTAATTTAGGTCTCGCCTATTCTTTCTCATGGAGTTATTGGGGTCATATCATTCTATTTTAATTTGCGTTTGCAACTTTACAGTTGCCTTGGTCTCCCACGCTTTTTTTGTAATTCACATTTCTATTCACTAGTTACTTTTTACCACCTGCCCACTCTTTTATGGAAACGAATTGTTAATTGTTGACCAAAGTCTGTAAACACCTTTAAAAATTCATCTTTCAATACTTCTAAACTTCGGCACTCCCTTACCACAATAATCACTTTAATATGCAACCCGAAAACCTGTATATGCTATAGGCAAACCATCACTCAAAGTTAAACGATACCTCACCAATTCTTTGTCTAACCCCATGCATAGTCGCCAAATCTGGCAACATTTAATTAGTTTTGAAAACGTTTTGACGATGGAAAGAGGTAAAATGCTTTTCGAAAGAGGCTAAATTCTGTATTATGACAACGTCGGAATATCACATCAAAGAATTGCTAATAAAGTTAAACGTTAAAAAATAATCAATTTAAATTTCGTGCAGAATCCAAATACTCGAGGAACAAAAAACAACAGGAATGCCTAGAATTCCTTAGAAACCGTCCGACAAACCGATTACTCACCCGATTGCAAGCAAATAACAAAAGGACAATTACAAGACGGATAATCACGCCAGCATTAGTATGAAAGATAAAAAGATAAATAAAAAGATCTAGCCCTTAAATATGTAAAACTACTTCGACATCCGTATTTAACATCTGGCCGTACAAGAGCCCACATTTAATCTAAGTAAACAAATGAATTTGCCTAAAATTAATTTCAGCGAAGAAAATAATTTTAATTACTTTTTTTTTAAACACTAGGGGGCTCTGCCCCCTACCAGCTATGCTCGTCAACCCCCGTTCAGACACCACAGACTCTAAAAGTACGCTAATTGATCGGCTTAAAAAGATTTCGGAAGATTGAATAATAATTTAAAAAACAGTGGCGATCTCCCTATAAACGGATTTCTATACATTTCTCTTCGATTGGGGAATTTTAAGGCCAAATCCGTTGCGGTACTACTTGTTTATCCAGTCGACCATTTTTGCCAAATTATATAAATCGCCAAACCACTCGCCAAATTATACAAAGTGATGTAATTTTTATTTTAAATAACGAAAGAACAAATAAATTAGTGCAACATTAATAAAAATACAAATAAAACGTCGAAAAAAAAAATAACTTGATGACGTAGACACGTGTAACTTGCTTAAAGTCAAGTTAATGTGACATTTATGATGAACCATTATTGACATTTAATCTTATAGTTTGGCGAATGATAGATTTTTGGTTGACGGGATAACTAAGTAGTACCAATGATACAATCGCTGTTTTCGTCTTTGATTAAGTAAAATAAGTTAAACATTTCAAAATAAGCTAATATAAAATGAATTAAGTAAACAGAGTCTTTGTCTCCCGCTATTTTTTAACTAAGCGAAAAGAAAGTTTTTTAAATGAGACATTTTAAATTAATCGTTTGTAATCTGATGTAATTTTGACCAAACTATTCTTTCTCTTTCTAATATTCACGTGAAAATACTTTTGTTAGAAATGAAATATTATTTGCGCTTTCCTAACAAAAATAGTTGAAAAGTATCCTCTCAAAATATCAAATAATAGTCTAGCGTAATTTCTAAATTTAAACTGTTTTGCTATATTATTTTGTGTTCATTTTATGCAATAACTGTAATGTGACGTAAATATGACGTAATTTCTCCTATTTAAGACTTCTAATGCATGTTAATGAATTTATTATTTTACAATTTCCTTTCTCTCTTAAAATTCACCAGTAAATATAGTTCTTATGACGTGATTTTTAATAAGTTCCGGCTTTTGTACATAATTATTTAATTATAATTCCAAATGTTTTTTCTGTTTATAATAGCCACGTGTAAATAAATTTTTAATTTATTTACACGTATATATATATATTTTTTTTGAAGCAAACATTGTTGTTTGCGCTGTTTTACAGTTGGCAACAGTTTAAATTAATATCACTTTCTAAAATACGTAAAAAATATCTCTAGAAATGCTGAAAATTTGAATTTAAAATGGAAATAAAACCTCAAAATATGAGTCAAATTTAAAAAAAAAAAAAGAAAGTCTGCACACCGGGAACTTCAAACGTATAAAATGATCTAAATATGACTAAATTCGCATGAATAGTTTTTGCTCCTATAACACTTTTTTAGTGGAACGATTTTGTCCAACTTTAGCATTAAATATGCCTTAAAATAATTCTTCGATTTGAAAACTGTCTGCATCAGCGTGGTTATCAAACATTTATTTATAATACTACAGATTTTCATATTTTTGTATGCATTATTTTTCTTAATATTAACGAAGAAAGACCTCCGGTCACAAAAAATACAAAACCGGCGGCGGCGGTGACAGCGGTTGTTACTTGATTTTAGAATTGAGAGACCATTTGTAAAACCATGGCAAAAATATTGCTGGCTTTAACTATATATTTTGCAACAAGAGCATTCCTGAATTCACACAGAAAAATGAAAGAAAAAAAAAATGTTTGATGATAATAATAAGATTCCCACACTTGATTTGCTGTCTAACAGTGCAAAGCTATTTCACACGGAGAACATTTGGCGTAATGTGCAGCTTGATGTTAACCAAAAAGAATTGTTAACAACTGCAGTAAAACTCAAATGGAGATTTAAAATCGGTGATTATTAAAGAATGGCGTCTTTTGCAAATTCGACCAGTTCGAAGCATTGTAAACAAAACCATTCATTTGAATCCTTATGCACAAATAAAACACTCTTGATATATACTATCTATATTATAAAGGACAAACATATCTGTGCGTAACGCATACGTCATTTTGCGAATGGCAACACTTGGAAATTTGAGATAGAATTTTGGTTTTGCAGTTTTTTCTACTGCAAATTTTACTTCTAAACATCGCACATTTTAAATTTTTACACCGTCGTATAAGAAAAAAATGCTCTTTTAAATGCTATTTGTTTGAAAGCTGTATCTCAATTTATTTTTGAGATATTAATTTTTTTGTAGATTTTAATACCATTTTTCTTATCGTGGCAACAAAAGCACCTCATTTCTACTGAAAGTCATTGAAAGTAAATAGAAAACAGTCGAAAATAGGAGATAATGTATCTTTTTATGTCATTTTCTCATAAAACCTGAAAAAAAAGTTGAAATTAAAATATGGGCTATGTCAAGAATATTGTCTATTATTCCGTGATAATGACGTCATATGCATACTTTTCTATAGACGAAGTTTAAGACTGGATTGTAAAAGTGGATTGCTTTAGCGGATGCAAATACATCATTTTATAAAAAGCATGTATTTTAATTCTTAAAGCTGAATTATGTTCTGTAGAAGTGCGTCATTTTCGCAGCCCAGCTGCTTTGAAATTCTTCACAGGTGAAAATCTTCACTTTTGAATATAATGTAATGTAATCGAAATCACACACTGATAAAACGCAGTGTTTTACGAAAATTTAGAGTGTCTTTATAAAAGAGAGGTGACATGCAAATAATACCGATTTAGATTACAGAAGATTATTTAGATTAAGAAAGATTAATCCGTTTGCCCTTAAAACAAAATAAAGAGTTTTCTTATGGCTAATATCCATTAAAATTAACTTGCCTATGAATAAATAAATAAAACAATATAAATAAAACAGAAATTTAACAGACATGTATAATCTTTGAAATTATCAGAATATAAAAGGATGCCATAAGTAGCAAAATCTTGGTCAAATAACTCTTAGTATGCGGCTATTAAGAAAATATTGCTTTTGATAAATTTCAAAAATTTATTTGATTGTATAATTCGCATTTTCCATATGAAAATTGCTTTTTTAATGTAAGTGGGTAATCTAAAAAAATTATTGCACATAAAAAAATATTATTACTTTTCAATTAAAAAAAAAAAATGTTTTCACCTCTATTCTTTAACCTGGGAAGCCCGGGTACGATCCCCTAGTTTCTATAATTGAAAAACTCTGTTCTGTTCTTATTTTATGATCCTATTGCGTATCAAAGAATAATATAATTTATAATGTTGTATGTTTATATTGCCTATTCAGTTAAATAAAAACAATTTATTCAGTTTATATCCAGCAATCAGAGGAAGTTTTTGTTACATTTTTATAACTTACCGCTTGTCGCAAAGAGCAAACAAAATAACAAGCAAATAAAAATATTGTGCTTAATAAAATAATTACCTCTAATGACGCATTCCCTCTTAGAATTATAAAAACATTGCTAACAGTACATTTTTCATGTTATGTAATGAAAGTTACAATCTATCTTATGATTTTAAAATTTTACTCCTTCGTAACTATTAATAATATATATACCATGTGGTTCAGAAATATATGTCAAAAATTTAAACGCAGGTAGAGGGGACCTAAAGAAGAAAACTCCGTATAGGAATGTGGGTGCGGAAAACCAGCGTTGAGGCAGTAGATGGCGCTGTTGCGTTAGGCGGAAGAAAACGCTTCGCTGAATTGAATCATTATTCCCCGCTCGGATTTTGAGCAACATGTGTCATTACACCAATGCGGGCTTGCCGACATGCATTTCATGTATGGGGCTGCACAAGGAAATGGAGCGGTTGCTCAAAGAATGTACATGACATATTTTTTAAGTGTTATTTTTTACGAAAAGACTGATAGATTAAAAATATAAAAAGTATCATTAACACGTCGTTAAAAATTTATGAACAGCGTGTGGCATAATATCATGTATCTCATTTTAAACTCTATTTATACGTGAATATATGTAAAGTAAATGCTTCTGTTTTTCAAAAAAGTAATCATTCAGCACATATTAGAGGGTTGAATTCCCGCGGAATTTAGATATCCATCAATATCAAAAGAATTTTAAGTATTACATAGTGTCAAAATAATAGGTTCAGATTAATGTATTAGGGTGATAATATACTATACAAATCTTCGTTTTCCTTTTTAACACTTTATAGCAGCTTTGACGGATTAGTTGTCGCCAACTTAAAGCCCAGTCTATTGTTTGAATGTCTTGAAATTTTGTGAGCCATTGGGAAAACAAAAAGTGTAGTTAAAACCGCTTATGAATAAAATGATAAAAAAATTAAAAATGTAAGCAATTAAAGTAAAACTTTTCAATAAAATTTAAATAAATAATAATTAAAAATAAAGTTATTAAAATTTTCACATTTCCCTTACTATTATTCTATGAAGGACAACTTCTTTAAAACAAAATTGGTGATTTTTTTTGAAAACCTTTTCTTAAAGTTCGATCTATCATTCATACACACTATTAATCCTATGAATTTTATGAATTTTAATAATCCTTTATTTTAATCGTTAACTCAAAAAAACTTGTATCTTAACTTTTGGAGGGCAGTGTACTAATCTTCTCATCTTAAAGGACAGCCACTCACCATTTTAAGTCCTGAAAAATGTATTTTCGCGATATTGTTGAATAACAAAAATAGAAGTATATTATTATCTTTTCCGAACAAAGATGTAACAACTGAATGCGTCAAATCGCAGGTTAGAAGACAGGAGAGTGCACGAGCTGATTCATTGGAAAATTATGTAATTATAAATGGTCAATACTATGAAAACTAAATTCTTTTGTACCCATTCTCAAAAGTTTAATTAATTTTTAGACAAGAAAATATAAGTTATTTGTAACATAATTTGCGCTGTTCAATAGAAGGCCAGACATAATGTTCTATGAAATGTTTATTTATATCTACGAAAATTTTGATAAACCAGCCATAGTCGGCTATATTAAAGGACATGAAAGCTTCAGATCTGTGATACTTAAAAGTAAAAAATACTCCTACGCAACATTTACATGCCGAGAAAGTTTAGAAAATATTTAAAAAACAATAAACGCTTATACCGACAAAAGACACGGTAAACATTTGAAATAAATTTTTTATATTTTAGTTTATTAATTTAACTTTAATACTTTTTTAAAGATTCTCTTAATAGTTCACATGCAAAAATTTTCTTAGTAATGTGAAGCTTTTATATATTTTATTCTCTATCAAAGTTTCTAAAAATAAAAATTTTTAACATAAAAAGGTACAGAACAAAACAATCACTAGCAGTAAAATAAAAATAAATTTTAAAAGCAATTCTTAATTTTTATCATTATTTTTTTTTTCATTAAGGATCCCTGTGTATATTTCAACAAAATATGAATATTGCATAGTTTCTGATATTTATTCTTTAATGTCATATTTCCCCAAATATTTTTATCTGTGTAGTTATATAGTATTTAGTATTTCAGCATATTTATGAAGTAGTTCATTTTCCATTGCATATCAACGAATTAAAATCTTTATACTCACAAGCATATTTTCTTCTGCCGACTTAAATAATTCACAACAATTTGTTCTATGTATATCCTTTCTAACACATTTCAAAAGAAAGAATTTGGAAAATAAAACAAAAATTGTCATAAAAATCTCGATTTGCGTTCCTTGGAATATTAGTAAAAGTACCTTTTATCCTTTTTTAGTTCAAAATACCTCCCTATTTTATGTAATTACCGCAGTAAATGTGTTGATATAAACTGTTATGCCTCTTATGATCCACAAGTAAAAGCATGAGGCTAAGAGTTCTAAAATGGTGCTTAAGAAAAATACTAATGTTTTCCACTTTGGAAAATTAGTGAGAGTGATTTCCGTGCTATTATTTATTTTTCATGTACCATGAAAAAATATTTTTATGTGGATTTTTTAAATGCATGCTCCAAACCATTCAAATTGGTTAAATACTAATTATAAAGTAAAAATGTTTTCGACGTTATTTCTTAGCTTTAAAAATGTTTTGATAAACAATATAAAACTTCAAAAAAAAAAAAAAAAAAAAAAAAAAAAAAAAAAAGGGAGAAAGAAAAAACGAAACTGAGTGTTTTTAAATTCAAATCTCTCTTGAACGTATTTCGCCGTTCGTTATACATAGTGAGATTAATAAAACTTGCCATATTTATTGCCAGTCATTTATTAAAGGTTTTGTGATTTTTTTTTTTTATAATTAGCCATTAGCTCCTGTTCCTTTTAGTTTTCAGTGTTGAAGAAAACTGCAGTCCGCTTATAGATAGCTGCCAAAAAGCAGTTGCTGTTTTTAAACATATACAAGGATTGTGGCAACGAATAATGCCATCTTTTTCGTTTTTTTATTTATCATATGCCATCATCAATTTTATATATCGCATAATTTAAATTTTTATATCATTGAATGGGAAAAAAAGTACTTTTGACTGAAATTTGTTTGAAAAATAAATTTACGGAATGATTTGTAACGAAACTTCCGTAACACTGAATATTTTTTCAACCACAGTTCGACCAAATATGTCGCAAAGTAGACACAATTGGTAACTACGGTAATTGAATTAATTAGAGAAAATGAAAAAGAAATAAACGTGTTAATCATAGATATCGCATAATAATATTATAAGCGACCACACTATAGACTTCCGAGTACGATCGTGTTGGTTCGATTTTCGAGAATTTTGTATCTTTTTTGCGAGGATTCCAACCCTACAAGACTGACATATCTATAAATACAATATTTAACAACTGGATATTAAAACATTTTTTATATATCTTTCTACATTCCTTAACAAAAACACAGGAATTTTTTATAAAAAACATGCGCATTCGCCGAATTTTGTTCTTTTAAGATAGTTTTATTAATTGTATGACACTTTTGCGTTTATAATTTTGAACTTTGATGATTTGGCTGAATGCCGATGCACGAGCATTAAGCTTCCAAAGCTTTTGAGCGGCGTCGTCGTTGCTACGCAACTGCATGTCGTGTACCGTAGAAATTGGTGCATAATTATTATTTCGGTTCGCGGTGTTTGAAAGCTACGTGCACTGTTATTAGTGTATGACTGTTAAGTATAATTGCTATTCTGTGATTTTATAAGAGTGTTAGTTACAACTTTAGTCTAGTTTTGAGATTTCCGTTACAATTTTTCAAAGAAATAAGCTGTTGGTATACGAATAGAGAAAAACAGGACCTCAGTCCACGAAAGAGATGTGAAATTCAAGCTCTGCTTCAGCATATTAACCTAAAAGCATGTGAAATAGCTTCTAAGGGAATGTTTTGCCGCAAAGTGTAGGTAGAATTCGAAGGAAGCTTGCCATGGGTCACTCTGCGAACACGAGCGTCCGTTCAAAGTGCGGGAGTAAACAAATAACCACACCCCTTTCTGACAGAAATTTGATTCGAATGAGTGGAGGCAACCGGAAAATTACTTCAATGCAACTGTTATCAAGATAGTAAGATGCTGGTGTCAACGTCAGCTGAATAACAGTACGAAGAATACTCCTTGAGTTCAGCTACAGGGCTTGTTGTCCTGTCAAAAAAACTAAGCTATCTTTAACAATGCGCAAAAAGAGACTCACTTGGGCGCATGCGCATAATCACGGGACAGCAGATTAGGGGAATGTAATTCACTTTTATTATAAATATATAAATTAATTAATTTGTGACATAAAACATTAATTTTTATGTCACAAATTAATTTATACACTTCATGCTTGGTAAATCATAATCAGTATTTAGAATCTGTAACTTTTGATTTCAGGTGTGTTTTTCTGACGAGTCGACAGTAGAGATAATGTTCGATAAGTCCCTCTTCGTTACATAGTAAAAATAACCATTGTAGAATTGCCAGCACAAACTGCTGACGTCCGAATTGCCAGAACTTTTTGCTGTTAATTTTACGCAACTACTGTATTTTTCATGTTTATATAATCAAGAAACCAAAGAAAGCTACAGCACATTCGACTGTGATCATGTTTGAGGGCGAGATGAACAGTACTTTGTACTGTAAAAATGTCTTTTTTTTCAGTGTAGGAGAAAACCGGATAAAAAGTTCCAACCCAAATGCCTCAAGTGCACTATCAAGCACCCAGCAAAGTTTATGTTAGGGAGCGTAATCTCGACGGTAATCTTCATATTGTTCAAAGAAATTTGATCCAACATAAATTTAAAGAAGTATTACAAATTTACCGCGTGCGCCAGATAAGAGAATGGTATCCCAACAATGATGGTATATTTATGCTCGAAGGTGCACTTTGTTTCCGACTCAGTGGGGTAAGAGTGGGGAATTTTGTTGATATCCTTATTTGTTTAAGCAACGTCTGTCCACTTACAATCCATTTCAATCAGAAGTGATTGCGATTGTGTTTAGAATTGCCATACACAGTGTCACCGCTAATATATTTCACGGTGTGATCAATAGAATCATTATCAAAATTTTCTTCAATTTTGCAGCCAATCGTTTATTGTTTAGGCGGGGAGCGAATTACCTGTATTTTCCTATTTTCAAAAGACGTTACCTGAATTAATTTAATTAAGGTTTAATCCCAAGTCTGTATATATAATTTTAAGCACTTTCTTAAATTATTAATATGAAATTTAGTAAAAATAATAGAATTAATTTAGATATTAACCTTTATATGTTTACCTATTAATAAAAAAATCACACACACACACGCTTAAAACTTTATATTTAGATGCAATAGAAGAAATATATGCATCTTGCAGCTGTAGCCATGAATCAGTGATGGTTTCAATTAACTAGCCATGTAACTGTGAATATTGAGACCACAAGAAAATAAAAACAACTGCGTCAGTTAATCATCAATGATTCTTTCAATTACATCATTATAGGATATGTACGCGCATTCTAGCGGCATATACAATCGTGGAAAAAAAAGTAAACACCCCCGACTAACTCCTCAACCAATTATCGTAGACGAAAGTTACTGGCACCGAATGATTGGAAATAAAGTCTACTTTTAAATGCTGTTTATAAAATTTGCTTAGGGAGCCATCTACATATTAAAACGAATTCAAACTTCATTTTTTTCAAAGGCAATACTCAATTTTATCGAGATATATCAAATCTTCTGTTCAAACTATTCCTAGACACAAAATTTCAAGTCATTTGAATGATAAGTTTTTGAATTATGAACATTTAAAAATTAGTGCTTCTAATGTTAAATTACATTTTCATATTTTTATTTATATCTCCTGAAATTATGCTCCTAATGTTCTAATTTATTGTGTAGCAATAATACTAATATACCCAAACATAAACGCGTAGAATTTGAAATTTTTATCATTTTATGATATGAATTATGAATTAGTATTAATATTAGAAATATGTATTAAAATTTAAAAAAAAATATGAATTGCAACCTACAATTTTTTTGACGGATTTAGATTTTATTAAGTCCTGCTTTATGAAATCTGAAATTTCACATTTTTCTTCCAAGTAGTTTTCAAATTAAGCTTAAAAAACAGCAAAAAGATGGTTTAAGGGGCCGTCTATGATAGAAGTGACTAGATATTTTGAAATTTCTTGTGCTGTCCTGTAATCTAACAAGCTTCAATGACTGCTTGAGTGGAGTTTAAGGTGCCCTGATCAAAAAGGTGGCTCTCTCGGTTAACAATCGAGTACCGAACTTCAATTTGGATACAACTTTTAAAATACGCTCGTTTTAAAATAACTAATTTCTCGGAAATTTATCGTCCGAATTGCATAAAAATCTATTTTTATGTTAATTGAAGGGTGTAGCGTTCATTTGTTCTCTCAGAATTGTGTACAGCTTTATGATTCGGTTTGATATGTAGATGGCCTCTTAACAAATTTTATATACATCATTTAAATGTAGACTTTATTTCCAATCGTTCTGTAACTATAACTTTCTTCTACAATAATTTGCTGAGGAGTTAGTAGGGGGTGTTTACTTTTTTTTTCCACGACTGTACAAAATAAGTGTCAGTCACTCAAATTAAAAACTTCAGCACGATTTTTAATCAAAGTCAAAATTATATTCATAATCAAATACAATAACTATCAATCGCATAACTAATAAATACCTGCAATGAGTCACATCACCATTAAATTTATAAACTCGATTAATGCCGTGGTAAAATTTTCAAAAATAACAAACCAACGCTATAGTCTGAACTCGCCTAAAGAACTGGCGGGAATAACCAAATTTTCGTAACATTAAAACCTTGCGAAATTTAATATATTTTAAGATATCCCATATATGTTTTTCGTTAATAAGATATTTTATAAGTTGATGATTTAAGGATAATTTTCTTATTTCAATTACAGTATTCAGAGTGTGTTGAAAAGTGTATTATAATCTATGCTCTAAGCATGATTTTTCGTTCTTGATAATTATGTTATTTATATTGATGCATCAACATAAGCCTCATTTCAAAGCAGGTACATATTTTTTATAACACAGAGATATGTGAGGAAGAAATGTGTTATTACAATAGAAAAAGCATGTTAAATATCTCAGTGTGTCCATCATCGTCAGCAATGTATTCGTCAAGTGTCTCGGTGGTGGACCACATAGTCCTCGTTTCGTTTTCAAATTAACAATGTTATTTCTAAATTTTGCCAGTAGAGAGCATTGTCAGGTATCTCGATATGTTTTACTATATCTAAACACCACTTTTATGTCTCTATATAACTCGGTTCAGCAGTTATTTGACGCGAAATGGAATTTAGGAGACACAAAACATACGTTATCTCAAAAAATTTTCCGTAAAATTTAATACTCTATTTTTAATTGTTTTGCTGAAAATCTTAAAAGTGCAATTTTAATTATCCTTCACAAAAATTAAAACTTTAGAAATTTAAAGGTAATTATTCTAAGCATGTTAAATATCTCAGTGTGTCCATCATCGTCAGCAATGTATTCGTCAAGTGTCTCGGTGGTGCACCACAGAGTCCTCATTTCGTTTTCGAATTAACAATGATATTTCAAAATTTTGCCAGTAGAGAGCATTGTCAGGTATCTCGATATGTTTTACTATATCTAAACACCACTTTTATGTCTCTATCTAACTCGGTTCAGCAGTTATTTGACGCGAAATGGAATTTAGGAAACACAAAACATACGTTATCTCAAAAAAATTTCCGTAAAATTTAATACTCTATTTTTAATTGTTTTACTGAAAATCTTAAAAGTACAATTTTAATTATCCTTCACAAAAATTAAAACTTTAGAAATTTAAAGGTAATTATTCTAAGCATGTTAAATATCTCAGTGTGTCCATCATCGTCAGCAATGTATTCGTCAAGTGTCTCGGTGGTGGACCACAGAGACCTCATTTCGTTTTCGAATTAACAATGATATTTCAAAATTTTGCCAGTAGAGAGCATTGTCAGGTATCTCGATATGTTTTACTATATCTAAACACCACTTTTATGTCTCTATCTAACTCGGTTCAGCAGTTATTTGACGCGAAATGGAATTTAGGAAACACAAAACATACGTTATCTCAAAAAATTTTCCGTAAAATTTAATACTCTATTTTTAATTGTTTTGCTGAAAATCTTAAAAGTGCAATTTTAATTATCCTTCACAAAAATTAAAACTTTAGAAATTTAAAGGCAGTGTGTCCATCATCGTCAGCAATGTATTCGTCAAGTGTCTCGGTGGTGGACCACAGAGTCCTCGTTTCGTTTTCGAATTAACAATGATATTTCAAAATTTTGCCAGTAGAGAGCATTGTCAGGTATCTCGATATGTTTTACTATATCTAAACACCACTTTTATGTCTCTATCTAACTCGGTTCAGCAGTTATTTGACGCGAAATGGAATTTAGGAAACACAAAACATACGTTATCTCAAAAAATTTTCCGTAAAATTTAATACTCTATTTTTAATTGTTTTGCTGAAAATCTTAAAAGTGCAATTTTAATTATCCTTCACAAAAATTAAAACTTTAGAAATTTAAAGGCAGTGTGTCCATCATCGTCAGCAATGTATTCGTCAAGTGTCTCGGTGGTGGACCACAGAGTCCTCGTTTCGTTTTCGAATTAACAATGATATTTCAAAATTTTGCCAGTAGAGAGCATTGTCAGGTATCTCGATATGTTTTACTATATCTAAACACCACTTTTATGTCTCTATCTAACTCGGTTCAGCAGTTATTTGACGCGAAATGGAATTTAGGAAACACAAAACATACGTTATCTCAAAAAAATTTCCGTAAAATTTAATACTCTATTTTTAATTGTTTTACTGAAAATCTTAAAAGTACAATTTTAATTATCCTTCACAAAAATTAAAACTTTAGAAATTTAAAGGTAATTATTCTAAGCATGTTAAATATCTCAGTGTGTCCATCATCGTCAGCAATGTATTCGTCAAGTGTCTCGGTGGTGGACCACAGAGACCTCATTTCGTTTTCGAATTAACAATGATATTTCAAAATTTTGCCAGTAGAGAGCATTGTCAGGTATCTCGATATGTTTTACTATATCTAAACACCACTTTTATGTCTCTATTTAACTCGGTTCAGCAGTTATTTGACGCGAAATGGAATTTAGGAAACACAAAACATACGTTATCTCAAAAAATTTTCCGTAAAATTTAATACTCTATTTTTAATTGTTTTGCTGAAAATCTTAAAAGTGCAATTTTAATTATCCTTCACAAAAATTAAAACTTTAGAAATTTAAAGGCAGTGTGTCCATCATCGTCAGCAATGTATTCGTCAAGTGTCTCGGTGGTGGACCACAGAGTCCTCGTTTCGTTTTCGAATTAACAATGATATTTCAAAATTTTGCCAGTAGAGAGCATTGTCAGGTATCTCGATATGTTTTACTATATCTAAACACCACTTTTATGTCTCTATCTAACTCGGTTCAGCAGTTATTTGACGCGAAATGGAATTTAGGAAACACAAAACATACGTTATCTCAAAAAATTTTCCGTAAAATTTAATACTCTATTTTTAATTGTTTTGCTGAAAATCTTAAAAGTGCAATTTTAATTATCCTTCACAAAAATTAAAACTTTAGAAATTTAAAGGCAGTGTGTCCATCATCGTCAGCAATGTATTCGTCAAGTGTCTCGGTGGTGGACCACAGAGTCCTCGTTTCGTTTTCGAATTAACAATGATATTTCAAAATTTTGCCAGTAGAGAGCATTGTCAGGTATCTCGATATGTTTTACTATATCTAAACACCACTTTTATGTCTCTATCTAAATCGGTTCAACAGTTATTTGACGCGAAATGGAATTTAGGAAACACAAAATATACGTTATCTCAAAAAAAAAAAAAAAAAAAAAAAAAAAAAACTAATTTAAGTTATAATTCTATTATACATTTTTAGGATATTATTCTGTGCTTTTAATGAATCTGCAATCTCTGAAGCGAATTGAAAAAATGTTTTATATCTCATACAAAAGTTTTCAACTTTCCAAATAAGTCTGTTCAATATAGTTTTAATTCGTTCATCAAAAGGATTTGTTTCTGTTATCGTGTACTTCTGGTAACAAAATGAAGACGACAAAAGAGAGCCGAAATGCCTTTTAAAAGTTTGTTCTTCTAAGACACATAAATAAATTCAGCAATTTCTGTTTTAATGATTAGAAATGGTTTAGTTCCATCGCAGGTATAGTATTATCTTCTGATATTTTCAGTAAAATTTAATACTCTATTTTTAATTGTTTTGCTGAAAATCTTAAAAGTGCAATTTTCAATTATCCTTCACAAAAATTAACACTTTAGAAATTTAAAGGTAATTATTCTGGTCTTTCAAACATTTTCAAAATGTTATTAAAACTCACGAGTATTGATAATTGTATGAAAATATTCTTTTCCAATTTTAAAAAATATATATCTTAGAAATCAGTTTATTTGAAATTACAATTAATGGTAATAAATAAGTAGATTTACGTGAATGTATTCTCGAAAGTAGATAAATGTCTTTTCAAATTCACAAATACTGTAATTGAATTCACACTAATTATGCTACGTCTGAAATGAAATGAATTATAAAAGTAAGTCGGATGATATTAATAAACAGCTGAATATGAATGCCAGGGGCGTGCAACAACCTTCGTATTCAATAAAAAAGTAAACAAAAATTTTTCTATAACCTATGTCTTTATCACCGTTTTTATACCATCGGGGTTTTATTACAGTCCACTCTTGAGATCGGTATGTTTTAAACATGTTATACTACCTAAAAGTAACTTCTAAGCGTATTTTATTAATTTCTAAAAAAGTTCCAATAAATGGCGTGTTTGTGATTGAGATCATAGCACTGCGGCGAAACATGAGGCGCAAACAAAGCCCAACATACGTGAACACATATATGTATAATTAAAATAAATTTTTCTATAAATTTTCAGCAGTAAAATTACGCTTGAATTTACGCTCGAGCGTAATTAAACAAAAAGCTTTTCCAATTTCTAATTTTTCTGTACCTCTTTATAAAGTTTTATATATTTTTTAAATAGCCGTCATTTTGTAACAAGATGGCGGGGGAGGATGGTTAAGGAACAAAGTCGAGAGCTTGGTATGTCATGTACACATGCTTAGTAACATCCAAATCAGCTCATAACAACGCATGCTATCGCATATCAGAATTCAGATTGATCAAAATGTCAGCCACCCTAGAAATTCAGACTGCTATACCTCCGCCATATCTCCAACATAGTTTAAAACTGTGTATCAATTCCGTTTGTCTGTCGTCTGCCATCCGCCGCCGGCCGTGCTCTATCTGTCGTAAAGCTCGGATTGCGATATAATTAATATATGTTATTCGGGTTTATTGCGGCATCTTCGGTATTGAAAATGAAGTGTGTAGCGCTTAGATTTCATATACAGGGATACTCGAAACAATTGCGTTAAATCACAGTCTATAAGTAAAAATCGTCTGCAGTGTTATTTTAATAATATGACACTATTTAAACAAACTGTCAAGTGCGAGTATTACTTGCGCTCTGAGGGTTCCATATAATAAATATGAGAATTATTAACTGTATTATTAAAAACATCGTTGCTAAAAGAATAATAAGACTTTGTAAATAATATACAACGTAGGGTTGAGTATAGCTGTATATACTAGAAAAGTGTGAATGTTTATAAAAAAAGTTCAAAGAGATTTGAAGCCTAAAGAATAGAGAATATTGTTTGTTATTCTGTATAACTCTTTTTTTTAATGTTATCCTAATCTGTTTATAATTAACTTAATTCGGTACTGACAATAAAAGTAGTGCATATTTGAACTTCATTTTGAGGGGGGGGGGGCATATTTTTGCACTATATTTTTGACGATATCTCTACAACTATAATACCTAAAATTAAAAGAAATATATTTTTAAGTTCAGCGTTACGAAAGCCTTCACACGATACCGCACACGATATACAAAGAAAAGTTTTTTTTCAAATAGCTTAATTAGCCCTCTACATTTTTCCTAAATATACTTCTGAACGTTTAATAATCTGAAAATATATGGGTCAGTAGTCTTTATTACTTCCCTCAATTTGAACTTACAACCTTCACCTTCCATAGTTTACGAGTCAAATGGCTGTGACAGACAGACAGACACAGGAGTGATTTTATAATGGTTCCGTTTTTACTTTTTAAGTACGGAACTCTAAAAATATTGAAATTTATGTAAATCACTGAGGTGCCTATCACTATAGGACACTTATAGAAGAATCGGTTGTTTATCAATTTATCGTTCATTTACACGCAGCCATGTCGAACACGTGGCCTACCGACAACTTATATATGCCCATTGATTCCGTTTATATTTAATGCGAAAATGCACTTTTCAAAAACAGACTTCTACTAAGCGTAGACGGAATGATGCCAAGTTGGAGAATTTTTTATTTAAAATATCTACTACTTTTCAGAATATAAATCTTCAATTTATTTAATGACAGACGAAGATTTAGGCCCCTGAAGCTTTTTCTTAGCGAAGAACTGAAATAAAGATTTCAGATTTTTTAAAAATAAAATTCATAGAATTTTTGTACTTGACATTTTTTTTTTATTTATGAAAAAAATATTTAAATAAAAAAATACTTGGAAACCATATTTCATCAAAAGGTTTTAATTTCTATCTCAATCCCGGTCACAGATTATATATACTAACTAATTAGGTAATCTGTCTTCCGGATTAAATGAAAGAAAAGAGTGAAAATTACATAAATTAACACGCAATCGTTGACTTTTCAAAATTGATTTTTCAAAACAAACATTCTTAAAATTCCGGGCAACGCCGGTTACAAGCTGGTATATTATATAACACAAAATTGAGCTCTCCCACATGTTGTATTCTTTAAATATACCTCTTTTCAGATGAAAAACTTCTTTTTAGATTTCCCTTAAATATGTTGTGAAATGCCAAAATCTATTCCGAAATTAATTGTTGTAAAACCTAGCTCTAAAACAAAAATACTGGTAATCAAAAATGGGTTTGAAAATACTACTTATGCGAATAAAATTAATCGTGACATATTTACTCCATTGTTAAATAAAATATTTAAAAAAAAAAGAAAGAAAAAATTTGACTACATAACATTTTATCTATCAGAATATTTCATCCAACGCAGTATTTTATCATATTTTAATTTCTTTATGACAGACATATTAAGAGAAAAAAACAATATATTTGACTACCTCCATTCAATTTCCTGATAAACTATAAATTCATAATAGAGCCCACTTCTTTACTTTTGTATTACCTGAAGGCGAATTCTCTGATCTGAAATAAAGGAAAAAATAATGAGATCTCTGCAGAGAATGAATAGGTGGCGTGCTTAATTACCCAGAACAAAAGATGATTAATGAAGGAAAAAGTTAATTAACCACTTTTAGATAAATCAATTTTTTTTTCAATTGATTTTTAGAATCAAATAGATTTGGAAAATTTTTAAAGTAGAAATTGTATGAAGTTTTCACCACAACAGTTTATTTTAAAATTTCTCCAAAATCGTAACAATAATATATTATGGTACTAATTTTGCATGATGTGTATATTATTGCGAGAATAATTGTCAATTACCGTTTTTCTTAATCCACACTATGTGATGTAGTAATCCCATTTGTCTTTTAATTGTAATGCAGCATTCTTATTTCGCGGCTGTAATTATTATTTTCTGCTCAACGCATCGTTCGTTCGTAGAGCTATTTTTTTTTTTTTTAAAGAAAGGTAAACATATAGTTTTTATTCTCATCTTTCCCCCTTCCTTATTTTGTCATGCGAACTATTTTTAGACTGAGGCGTATTGCAGTGACATCCGGCTTCGTAATGAAAAGGGTGCGTCTTCGCTCTGCGAATTAGATGTACTTTCTCTTGTCAGAAGGTTTCTGTTTTGTCTTTGCTATTTTTATACGCGATGCTCATAATACGTAATTTTAATTTAACTAATAGATTCAAAATTAATTTGGATGCGCTAATCTAAGCCCTGATTACGTAGTATACATCCAGTGCATCCAGTTTTTCAACACATACTTTCATACTGTATTTTTTGACAATATAATTATCTTTTTGATTTTGGTCGTGCCTGATTAAAAAAGAGGGCGATCACCGTTTCTACGGTTAAGATGTTCTTCTAAGGATCTAAGGGCATAATTTAATGTCTAAAAATTTTCTTCGATCACCGATGGAATTTAAATTTACGCATCTCAGTTTGGAATTTTTAATATCAAGCCACTCTCTAAAGAATAAGTTCAACCAGCATGATTAACCTCACGGAATTCATTTAAAGTTTAATTCTCTACGTGGAACTTTTTTCTACGATGTACGGTGACGAGTTTAATTTTCCGCTATACCTTCCCACCTCTCCATATGCTTAAAAAAGTTGGATTTATCGTACCTACTTGTCTTCCTTGAACAAGCCTCTGTATCATCTGTTTCTCATTAAGAACGTTTACTTATTTTTTCTTAGCTATTTTACTGCCATTCGAAGACTTCTTCTTTTATATATTTCTACTGGAAAAGTTTTTATTTATTCACGGCAATATTATTTTATTCTCGGAATTATCATTCGCATGTTATTTATTATTATCGGCACAAGATTATATTTATCTACGGCACACACTACATATTGTGATGAACAGAAAGGAATGTTTTGGAGTTAATCAATGCATCATTAAAATGTCCACTCATAAGTTCAAATTAGTAGCTAAAGTTAATTGGTTAAAATATTACAGAGTTTCAATGGAAAGTGTTCCTATCTTTGAAATATTTTACAATAAAGTTTTTTTCTGAAGCAAGGACATTCTTATACTCTTACTTAGTAAATGTGTTACCATATGTAAAAATAATACAAACATAGTTATGTACAAAAGAAAGGTCCAATTTTTAAATTAAGGAATTTATTTGTTTTTTTGCAATTTTGTTTTAATTTTAAAATATGAGATTTTTACAGAGAATGACGAGATTATGTGCTTAATTACCAAGAAAAAATTATGATTAAAAGTAGGCAAAAGTTATTTAACCATTTTTTAGTCAATCAAAGAATTTTTAAATTTTAAACTGAGCTATCGGAATGAAACATATTTATGATTTTTTAAGCTAAATGTTTTATTCATTTTTTTTCTTTTTTTACCATAACTGTTGGTTTTAAAACTTCTGAAATGTTGTATCACTAATATATCATAATACAAATTTTGCATGATGCGTATTTTCATGTGAAAGAAAATTTCCATTTAAAGTTTTTGTGGTATTTTTTCTTTACCCATGTTGTATAGTGTGATGAACTGGTTTATATTGAGTATTATCAATACATCTGAAAAATATTCTTTCATAAGTTAAAATGAAAAGCTATACTGAATTCGTTGAAACAATAAATAGTTTCAAATGGAAAAAATCATTACATTGAAAAACTTTTAAATAAAATTATTTATGAAGCATTCACTTTTTATATCTTTACTTAATAAATATATTATCATACTTCAAACAACATATTAATTATTTGCTTCACAAAAAACTTTTACCCGTTTTTTGCAATCTCATTTTAAATGTAAAAATGAAATAAAAATCAAACAGGAATAAATATCGTCACAATTTCCTCCTATACTCTTTATCAACTGTTACGCAACAGATTAATTCCTTGTTTAAAAATATACTATCCAATTAGTGTAGATTGTTGGGCCATCGTTGGCAATTTCTAGAAATTGTTGAGAAAAAATTTGTTGGCCAATGGCACAACAATGTCGGCATTTCTCACAATAGTCCAATCTGTAAAGACAATTAGCCAACATTAAACCAACGTTGGCATAATCATTTTGTATTATTTGGATTGATATTTAGAAGTTATGAATTCATTTATTGTGTGTCACATCACATCGTCAGTCTATAATTGCTAATTTGTTTAGCTGTTTTGTAAAGAGCGTAAAAGTCGGTAATAAGATAGGGCAATGTTTGGTGCGTGGGCGTGATGTGATGAAATTTCCCATTGTAGATCGTTTAACGTTTTCGAGTCAAGGAACATCTATGTCCCTTGCCTTGTTTGACTGTGACATTGATATGGGTGACACGATTTGACACGGCTAATGTCACCGGTCATATCAGGTTTAAGGTCTCTTTTGTTGGACGTTTATCTATCAAACGATTTAAATGAAGAGCTTACATTTCACGAATAACAGTTTTTTCTGTTTTGAAGAACAGTAGACAACCTCTTCCATCTATTACCTTCAGTCTGAAGTTTGCTGATTTGCTAATCTGTTTTGTAAAGAGCTAAATTTATGGCAATCATAACGTTAATAGAAATCGTAACGTCATTTGTGTGCGCTGGATATAGTAAAATTCCCCGTTGCAAATATTTTATGAGTTTAAAAGCCGCGGATAACACACACCTCTCTACTTTATCCTACCAAGTAAATAGAACTAGTTATTTTATTATATTCAAATTAAATATCTTTCGCTTTTAATATGTTTTCAAAGTACGATTAGATGTGTTTCCTTGTACAATAAATAATTACCTACAAAACTCTCTTATAGAAATAACAATCTAATGAATACGGGCAGAGCCTTTTATTTGCACCCAATATTTACATACAGTTAGGACTTACAATGATTAATAAATATTTGATAACTTTTAAAATTTAAAATATAAAACCGATTTATTACATTTTTAATTTATATATATATATATAAAAGTAAAAAACTTATTTTTCCTAGCTCATTACATTCCTTAAATAAGTTGGAGATTGCTCGTCAAACGTACGTCAATCGTGGACCCACATTGGCGGGGATGGCATGAGCCATCCCCGCCACTGTGGGCCACACCACAGACTTCTCATATCTCTCCCTATCTCACCTCTGAGGTCCAGACCAAAAAAACCAAGCTAAAACCAGTTATCGTTAGCAAATGGGGAACAAAAACAGCTCCTTATAAATACGCAGTCCCAGCTCTGGCGGTAGACTAATGCTGAGGTCCCAATACGGTGGTTATTTTGGGCAACAACATGGTTATACATCCGACAGTGTGCTGTTAAAATATTAAATAAAATTCGAGATAATTGCTAAAATATTAAATAATGTTTTCTTTTTAAATTTTAAAAATTTTAAATCTTACATATTTTTTATTTTATTCGTAAAAAAATATTACAAAAAATCATTTTACTCAACTCATTCAATTTTCTAATTTATAATAGATTGTTAAGATTGCCTATTTCTTTAGTTTCTCGTTACCTGACTGCGAATCCTCTGATCTGAAATAAGGGAAAATTTAATGTGATCGTTACAGAGAATGAACAGATGGTGTGCTTAATTAACTAGAACAAAAGATAATTAAATGATACAAAAGTTAATTTACTTCTTCAGAGTTCATGAAAGAAATTTGAAATTATAAACTGAACTTTTTGAATCAAGTATATTTATCATTTTTAAATGAAAATGATTTATACATTTTGTACCCTAATAATATGTCTTAAAGTTTATGACATTTTGTATCTTTAAAATATCATAACATATCCTTACATGATATGCGTATTTGTTTGAGAATGTTTAAAAAAAATTGTCCTTTGAGGTGTTTGCTTTTTTAAACTTGTTTACATATTGAGAAAAAAAGGCTGACACACTGTGAAGACGTGCTTGATGTGATCTACTGAGATGTATCAGTAGTGTTACAAAATTTTATCAATTAAATTTCATTTAAATTTAAATCTGAAAGTTAAAATAAATAGATAAAATTAATTAATTTGAATTTTATCAAATTTTATAATTTTATAAACAACAGTATTTTTTATATGCAAAAAATTAGTTCAAACGAATTCAAATATTGTAAAACAGACATGCCAAAATGAAAAAAAAAATATTAGATAATAATACCTATTATGCTTAGACTGATAGTAATGCCAACTTAAATTAATATTCCAACTTAATTTTTTTAAACTTTTAGGAAGCAAATAATTGTTTAAATATTCTAAAGTGCTATGAAAAAATAAGACAAATCAAAATATAAAATATGAGCGGTTTTGTTCCTGAATACAATTTAGAATTTGAAGCATATTATGGAATTTGCTGTACCGTAATAGACAATATACACATGTATATATATAATAAAATTGAAATCACAAATATATGAATAAATTGGTAAAGTTCTAAAGATGAGTTAGAAGTATATATATATATATATACATATATATATATATATATATATATATATATATATATATATATACGTATATATTACTGTTAATTGATATTTTTGATACTGATGCTGATATTTTTGATATTGATATTGAAACTTGAAATATTACAATAACCAATGAAAATATTTAATTAAACATTTTTTTAGAACTGTGAAAGAAAATTTACATTTAAAAATACGACTTTTAAAAAGTATATTTTATCAATGTATTTACTTATATAAGTTTTTTTTTTTTTTTTTTTTTTTTTTTTTTTTTTTTTGCCGGACAATTTTCTTAAATAAATATATATATATATATGTGTGTGTGTGTGTGTGTGTGTGTGTGTGTTTGTTGATCTGTTAGCAATTTAAAAAAAATGATTTCTTATAGTGATAACAATGTAGTTTCAAATGTTAGAACATTTATTTCCATATTGAGACAAAAGTTAATATCATATACCTTTCTTAAAATTCTAACTTAAGTCATGAGATTTATAAATACAAATGTTTCTTATTTCTATTTCAGAAAAAAAATTCTTCAGCAAATAATGATGTGTAAATAAAGTATAAACTTGAAAATTCGGCATTGTCGGGACTAAGACTAAGCCGGATGTTTTAAAATTCTGGATTTTTGAAAGAATAAGAAACGTACTCCCGGTATTCTAATTGGTACCTTTAGCCATAATTTAAATCATAGCCAAGTGATATTTACGCATTAAAAGGCGAAAAAAAAACTTACTTCATTTTATAGTTCCTGTAATTAAAAAAAAATAGTCTATTAAACAATGAAGTCAATTCTCTTAGTGTAATTCTTAAAACATCGAATTAAATTTTGCATGTTTTTTTCCGTTGTTTAACAAGTTCATATATATATATATATAATTTAAAAACGTCTATTTCGGAAGGGCAATCTTGTTTCTGTAAAGAAGATATTAATTCTCCGATCAAATTTATGTATTTTCCAAGTGATACCTTTTTTTCTGCTGATCCATTGTCCTTGTTACTCTGAGCTGCTACTAGAGTTTTCAGCGGTAGTTCTGCTTAGCACTTAGCACAGCTTCCTCCATCTTCGGTAATCCGTTGCTTTCAATCTCGAAACTTTAATTTGTAAACAATTGCAATTTGTTATTCTGCCCTGAGTTAAAACTGAATACAAAAAAGGAGGGGATAGGAAGATGACTTTGATGCCGGATTTTTAAAGTTACCGAATTTCCCAGTGTCAGATTTTCGAGGTCGAACAGTATAATATTCGTGATGTTTAGATATTCATCACTACAAAAAAAATTTACACAAGTCCTGTGTGATGTCAAAGCCTATCTAACTGTCATTATGACGAATAAATAAAACAAAGGTCATTAACACGTTAAGAGCCACGTCAGCCACCGGTGGCTGACAGCGAACTTTCTGTTTAAAACGCGTAATTCACCGATGGCTCATGTCTAAAATATGATAGAAAACTGAAAAAATATCTATTATTTTAAATAATTACTGAACAAATATTTAAAATTTACTTACCTATTATTTATTACAGGATTCTATTTTCTTAAAAAATATTTTAAACATTGTAAATTTTCAGCGCTTCAGTGTCAGTCATCGTGGCACTCAACGTGTTAATCTAAATATTCATATCATATATTTAATAAAATATATAATGTTGCATCAGCGTATATTTAAAAATATATTTGTATTATGAATAAAACAACACTAGTTCATGCTATACCTAAGAAGTTTGGTTTGGAAAAGAATCGTTTACTTACTGTATTTTATTTGTCTATTCTAGTAACGAAAATTTACAATTAACGTAATATCGCGAAAATATTTCAAGATGTACTGATAATTATGTCTACACTATATAACCTAAAAATTATCGAACACTTTAAGCTTTAGACATTTTGCTTTTAAACGCTTAATATATAGAGAAATACGTAATGGATTATTTTAGAATTTCGGGATTATAAGGAAAATGTTTCCCTTATATATTGTAATAGATATTTTAATACGGTCGCAAGTAGGGAACCAACAAAAAACTTAAAAAAAAATTGGGTTAAATCCTTTAAAGTATTGAATACGCAAGTATCTGTCGATGCAGCATATGAATATGTAGATAATTTACAACATTTGTGCTCCTTTGCGTAAAAATAGCACAATTATTCATGTACATATAATGATTTCTTTTAAAGATTCAACAATTTTTGGCATGTTTTTTGTTTATTTCATGCCAGATTTTCAACAAAATTTAACTCCAGTTTAGAATAATTTGACAAAAGAAAGTAGACAAAACATAGTACATTTAAAACATATTAGAAATCTAATGAAATATAACTTGTTGTATGAAATAATTTTTAACTGCGCATGTGCAAAATATACCAAAGACTTGTTCCCATAATATGGAAGTCAAAACTATAGTACAACATTTGTAAAACTACCAGTCGAATATATAGTCGACCAGTCGAAAATTCATAAAAAAAATCGGCAATAGAGTAAGATAGATTTTTGCTGACTTTGAAAGGTAGCCAGATGATAAGGTGTTTTCCACAAATTATAATTATTTTTTAAAAACTGATTGCCGAGAACGGAGTTAGTTTTCATTCAATGTCAAACAGCAGCTTCGGAATGCTCTATTTTTTTTTTATTTTTTTAATAGACTAGCGCTTGTTGTATTCCAAGAAGAACATCGATAAAAAATTAAATAACAAAAAATTAAAAAAAATTAAAATGACAATTTGTGAAAATCATAACCTATTATAAAAATACTTTTCGAAAACAACGAAAATTCAGTTCCTTCTATAGCCGATACCTTTCTGAATTTCCAGTATACACGAAAGGGCTTTTTGTATGAGCTGCTCTGTAATGTTGCCTATCAAACCATTAAAAAAAATCTTTGATATCGTTCGCACATGCTGAGTTAAAACTAATTTTATACAAGTGCATATAATTCATCAAATATTTAATGTATTTTTATTTTAATTCCATCATGCTATTTTTGCTGTACTTTGTCAAATTATCTGAAAATGTTCTAGATATGGTTTGAAACACTCTATGCTAAAAACAAGATACATGCGAAAAATTCTTGAATTTTTAAAAGATGCCTTAATATCTCCATGAATAAAATTGCTACTCTTACACAAATGAACAGAAATGAACAAAAGATTTTTCAGTATCACATGCACATCTGCTTCATCTAGTGTTCATTTCGATCATTTAATTGTACGGTGTGATCCCAAAACGCATGTTTTTCTACAATTTGTTGTTGCTCCCAAAATTAACTTCGTGATAAGCCTTCACTTAAAATGCCAGATAAAACATTTTCATTTCCTTAATATTTCGGACGTTCTAGACGATTTCGTCCGGTATTTCTCTAGATATGTCATAAAACGTCTAAAATCAAAAGTGTCCAATGATTTTTGGCCATAATGCATATATATATATATTATATATATATAATTAATGAAAAATTATTGCACAACTGGCACTAATAGCAGCTCATGTCAAATGCAACAAAATGTATTTCCTCACTACTTTAAAATGCAAAAACAACATAACTTCGAAAAGAAAGTGTATATCTGCAATATTTAACTATAAAAAACTCAAAAACTTTCAAAATTACAGGTAAAAACAAAAAACACAGACAAATAACAGTCTGTTCTTCATCAGAGGGAGGACAGATAGACCTAACTCCACCCCCACTGTTAAAAATCTGCAGGTTTCTGAACACACGTCCATCCTGCACTCAATACAGAAAAAATTATTGTCATATAAGAAACTAAATTGAAAAAGGCTAAAATAAACCAAATTTAAACAAAACAAATAACGTAAATAAAGTATAATACAAAAACAAAAATTCTTTAATAAAATTATCTATTAGAAAATTGTTTTTTTTTTTTTTTTTTTTTTTTTTTTTTCAAAAATCATTTTATTAAAGAATTTTTGTTTTTGTGTTATACTTTGTTTACATTATTTGTTTTGTTTAAATTTGGTTTATTTTAGCCTTTTTAAATTTAGTTTCTTATATGACAATATTTTTTTTCTGTATTGAGTGCAGGATGGACGTGTGTTCAGAAACCTGCAGACTTTTAACAGTGGGGGTGGAGTTAGGTCTGTCTGTCCTCCCACTGATGAAGAATAGACTGTTATTTGCCTGTGTTTTTTGTTTAGCAGTATTTTTGAAAGTTTTTGAATTTTTTATAGTTAAATATTGCAGATATACACTTTTATTCGATGTTATGGTGTTTTTGCATTTTAAAGTAGTGATGATATATATATATATATATACTGGTGTGCAAAACTTTAGCAACAATCATAAAATGCTAATTTTTAAGCACGCGAATACGCAAATAAATAAATATATATATATAATTCAAATTGGTACTATCTCTACATATCAGCTAGTGGATGTGACATCTCCATCAACTCACATTTGGTCATAAGTGTCAAAGTCACTAAGGTGATTTAAATGAAAGTCAAATTTCAAAGTAATTGCTCAAAAGGTGCAAAGGCAAACATAGTGAAAAAGATTCCATGCCGGGTCTCGAACCCGGGACATCAGTTTCGGTCTCTGACGTTCTACCGACTAAACCACATGGAACGATACCCAGCCTGGAAACATTTTCACTATTATATGTTGGCATGGCTAAAAATGCAGCACAAGATGGAATATGTATCGTGAGCCACCGACATGGGGCAAACAAGAAATATAATTAAATCCAGCATCGATAGAAACTATAATAATACATGGAAACCAATCCAGTTCACTAAGGTGAAACAAAATATGGGATCTTTCATTCATTTCTTTATTAATCTCTGATGATCGCCATATGGTGACTCCATTGAAAAGTCACTGTTGCTTTGTAATGAGTCACGAGGTGACATTACAATGAAGTCACCTTGAGATTCTCATGTGACTGTCATTTCCAGATTAAATTCTGGAGTCGCCATGACCATTGAATTATGATGAGTCACCAAATAATGTTACAATGAAGTCACATGTGACTTTCAAATGAACGGGACACTACTGTGAAGTCACCATTGCATTCTTTTCTGAAAAGTCACCAGATTATTTCATTTTCTGTCTCTCAGCTATCATGATGACTTTACAATGGTGTCTCCAAAAACCGGTCACACGAGACTCACAAGGTAACTTCATTGTAAAAGTCACCTGGCGACCGGTCAAAAATCAGCAGTCCTAATGTCATCTCAGTGCAGTGACCAAATCAGAGTAAGAATAAGACGAATGAAAGATATCACATTTCAGTTCATTGTGGTGACTACGACACTTGTGACCATTTGTGACTTCAAGGAAATTTCACATGGACCGCTCGTGTTCTTATCGTAGTACCTGTTTTCCACACTTTCTGTTCATAGAATTTTCTTTTGATTACTCATGTATTCAGAAATTAGCATTTTGTAATTGTTGCTGAAGTTTTGCACACCAGTGTAACTGGTTTCCAAAAATTAAGGAAAAATCACAAAAAAAGCGATAACTGTTTCAAAAATTAACCTATCCGTATGGAATTTGGATATGTTGATAACTAAAAGATGCTGATTAAAATTACAAAATGCAAATTAGTGACGCTGCAATCGGATTGCGTCATCTAAGCGGAGAATAAAAATGCATGCTAGAGAATACGGCAACTGGTGTCGCTATCATTAAGAGATAAGAAAACTGAGATAGCCAATTCATTAATATGACATCGAGGTACCATTTGTCCGCATAACTGCGATATAGAGCTACTGGAAGATTGGAAGTAGGCCAAAGTCAAACTGAGGTGGACAGGTGGCTAAACCTGAGGTCTTCTGTAGTTCATAGGCTTTGGAAACAATTTTAAACTACTGGTTCGGCTTCCAGAAGGTTTAGCCAAAGACGGGAAAGGGCTACGACAATCACCGATGATCGATATTTGCGGTTATGTGTAAGAAGGACTAGAACAGCAACCCCTTCCATCTTAGAGCCTCCCTTGTTGCAGCCACTGAAAGGTTGGTATCAACGTCTACTGTGCATAGAAAGCTTCATGAAGGTGATCTTTACGGGATGCGACCAGACATTTGTGTGCCGTTCACCTCATGCAACGGGAGGGAACGTTTAAAGTGGGCACGTCAACAGGTCCACTGGACGGCTGATCAATGGAGGCGCCTTCTCTTCACAAATAAGTTCTAGTTTAGCATACAATGCAATAGTAGGCATTGTTTGATTTGGAGAGAACAGGGAACAAACTATCATCCATCAAACATTCGTAAAGGGGATTCGTATGGAGGAGGCAGCGTCTGTGTTTGGGATGGCATCTCATTGGGCGGACGTACAGACCTCCGTGTCTTTCTACGTGGAATTGTGAATGTCACGTCTATAGAGATGACATTCTTCATGCTTATGTGTACCATTATGCTGGTGCAATGGGTAATGTTTTCCTGTTACAGTACGATAACGCTAGACCGCACAGGGCTCACATCGTAGAAGATTATCTTCAGCACTAAACAATTCAACGCATGGAACGGCCAGCGCGATCACTGGACTTGAATCCCATCGAGCATCTATGAAATACTTTAGGAAAATGTGTCTCTGCTCTCATTCTCCCTGCTCAGACCCTTGCCACGTTTACAACTGCTTTACAAGAGCAATGTCTCGCACTTGTCAGCGAACTTATCGATCGCATAATTCACAGTATCACACATCGCTGTACGTGCTGTATTGCTTCTAGGGGTGATCAAACTCCTAATTTAAGGTACTTTTCCTATACCAAACTGACACATTCATTTTGTTTATTTTATAATTGTATTGATTTCTGAAGCACCTCAATAGTCTGTAAATTTCTTTTAATGTTATTTTATACCTTTCTATATGTTGTGCATTGTGTCTCAGTTTTATTAAAATCTACATATAACATTTGGAGTAATCGCTACTTTTGTTGTTTTTCCTTAATTTTTGGAAACCAGTGTGTATATATATATATATATATATAAGCACGTACACTGGCGGACGAAAGTTAAGGACCACTGTTATTTTCAACGATTACAGTTAGAAATAGATACGCAGCAGCACGTGTAAATTTGCATGTATGCGGGATGTACTCTGTTTTGTGAAATTTATGCAAATTTTATGCTTCCGCTTTTGTCGATCCCGTGATAGCAGAGATAAGAGATTTTAGGCAATCGGCGGGTGCTGAGAGTTGTCATTAGATGTAAAAATTGAAGGAGATGGAGTGAAGCGTGAACATTGAAATTTTGAGCATGTCTTCGTGGCATCATTTAGAGGATATTACTCGTGGTAGAATAATCGGAAAGATGAAAGAAGGATGCAAAATGAGAGATGTTGCTCGTAAATTTAACATCGAACACATTATTTTTCTAGGCTATGGGCGGCATTCCAAAAGAGTGGAATATGTACTAGGCGGACGGGAATAGGTCATCCTGCCAGTACGGTGTCCCAAGAAGATCGTTAAATTGTTATTTCGCCAAAAATGAACCGACACATTACAGCTAGTCAATTAGCAAATAAACTGCCACAGGAACTAAAATATCGCGAAAACTGTGCAAGACGTTTGAAAAAGGGTGAAGTATACGCCCGAAAACCTGTTGTGTGTGTCCCATTCTCGAGACGCCATCGTTGCGCCCGTTTACAATGGTGCTGTATGCATCGCAATTGGACTGATGACGAGTGGTATACCGTGCTCTTCTCAGATGAGAGTAGATTTTTTGGAACGTCTGATTGTAGGCGTAAGTTGACATGGCGCGAGGTTGGTAGTGCTTAATGTCGCGAAAATATTCTAGAAAGAAATCGATATGCTGGTGTGGGCGGGCATCATGTTCAGCGGCCGCACGAATCTCTATGTACTTGACGAAGGGTACATGGCCAGTTAGACGGTTCATTGAAGACGTCCCGCTTACACATGTTCGACTGTTTCGAGGTGCTGTTAGCGAAAATTTCGTTTTTATGGACGATAACGTACATGTCACCTTGTCGTCGCACACAGTCTGTACAAGATTGTCTTGAGGCTGAAGATATTCATCTTCAGTCTTTCTTGACTGGACAGCACGTTCTCCTGACCTGAATCCCATTGAAAATGTAAGGAATGCCTTGGAGAGACGAATGGCTGCTCGACAATATACTCCCATAAAGGAAACCCGCACCCGTGCAGTGAAGGAGGAATCGTTGAACTTGCCTCAGCAGCAACTGAATCTTGTTGTTCTGATTATGCTACGTCATGTTGAAAGCTGTCTCACATTACACTTTGGCCACATCCCTTATTGATATGACACTGGCGATTGTTAATTTTGAGTATTTTGCTTTCTTTGTACAGTCATGTTTTAGGACAATATGCACGTTTCAGAAAAAGAACCTATGTTAATACCCTATATAAATCCTTTTAACAAAATTTTTATATTAAATCCTGTGTAACATTCTGTTCATACTATTGTTTGCTTCTTGACACACAATCTCATGTATATTATCATTTACATGTACATTTCGTCTTGGTCCTTAAGTTTTGTCCACCAGTGTATGTGCATGTATTATTTTCTTTATATTTCGGAAGTTCTAGAAGATTTCGTGCAGTATCTCTCTATAAATGTCACAAAATGCCTAAAATTAAAGTGTCCAGTGTTGTTTGGCCATATTGTGCATATATATACGTGTTTGTGTGTGTGTGTCTGTGCGTGTGTATAAACTATATATACAATATAAAATATATACATGTGTACAAGGGGGAAAGGGAATTTACAACTATGAATTAACGTAAACTGTTCTTGAAAAAAAAACATGTTTATATGTAGGCCTAACGTAAAGTAAGTAACATAACTTAAACACACAACATACACCTGAATTATAGCATTGAACTTTAGGTACGTCATCAA
This sequence comes from Maratus speciosus, assembly GCA_963932465.1. Taxonomy (NCBI): domain Eukaryota; kingdom Metazoa; phylum Arthropoda; class Arachnida; order Araneae; family Salticidae; genus Maratus; species Maratus speciosus. Next base: position 211,890,272 of record OZ010792.1, on the reverse strand, counting down.
TAACTTGCTATATAATAATAATAATAGTATGCACCTGGACGTGAACGTTGCAAAACACAAATAGTAATATGTTACAAAAGCATTGGAGACAAAACTCCTGATCGCGATGCGAAAATGCTTTCTTAACCCCTTAACCCTAGATCTACCGGGAATTTTATTCAAGTTTTAATAAAACTTTCTACACCAGAATTTTTATTTAAAACTATTTAACTTATTTATTTACCTTATTTTTGTCTGGTTTATATACTTAGTTTATTTTAAAGAAATTTCTGGTTTGAATGAATATTTTGTATGTACCTGTCGGGTCCAATGGACCCGTCTGGTAGACGGAGGGTTAATTCTCTCTCATGTGATATTCACGGACTGTGTCTTTTATTCAGATTTTTTTCAATTCCCACCAGTTTTATAAATTAGAGTGGTTGGCTTTATTGCGATATCATTTTACCTGTCATTAAATAAGGTGAATATTTCTTTTTCAAAAAACTGGTGACAATAAGCAATTTGAATTTTTAAACCGTAATTTAATTCGAGCGTTAAGGGGTTAGTTACTATTCTTCACACAGAGCAATTTTTCACATATTTCTAAACACACACACACGCTAACACACACACACACATATATATATATATATATATATATATGTGTGTGTGTGTGTGTGTGTGTGTGTGTGTGTGTGTGTGTGTGTGTGTGTGCGTGTTATTTAAACCGATATACATTTAAATATTTTGTACAACGCATTTCTGCAGACGTAAGGGTTCTTTTTTAGATATTTATTATATATTATTATTTGTATAGCCGCATTGAGTAAAATATTAATATTATGCATTCCTTATAAAAGTCAATCCTTGTTATTACTAACCCAAAAAGAGAGAGCACCCTTCAGCACATAATGATTAATTTTGTCCTTTGCGGTTTGACACATTTTTATAGGTAACTAAATATTTATTTTTATTTATTTAATTTAAAAACAATAAAAGCAAACAGTAAAAAAAATATATGACAATATTTTATTTTTTTTCTTAGTATAGCTGACAATTCAACTTTTGACGCGCTGAAATATATGAAGTCAAAAGTTAAAATTGTATACCTTAAGACATGAGTGTCATAAAAGTCAGGAAATTCTTACTTTTATTTCAGGTAAGAAAGTCGCCTGTCAACACATAATAGAGGTCTGCGTAAATATCCCATGGGGTTTAGATATCCATCATTATCAAAATAAAATGAATTCTTGCATCACGCCAGAAAAAAATTACCCAGTATATACTATATGATTGTATAAAAGTACCATGATACATTATTAAATGTTATGCCGCGTAATGTAGAGCATTGTATATAAATGCCTGTTATAAAATTTCTATTAATACATACATGCATGCATATTAGTTTATTTAATGGTGAATTTAGATGAAGAATTTTTTTGAATTTTTTTAAACTTTAAACACTTGTAGGGTAACATGTCCGATTAAAAAATATATATATATATTTACTCAGACGTTAAAATACATCTGTTCAATCATGTAATGCAATATGTGTACATATATAAATATATATCCAAGGTGCTCAAAAATTCGACCGAAAAATTAAGAAAAGCTGATGGAAGGCAGCAAGAGGATGAAAAATTACCATAACACCAAGGTGTCATAAACCACGTATTAAATAAAAAATACAGGGTGTCCTGCTAAATTTCTATTTGGGTTGGAGGTAATAATTTTCAGAAAAATGAAGTATATTACACTAAAACGTTTAATAGAAATTCTCACCTTTCTTGTAAATGTGTTAATACCAAAAAAGTGGTAGAAGTTGCCATTATACCGGCAATAAGCATGCATTTGACGCTCCACATTTTGGACTGTGATTGGCAGTTCATAAGGTATCATCAGTTGCTTGCGCATCCTGTTTCTCCAGAACTTTTCGTGTCGTTATAACATTTCAAACAAAACAAGGTACATATCGCTACATTTTCATTGCAATGTCTTTATTTTTTTACAAATTATTACAGTCAACTCAAGTTCAATTAGGGTGAAACAGCCTGTATTTAGACTAAATAAGTGGTTTGCGACCCTATATTCCATGGTTTAAGTTCAACCTTCTAAGTTTTCATTCCCGTGATCCCTTCTATCAACCCTCTTAATTCGTATTTGAATTTTGGAATACCCTGTTAATATATATATATTAGATATATTTATACATAAAACAAAGAACATACAAATAAAAATTTAATGACAAAATGATGCTTGCATCATATCTGCAATAAAAGGAAAACTACAAATTTCTTAAATATATTGTATAATTTTCTTTATTGAAAAGTATATACTCTGTTAAAATGCTGCCGAAAACTGTCCACTCATTCGACCGATATTATAGAAAATATATAAATAACCGTAATTTAACTCTATTATGACTAAAGTATAGGTACAGCGTCTAGAAGATACAGTGTGGAAAACGGCTGTTCCTATAATGATTTAAAAAGTGCTAAAAACTTGTATCCCATAAATCTCCAACAATGCTCAGCGGCAATATGCTGATACGAGCGCCATCTAGTAACTCTTTTCAATATAAACACTGTGTTTTCAAAAAATGTAGAATGTTAAATATCGGAAACTATAAATTTAAGATATTTTGCTCTGTTATAAGCTAATTTAGTTAAGGAATGACGTGAAATAGGTTAAAGAGTCTCTTTTAGAATGACTATCGTTTTTAAATCACTACGATGGCGCTACGATCGACATCTTGTTATTTAGCATCATTGTACATTTATGTGATTAATTTTTTAGCACTATTTTGTAGCCGTTTTCTACACTGTATCTTCTAGGCGCTGTAGTATAGGCAATAATATGGTCAGAATAGTGTTAAATTACGGTCATGCAACCGTAATATATTAAAACGGCCTACAGTGGGACGTTTTGATGATCTAGGTGGACAAAATTCATTTTTCCGATTATCTCGGAATTTCACAAAACCGCGTGTACTGGTAGCTGAATTTCTGCATTTTCGAGATTCGTACGAGCGTTGTTGAAAAAATTAGAGGTTTCGATTAATTATGACCGTAAAGAAGCAATTTGCGCATTGGTTTGAGGGAGTTTCAAAAGTTGCACTTACCTTCCTCTAAGTTTGAAAGCACGTCGTGACTATTCTGTTTTATTTGAAAGCACAAGTTTGCTGAACATATGTCACAGGTTTATCAAGGTCAGGTTTAACATATTTCTGTTTGAAAATAAGCGTTATTAACACGTTGAGTTGCACGGTGACTGACACTGAAGCTGAAAAATTTGCAATGTTTTAAGTAATTTTTAAAAAAGCATAAACCTGGAATAAATGAAAGGTAATTAAATTTTGAATAAATTTAAAGTAATTACTTAAAACAATACATATATTTTTAGTTTTATATCATATTTTAGACCGTCAGTCATCGGTGAATGACGGGTTATAAACAAAAGTTCAGTGTCGGTCACCGGTGACCGACGGGCGCTTAAAGTGTTAAACACCCTTAACCACTTTTTGCAAAGGTTGTAATTCTGGATGATCCTTGGTGTTGTTTACACATTTCGTCTTGACTTTTAACGTATTATTCAGCAATAAACATTTTTTTTTTTAAATCAAAGTGCCATTCCTAATTTATACAAATATTGAAAAAACTCCTGCAGATGTCGGCATATCTTTAAGTTTCTATTAATAAACTAGCATCATATTAACTTGCAGTGCATGTATGTATGTTTAGTTCAAACCTTGCTAGTCAAATTTAAACCACTTTTCCGACTGAGCCGAAATAATGAAAACATGTGTAATATGAATGACAATACAATATTATTATAATTTAAAGAACGTAGAAATTTGTTTAGCATACTGTTTCTACAGGGCTTCACAAAAATTCAGATTAAAAAATTACAAGTTAATTTTAAACAAATTTCCATAATCTGAGTGAGCTGAAACTTTGCTCAGGATATGTAGTTCTGATGACAGTGCAATTTTATTATAATTTATGGAACTTAGCAGTTACGCCTTTTTTACATGGCCACATAAAAGATTAGTTCAAATCTTGCAAGACAATTTTAAAACACATTCATTTATCCAATTGTGCTGAATCTGTGCCTACATGTATTTTCCCGATGACAATTCTATTAAATTATAATCTGACGAACGTAGAAACTATACATTTGTTGTAGGGCCACACAAAAATCGCGGAAACAGACAGATCGCTAAAAAGCAGAAATTTTAATTAAATTTCAACAAAATTTCTATAGGTAATTGAGATACACTGTAACATTTTTTAATTGAAAACAAAGTGCGTTGTAGTTGTATTTCTTTTGAAGGGACACATAAAAATTCCGGATTCATAATCGTCTATATGCAGAAATTTTACTTCAAATTTAATAAAATTTATATAGGTTATTTATTCACACAACAGCACTTTTTTAACCGAAAATAATTTTGGTATAATTTATATGTTTTACAAGGTACCACGAAATATTAAAGTTTTTTTTTTTATATATATGATTTTATTTTAAAAAAAATCAGGATGATTATAGAAATTTCTCGAGCAGTTCTGAGTAGACAAAAAAGAAATGAATGTTAACTTATATATATGATTTAAATTGTTTTTTACCTATTTGTAAAATAAGCATGTTTAACGCATTAATTGTAATGCATTCTACAGTGTGACCACTAAAGGCCTTCCCACGCTTTTATTGCCGAACGGTCGCAGCTATAGTTATAAAAGTGTTGTCTAGGTATAGTAAAGTGGCTATGCGTTACCAGATGAGACCACTTCCAACATCACCTGGTGCAAAACAGCTGAGTTAGTATTACTATCTCGAAAACGAGATTCATTTAGCATTCATGTTCACAAGGTGTCGTCATTCACTTTTATCCCTTATTTCGAACTGTTTTCGCGAAAAAAACTCTAATACCGCCATTTTGTACCAGATGGCGCTGTAAGTGGTTTTATCTAGTAGCCTATAGCCTCTTTACTATACCTGGATATCACGTTTATGAATATAAATGCAGTCTTTCGGTAGTTAAGAGGGTGGGAATGGATTTTAGTGGGCACCCTGTATTTTTATTTTACGACATTGTTGTTAAATAGTCAAATATTTATCACTATTAGAGTATTTCATTAGTGATGCATGAAAAAAAAGAGCAAAAACTAATTAAACTTCAGCAAAATAATTTTGTCCACCTAGATCGTCAAAACGTCCTACTGTGCGGCCCAATGACGTAACAGTTTCCAACATATATATATTTTTTAACATTATACAAAATAAACTTAACAATATGAAAAATCTATTTCAGGATGTATTTAGCATTTTTAACTTTACTAAATGTATGAAATTTAAGCAATAACGACTTGAAATAGCTTACGTTATATATAAAAACATTGGTATAAAAAAATTAACTCTGTATCACCTTTTCATGTTGATTCTAAAAATAATTTATAATAACTGTAGTTTTTGGAGATATCAGCAATCAATAAAAATATCTGTACGAATATTATAAAGAAGTAAAAATTGTTTGTTCGAGGTAATCTCTGGAGCTACCAAACCGATTTCAAAAGTATTGGTATCGAAATGATTGTGTTAGTACCACTTAGAACATAGGCTATATTTTATGTCCGTGCTACTAACCCAAAGGGGGTGCAGGGACAAAAAACTTTCTTAAAATGCGATTTTTGTGTTATCGAAGGGCTTTTAAACATGAAATTTGGAATGGTAGTTAATTATAAAATATAAATGATCTCTATGAACATTTCTTAAAACATTCGAAATTTAAAGGGGCTGAAAATGCGCAAAAAGAGTTCAGAAAAACGCTCGAAATGATGATTTCTACGCAATCTCTTTCTTTCTTTCTAACCGATGACCAGGCCCCTACCTGACGGGATGCCCCACTTTAACGGGTTTAGTACCTGGCATCGGGGCGAAAGACCGCCTAACCGCCGCGAAGCGGCAATAAACCTGACATCATTGCCTCGATCGTCATCCTATTTGCAGTGCCTACTGCTCGTTTGTGTATACTATGTTTTGCCGGTTACATAACGTTATAACCTGTTGTTCGGCACCTGCACATTACTACTCATGTTGATCTCGTAATTTAGAACCTTGATCAGATGACGAGACCTTCACCTGGCCAGGCACCTCCAGAGGTATAATTCACAGGTAACTTGGAGGACTTTGCACCCACGAAGGATTTTACATGCACCAGGCGCCATTAGCGTACATGGCGGATTATAGCCAGCAGTATGCCTCGATCCCGCGGCCTTAGCTGCGGATTCGATGCTCTGCCAACTGGGCCACCGCTGCCCGAACTACTTCTGAATGACCTGGGGTTTAGAAGCCCAATTGTTGGTGCAGACTTGTCATAAGAAAAAGGATTGGAGGGGGTGAGGAAGCAAAAAAATAATAAAAAAAAAATAATAAAATAAATAAAATAAAATAAATAAAAAAGAATTAAAAAAAAGAAATTAAAAAAAATGGAGCGCCGCAGATAGACAAGTTGCACCAAAAGTTAATTTTGGGCCGAAATGCTAGACAAACATAACGATGCTGGGGGATGAGACTCCGCCTATCTACCGTACCCCACCGCGTAGAAACTGACTCCGTAGACTTCCCACTGGAGAGGGTCCGGTAGCTTGTGCAGGCTATAGCCTATGTGCAACTAAGAATAATAAAGAGGCGGTAGTCAAAAAGAAAAAGAAAAAAAAACCTGAAAGGGAAAGGGGTTAGCTTGTACATGTTATTACACTTAAAACTTACTTATAACTACTTACTTAACTATCATTTATTACATATATTGTTTTAATATTATCCTATAGCACTAGGTATACTAAACGGACTACTAGGATACTAAACGAACTAGAGTAATTTACTTTAGATTACTTAAATATTGCCTGGCTATTTAAAATGAATTTATATTTTCTTTTCTACGCAATCTCGGGAAATGACGAACCGATTTAAACAATAATGGTGTCAAAATGATGGTGAAAGCTCTTACCCAACAAAGTCTATATTTTATGTCGGTGCCACTACCTCAAAGGCGGCGCAAAAAACGTTCTAAAAATGTGATTTATGTGTTTCTGAAAGGCCTAGAAACATAAAATTTGGAATGGTAGTTTCCTATAAGAAATAAGTGTTCGTTAAGAACATTTCTTAAAACATTCGAAATTTATAGGGTGGAAAAATAAGCAAAAAATGTTCTGAAAAACGTTCTAAATGGCGATTTCACCGCAATCTCAGGAGGTAACGAACCGATTTAATAAATAATGCTGTCAAAATGATGACGACTGCCCTTGCTCCAACATAGGCAATGTTTTATGTCGGTGCCATTACCCGAAAGGCGGTGCAGGAGCAAAAAACGTTCTAAAAATGCCATTTCTGGGCTACAGAAGGGCCTAAAAGCTGTAAATTTGGAATGGCAGTTATAAGACACAAATGATCTTTAACAACATTTCTTTTAAAAATCAAAATTTACGAAGGGTGATAATGCGGGGAAAACGTTCTAAATCACGATTTCTACGCAAACTCAGAAAGTATCAAATCGATTTCAAAAGTAGTGGTTGTAAATTGATGGTGACAGCCTTTGCTTCAACATAAGCTCTATTTCATGTTGGTGTCACTACCACCTGTGAGTTGAAGGAGCAAGAAACGTTCTAAATAGCGAAAGGAAGGGTCGAAAAGCGTACTAAAAAAGTACTGAATTACGATTTCTATGCAATCTTAGGAAATAGTAAACCGATTACAAAAGCAATGGTTGCAAATCAATGGTGACAGTCTCTGATTCCACAGAGGTTATATTTTATGCCGGTGCCACTACTGCATCGGGTTGGCAGGAGGATTAACAAATGTTCTAAAAAAGCCTTTAAAAACTTTAAGAATTACCATTTCTATAGAATATTGGTAAATACGAAACCAATTTCAAAATTAATGTTGCCAAATTAATGGTGACAGTTTCTGTTTGAACATAGGCATTTTATGTTAATGCCACTGCCCCCAGAGAGGTGGTAGACCGATAGACAAGAAGCTTGCAATTTGAGATGGTGGATATTTTTTAGATGTAAATGCGTACTAAGAACGGTTTATTAAAAATTCAAATGAATACTAAAACGACTGTGTGAAATGAGCATAAAAGCTTTAAAAGCTTTTCTAAATTATAATTTATTTAGTTTTAGTTGTTTTTATTAATGTAAGTCTCATTTCTGCTTAATGCAGTGTAATAATCTGGTTTAGTTAAACTGTGTTTTAAACAGTAATTTTTAAATTATTCCTAAAAGTATATACTTTTTTAATAAAAGTTAGACATATGAATATCACTTGGCATATTTCCACTGTTACGCGAGCAAAGCCGCGGGGTTTGCTAGTCTTTTATAACTCAATTTATAACTAACATTATATCATTAAACAAAATATAATTGATAATCAACATTATTAGTAGCGAAGAATTACAATATATTTGCAGGAGTAGTATTATTAAGTCCTCAGTTATACATTGAATATGAAAGAAATCGCTTTGAAAATACTTTGTGAGCTGAATTTTTTAATAATAAATCTAGGATTTAAAACTACATTTGTCTCTTTACTTGAGTTCTAATGGTGTAATTATTTATTTAGCGTTTATGATCCGATTTTTTAACATTTGTATTATTTTTGATCTAAAGAAAATAATCAGTTTGTGACTGGCTCATATTTTAACTAAGGAGATACGAAAAAATGATATAAGATTAAGATTTCATTTTTCATAATTCAGATAAATTTAATGATACAGGCATGCAATATTTTGTAATTATCTTGTTGGTGTAAAAGAAAAACTAAATGAACTGTTTAGTCTTGAGGGGTTGTATAAACATGTAATGAGTCTAACTCTTTTAAGAGTGATGAGAGGAAATTTTAATAAAAGTATTTTCATTACTTATTTTTTTAAATAAGCATTTGTACAATTTTAATATCTTATCTACCCTATGTATATAAAATCCTAATGAAACGAATTTATAAAACGATTCTTTGAAACGATTGATTAAACAACTAATTATGTTTCACGGCGATTTCTCCTAAAATATGGAATACATTGCGATGAAATTAACACCAAAAATCTGTATTGATCCACAGATCTCAAAACTGGTTTTAGAATTTTTAAATTTGAATTAGTTTTCGAAATATTATTTTTTTTCTAATTTTAAATACTTTTTTCTAATGATGGCAACTCAAATTTTAATCATAACATAACAATTTTTTTTTCATATTTCAGAAAAGGTTATTATTTTAAACTAATTTGGCAACCAGTTTGGCCTTCCTTATATGTATGCTAATAACAATGAATTTTTTTTAATTCATTATCATTTTATTTAATACAAAACTTTCATTTAAAACTGAAACATTTAAAATTAATGGCTTTCACTTCTTTCTTTTTTTTTTTTTTTAAACGGAACGAAAAGAAAAATATTAGGCGCAGACGTCATATACGCACCGGGGTACCTAATTGGCGCAAAATGGCGTTATTTTGCCTGACAGGGTAACCCGGCTATTGTTGATTATTTATTAATAAATGTTTATTTACTTTTATTTTCTTTTTATTTAAAAAAATGTTATAAATTATTTTGTCTATAGTTATTAATTAAACTTTTTTTTTTTTACTGTTGTTTCATTTTAAAAATAATAGAAAATAAATTAAAAATACATATGTAACTGGTATACGAAAACGAGGTTTTCGCGAAACAAATATTAAATAATGCAACAACTCATGACATTTAATTTCAACTTCATAGCAGTGCTTTAATTTGTACTACTTAGTTATACCGTCGACCAATTTCGGCAAATTATATAAATCGCCAAACACTCGCCAAATTATACAAATTGACATAATTCTTATTTTAAATAACGAGAGATCAAATAAATTAGTATAACATTAAAAAAAAAAAAAAAACAAATAAAACGTCAAAATGAAAATAACTTGATGGCGAAAACACGTGTAATTTCCTTAAAGTCACGTGAATGTAACATTTATGATCAACCATTATAGGCATTTAATGTTATAGTTTGGCGATAGATTTTTGGTCGACGGGATAACAAAGTAGTACCGTTTTAAATTATCACTCGAAAAAAAATGATAACTGGTGAGTTAAAAAAAGGCTATTTGCAAGATTTGAACCCGGCTAACATAAATGTACCAAAAATTATTTGCGATCATAGCAACTGTTTTGTAGTTTTATTCGAAAAAAATAATTTTGTTTCAGTAATCAAAATGGAAACCTTTCATAAGAAAAGCGTAGGCCGTAATTGTTTATGGCAGCGCAGTTACATGACATGGACTATTATAATATAGGTGAAATGGTGGCGATACAATAATATTTGACGACTTATCACCTGTAGCTGACTAACATTAAAGTACCAAAATGACCGCCTGGAATATAAAAAACGAATTGATCCACCCGGAACTGCTGATGATTGTCACATGAGTTGGGCTTTTAGTATAGAGATTCTTTTCAATTCTAAAAACAGCGCAAAGAATAATATTTCATTACGACTAAAAAATTATTTACATGTGACTATTAAAAACAGAAAAAATAACTTTAAAATTAATATTAAATGAGTACGTGTTAATAGCAGGAAAATATTGAAAATTACGTCTTGAAAATTGTATTTACTCGTGAGTATTAAAAGAAAAAGGAAACTTTAAAATAATAAATATATTAATATGCGTTCAATTCTTTCATTGGCGGGATACTTCTATTCGTAAAATGTTGAAATCAGTGAATGGCATCAGAATTTACAAACAAATTTGTTTCAAAGTACGAAAATGCTTTTTTTTGACTTACTTAATAGAAGGAAAATTTTCATTCCAATATCCTGGTGCCAATATGACATTTGAAAATTAAAATTAAGTGGTCCAAAAATGAACCAGCGCCCTTAAAGGGTTAAAGAAGTAAATTGTATTACGTCAATATTTTTAAAATGCTGTTAAGAAATACCGGGAGGCAAAGACTCTGTTAATTCATTTTATTTTAGCACGTTTTTAAATTTTTAACTGATATTCTTTAATCAAACACGAAAACAACCATTGGATGTCTTAGCAGCAACTGATTGGCATTAAATTTTTACAAACAAAGGGAATTGAATGGGAACCCGTTTACATGGAGATCGCTACAGGTTTTTCATTATAATTCAATCTTCTCTAATATTTTAAATCCCGATCAGATTAGCGTGCTTTTAGATTCTACTGTTTCTGAACGGGGATTGATCAGCGTTCACTGAAAAAAAAAAAAAAAAAAACATCATTTTTACAGCACAAGGTACTGTTCATCTCGCTCTCAAACTCGATTACAGTCGAATGTGCTTTGGCTTTTTTTAGTTTCTTGACTATATAAACATGAAAAATAACAGTAGCTGCTTAAAAGTAACAGCACAATATGCTGGCAAATCTACAGTAGCTTTTTTTTTTTTCAGTGTAGCTTGCAGGAGGCAGAGTACCTAGTTTATCTATAAAAGTAATCTATGAAAGCGCGTTTCAAAAATTTTCAACGGCCTGATTTTCTTGTTTAATATATAACGAATATGAATGTATACAGTTTTATTAATCTCTAAGACATAATTTACGGTAAAAATTTTAATTATTTTATCTTATTCTCTTGACTTTTAAAAAGCTTAATTTGAAAAAAAAAAAAAAAAAAAACAGATAAAAAATGACATGAAAAGAAGCGAAAATGTATAGCATAGAAATCATAGAAAATACAGCTACATATTTTAAATTTCATTTTATACCTTACATATTGCCATCTGATTAAAATAAAAGTGCAATGCGCTACATTTCAGCATTAAATATTCTGTATTTTAAAGTGAATCACCTAAATGACTAACAATATATATTTAAAATAAATTTAAGTATTAAAACTTTGTTCACCATAATCAGTTCGATAATATATAATTTCTTGAGTTCTTTTTTTCCTTACCTTATCATTATCTGGTTTGTAATTTTAGCCTGTGGCTGACCATTTCTGATAAGAAGAAAGGAGAAGTTAAACAGACACCGCAACTTTTTTGGATAAAAGTTTAAAGATTTCTTCTTTTAACGCTATCCCCATGTAGTCATTTTATAGGTTATATCTACTGGGGATACCTGATACACTCCTTCAAGTATCAGATTTCTTCTAGACTCATTAGTGTGGTTAATGTACCAAGTATGTTCACATATTGAGAGAAGTCGTGCTTGAAACAGCTGCCATCATAACATAAGGAAACTTATTGATCCATGAGTAAAGTTTAGTAATTTAAATTGAAAAAAATGTAGTAAATGAGTTTATTCTATATACCCTAGTTCAGGATTTGTAGAATCATGTACAAAATTTAAAATGTTAAAATACTTTCTTAAATTATACTTTTAACTGCTGATTATACTAAATTATTTTAAAAATATTAAGAAATACATTAATGTTATTCTTTTAAAATTTAGTACAACTTACACGTTACTTGTAACAATTAAAATTTTATACAAAGAAAGGATTATACGTATTTACGTATTACGTATATACTTATTTATAAATATTCATGAAAATATTTTTAAAAGAATATTAGGAAATAGATAAAGGTGTTTCTTTTAAGATTTAATAGTGTGATAATAAAAATTATATAGAAATAAAGCATTATACTTTTGTAAAAATGAGAAAAAAATATTAAAGAATAACGAAAATAATTATATCTTTGTTTTTAAATAATATTTATGTATTTAATTAATTTATATATTTTTTATATATTTCTTTTGCTTCACATTAGTACAGCATCTGCTTTTTAAAAATATAGCTAGTATAATAAAAGATATGGAATGCTAAAACATCGTTTTCTTGATTTTCTAATAGGTATTTATTTAAGATATATAATCTTAAAAAATATATTAATCCAGATTTGGGAAACGGTTTTATAAGAAAATAAGATTTATTACTTAATATGTGTGAGCGAAAATTCTATCAGTGATTCTCTCTAGTTTTTGAAACCTAAGAAACATGTCATAGTATGATATTTATCTTCACTTTAAAACTTCATATTAGGAAGCAATCAAATATCCTATCAGAACTCGCTTGTTCCTAACATCAGTTCAAACTTTTTTAATACATCAAAGTTTTAAGAAACTTAACATAATTCTATTTTGTTAGTTGTCAGAATTGGATAAATTATAAAAAAGAGATAGAGGGCGTTAGCATAAGTAAAGAAAAGTGACATGTATTCCTTTTATTTCTAAGGCATACATAAATAAAAATGATATCTTATCATGTTTATTGAATCTAGTGGGCCCGTGTAATAGAAGGAATGAATATAGGTGAGAGCCAAATAGATATATTATGATTTTATTTAATAGCCTAAGAGTTACTGCTTAAACCAGGACCAAGTCTGAAAAGCATAGTATTCCTCCCGGCCATCTTTATTAAGGTTTAAAAAAACATTACAATGGAAAAATTCAGTGTTCAGCTGGAGCTGTACCCTCCGTTAATCGCGACAAGGGGCGGGATTGAAAATAAGTTGGCTTAAGAAGAAAAGTAATTACAAAATATAGACAAAGACCAGATTGCCTATGGTGCTATTCTGCTAATGAAGATCCGTAAACGCGAATGGCGACAGAGATTGAGGGTAAGTTTTGAATCGGGAATTACAGCTGACGCTACCAGGTAAGGTTAAACAGATCTCTCAGAAAAAGGTATAATTTAAATAACTTTTTGTTAAGGGTGTCTCTATTTAGGATATTGCTAAGCCATTCCTTGGGAGAGATGGTAGGCTTCTTAATATGCCACTGTGCTGTTACCAGGCAGGTGAAGTATTAATGGGGGGGGGGGGGGCTAGCTATTTTAGCTTTTAGAAAACGTTTTATGTATGAAGATAAGAGTGGGTGATGGATGCTGATATGTGATTTAGCAATTGATTCCTTTGCGAGTACGTCCACCGTTTTATTACCCTGAACGCACGTATGCACTGACACGTGGGCAAGACCTACGCTGTTTGAAAGGGACGTTAACTTAACTTTGTTGTCGAGGATTAGTGGATGGTTGGTTCAATGACCATAGATAGTTTGCACATTATATAGACTGTCACTATAAATTTGCACGAAGGATGTGAGTTTACATGAACCCAGCTTTTAAAGTTGCATAGAGTTCCGCCAGATAAACAGCGTTTTGGTCATCTAGCCTGCAATCCCACTGATTGGTAACAGCGCACCTTTCCATTCCGCAGAATGCCTCCCCTATGCCAGTGGCTGTTCCGGAACCATCAGTAAAAAGAGTAATCACGGTGATGGTGAGAAAGAATTGAGTGTAGTGTTTATTTGGAGGTGAGATGTCTCATCAGATGGGTGTATCTACCAGTTTGGAACTTTGTGTTGTATTGTGATATTAGGAAATAATTAACTTGCAGTCGGTTCGTGTTTGAGGTGGATAATACGTCCCTTAATGTATTCATATGTGAGTATTGTGTCGTTAGATGGATGCTTGTTATGGTATTTAACGCGACTGTCGAGATTGTTTTTTACCCTGGTGAGGTTTGTAAGAGAAACCTTCGCTGTAGTGAAATTAATTTAGTTATTGCTTGTTTTGTTAGGTGCCCCCATATGCTTGCGCCGTAGGTTATTATTTTTTCTACTATAGCGCGATACCATATTTTAAACGTTAGGTTGCTAATGCCTCATGTTTTTTGCGTCATTTTTAGTGAGTTGTCGTGAAAAGCTATGAGTTTTAGTTTAAGGGGTCTCAGGACTCTTAAAATTGGAAAAAATGAAAAAAAAAAAAGAACCATATTCAACATTTAATATCTTACAATTTATTTAATATTAAGACACAATTTTAAATGGGAATGAAAGATACAAGTATGTCCTTTCATTTCAAATATTTGAAAAATTGCATGATGCAGAATTAGCATTTACAGGGGACTTCAAACTGTCAGACATTTGACGAGCAGAAAATTGGCATAACAGCTTATGCGCACGATTACAAAATAAATTTTGGAACTAGAATGAACATTTTGGTGCCTACTTATACCTCAGATTATAATAATTACACTGAACCTAAATAAATTTGTATTTAAAGCATTTTTATATTTTTAATACAAATTTGTATTTAGCTAATGCAAAATTTAGAAAAAATCAACAATATAAACCCCTAAAACAATATTTTATTTTTACAATAAAAAGGAAATTTTAGGTTCAGTTTATACAGACTAACATGAAACATATGTTTTGAAAATTTCATGAAAAGATATTCAGAAGTTTTTGAGATATCGTGCGCGTTATGCCCAAAAACGTCATTTGGAGAAAAATGGCTTCAAATTTTTGGAAACACCGCTTCAGCTATTGAACGGGTACAATTCTAAATGCCATAACTTCTGTTCTAATGGGAATTTCAAGATAACAACTATATCAAAATGTTCAGAAAACAAAAAAGTTTAACATCTAAAAAAATAAAAATTTCGAAAATTTTAGAGCTTTAAGAGTCCTGACACCCCTTAATATGACGTAGATGTGCTAGCCAATTTTGATGCTTGTCGATTGTTATGTCTAAAAGTTTTAGGTACGGGACATGGGGACACTGATCCCTTTGACGCGAATAACTTGATTCGTGCCATGCAAAAGGCGTGTTTTTCCGAAATGACAGTCCCTGTGATTTCCCTGGAGTTGAAGGTGTAGGGATTCCTGCAGCGTGCAGAACACGAGAAGAGCTGAAGCTGATCTTGCTCCAAGTTCAGACGGGTGCGGCCCATTAAAATAAAGGTGAAGTCATCCGCAAACACGTAGAGGAGGAAACCACGTTTTTGCTTATATTTGCTATCAGCAGCCGTAAAATTTTTCTGAGGCAATTGCCTTATAGACTGCCATTTTCAAATTTGTGTATTGAGATGCCAGCACACCGACTGATTAGAATGCTGCTCTGTGATAAAGTAAGAGCGGATGACTTCAGAAATATTTTTTGAGCAGTTGAGTTCTTGTAGCTGTTGTATAATGTCACGTCATTCCACGTTTCGAAGGCCCCCTGTATATATTGAGACGAGGGAAGCGTAATTTCCACCGGTGATGCCATCAGTGCAGGAAGTCAAGATTGCATGAAGATCCGTTTTACATGATGTGCTCTCTCTGATCTCGAATTGGCGCCAATGGAGGATATTACTCTTTTCTAGAAAAAAGATCAGTCGCTGGACCAGGAGCTTTTCAAGTATTTGTCCTAGAGTTGGTAGGAGGCAGATCGTCTGGTTTGCGTACCGTTCAGACTGTGACCCGTAAAGAAGACCGTAAGAATAAAGAATTCAAAGAAAATAAATACAATTACATACAAGATAAAAGACATTGCAAACAACATTTATTGCATAGACACGTAAAATTAGGTTTATGTTTATATAAGACTAAACTGTATAAAAAAAATTATCCAGATATACAAAAAAAAACTTGCATGGAGATAGTAATGCATTATAAAATATAAAAAATAGCGTACAAAACGCACCGTTCTCGAAATTCATTACTTACTTTTCAAACTTATGATCGCATATCTGGTTCAATTTAAGCAACTTAAATTGGCCCAATTACGGCAACTGCGCCGTTTTTTAAAACAGTTAATTTCAAGACTAAGAACAAAATCAAAATCAAACAAATGCGCAATAAACAGATGAATTCATATATGTATATGAAAACATAACAACTTATCTTCGTTTTAAAATATTCACTTACGTTTAGCAGGAAAAAAATAGATCAAAACAGCTAACTTTAGGTTTTTTTAAATTGTCTGAAAACAGCACTTGGTAGACGGCTGCTTCTTCTAATCATGAGTGACGTCATTCTGATGAGTAGGATTTCAGCAGCAGATGGAGTCTGTTACTGTAATTAACGGCAGAATGACAACGGTCCAATTAAAGCGGCAGTCCAAATATGACTACTCTCCCTTATATATACATATATACATATTTAGAATTATATATGTATAAATGAAGACAATGGATCATGATATTGAATTTTTCTGTATCTTCAAAACTTGTGATACAATAAATAAATAAATAAATAAATAAATAAAATCTCCACGTCCTATTTCTTCGTTGACGTAAAGATTTCGCGTCTCTTAAACAAAATATTCTCAATAAATGTGAAAATAAAATATTACCATTTAAGAGATTTTTTCCTTTATATAAAATATTATTTTTTTAGGAATTTTATTTCTTTTAATGTAAGATATCCTTAAACACACTTTTCTGTTCAAATTTATCCCAAGTGTAGGGAAAAGAACGAATGATGGACATAAAACACACACTGTGTCATTAAAATCTCGATATAAGAGGCTTAGACTATTACTGAATGTACTTTTTCTCTCTTTGTACCTCCAGAATGGTTCATTATTCTACGTAATTCTCTGTAATAAATGTCTTTGACATAAACCTTTTTGTTTCGTATGATCCATAAATAAAGTCATAAGGTTTGAAGTTCTCAAATGGCAGTTAACAATAGTAGTAATCGTGTAGTTTCCACTCTAGCAAATCAGGGAGAAAATTTTTCCGTGGTGTTCTATGTTTTCAGAAAAGAAGGAAATATAATTTTTATGAGGGAATTTTTACAAGATTTAAGAAACTTTTTATGGCTAAAAGAACGATATTAATGGATTTTTAGTTTGTTAATTTCCACGATTTGTTAATATTCAAATCATTTCTGAAAAAGTGATGTGGTGTCGAATAAATACTTTTAAAATTGTATTATTTATATAGTACAATATATTTAATGCGTATATTATTAATACTTATTAACATATTTATTTGTGTACGATGCGCAATTTTGTTTAAAAACTTTTCCGGAATAATGCCGGGCACTTTCATATTTCCGAAACAATATATCGTCTTACTAAATCACTGAATACAAATATATAGTGGATATATATTGTAATAAATTACACGAACATGTAAATAGTATCAAAATTAATCGAAGTATTTACACAGTTTTACGTAATATAGTTTACTGTAAGTGAATATGGACTAATCCTCTGCGTTTTCCAAAAAAACAAAAAAACAAAAAATAACAATAACTTTCCTTATCATAAAGTAACAAAATTAAACATAAACTAAGTGAAATGTATAATACTAATGTATTTTTAAGATAAATACATTATACATCTTATTTGAATTCGTATTTCTCAACTGATACAGCATAAAAATAAAAATACGGACAGTTCAAAAATTGTCTAAATATTGTAATCAGCCAAAGGGATATTTTCAAAATTCGCTTAATATGCTGTCCCAAAGGAAAAAGAACATTCACGAAGTTAATTTCAGGTATGTAGGTATGTATTATAGAAAGAATACTATATTATATATTTCTAGCCTAAAAAAACATATATATAGAATGAAATATAAATTAGCATGAATGGATACGTGTAAAACCCGTTACCAAATATCAAGTCTGTAACCACTCAGGTTTTTAAATGATATTTTAATATTGATGTCATTTTTTGACCATTCTTTTATTATTTTTCTTTCAAATAAGGAATATTGATGTAATTTTCTTAAAATTCAATAATTTTCATGAATATGTATTGCTATTTTTAGAAAACAATTTTGTTTTAATTTCTATGTGTTGAAAACTTGTGGCTATTAATCTCACATTTAAGTATTTTTGATAAGTATCACAGTCTAAACATTAGTGACAAAAGTCATTTCAAATTAAATTGATTTTTGAAAATTTGATAAAATTTAAATGTTAGTATTTTCTGTAAATATGCATGATAATGGACTTGACAATTTACCTTACGAAATGTAAATAGACCCAAACTCTCGCACTATCATAGTCTATATTCTTGCTATTGCTGGAATAGTCAGTATCACAGTCCATTTTTCCATATTATGTTAAATTTCATCGATTATTATTTAGATCTTGTACAAAAATAGTGTTATTTTACTTGTTTTTATTGGGGTTTTTTTCTAAGTTCCATCCTGCGTTAAAATAGTATGCTGCTCTTCAGAAAAAAGGTATTTTTTTATTATTATTTTCTTAATAAATAAAACATTGTTCATTGTACAAGAGTGAGTATTATACGTCACAGAATGCAATATCAGAGTTTAAAACGGTTTATCGATTATTTATGATATGGTGAATCTTTAACTCTAGATACCTGAACGTGTTATTATAGCGGTAACAACTGAACGATGTTAAAAACTACGATTTCAACATAAATCATGAAATCATGAATTACTCAAAATGTAATTCATCCAGTATTTCACATTTTTTATTTATTTTCAGATTTTTGAATCAAATAAAAATATTCATTCTCAAAGCCAGTGAATATGTATGGACAACCAAAATATCAAAAAATCATAATTCGTCGTAAAAATTACTAAAGTTCAGTGAAATGTGTCAGTTCACGTGCCTCGAAAATTTTCTATAAGTCTCAATTTTTACTTTAAATTTTAATTCCTAAAATGATCTAACATGATATGCATTAACCAAATATTAACGCATGTATTTTTTTTTTTTTAATCATGCAGAGGATAATCATTTTTTTTTCACTATATATATGCGTAAACATCCAAAGAAGGTTTTCCGATGCTCCACTTAAGAGTAAAATTAATCTGCTTAAAAGACAGAATTATGCTGTAGATTATCATTAACGCATTTCATGCAAATATTGCGCCAATGAAACGGATAAAATAAATGCGCGTTTTCAAATTAACCAACTATTTTCACCAATATTAGAAGAGAAAATATGGCTTATTTAATAAAAATGAATTTGCGATTATTCAAAGAAAAGTTTACCTTTCGAAAGTATCGTTGGGAACGACTTTAACAAAAAAAGATGCAATTATCTACATTATACGGCTCATAGTCAATAGGTTAAAATAAATGTTTAATCACGTATATTTTAAATTTAAATAAAACGTTAAAAGTGCCATGTAATAATAAAAGATGTTTCTTTTGTAATCATTACATTAATATAAATTTTCATTGAGCAATAATACATCGTTTAATATAAAGTTGTAATTCAAGATTATGAAATAAAATGTTTATCGAAAATGTGTTAAAAATATTATTTTTCTTTTAATGTATTTATATTATATATATATATATATATATAAGTATGTGTATTAAAAAAATATATTTATTTATAAAAAATTACGGCCTTTCTTATCTCAGTCATTTGGTCAAAAATTTACTGCAAAAGGTACCCTGAATAATATAGGTAAACATGTATATAAATGGCAATCGGAGGTTTTAACACGCTTCACATCACTATAATATAAATTTCCCGAAATAAAAAAAAATCGTACGTGCTGATTCTTTGATTAATTTGATTATTTTGATTACTGAGTAAATAAAAAAAATCACGTTTTTTCGAATAAAACAATGAAAATATCAGTTAATAATAATCACCTTTTTCAAATACAGTATTATTCAAAGCGATTAAACTGCTATAGTATAACTAAACAATAATTTGAACCTATATAAAGAGAAAAAAAATAACATTGTAAAACGTAATGTTTATTGAAAATATATTGATAAAAAAAATGTTTTAATATACTATTTTCTTTTGTACTCACAGAAAAGTTGATGGATTTCCATATTTCTTAAATTCATTATAGAGAGATTCTTATTCATAAACATATACACTGTAAAAAAAATGGTAACGTTCCATGTAAAATCCAGGAACGTTTCGCCTTTTCTCAGGTTTTCAGAATAATTTAGCTCTTTCCTGTGAAATTCTGGTTTTTCTTATCTGAAACGTTCCTGAATAAAAGTTGGAAACAGCAAAACGCTGCGGCCGCCATTTATTATTTTTTTGCTATAATCCGTTGCTCGCGCGCGAGTGTCGAAAAAGAATTCCTTAAATGAATGTAAAACAATCAATATGGAATGCAAATAAGTCAATAGCCGACACAATCCTTTACGTCTTTATTGCCAAGACAATTCAGATGAAAACACAATACCTCCATGGCATCGCTAAGAGATTATCTCTCGTACTTGTCTGTGGAATGTTTAAAGAGCAGACCGTGTAAAAAAAATACACCTATTATTTGGATCTCCATTAACCAGGGGACCATCAAACATGATTCTCACCAATTTTGATTAATTTAAAGTATGTTTTAGAGTTCCTATCTCTAATTATTCTTGTGAAAGGATTTCTTCAAATGGGACTTAGATTTTCAGAAATTAGATGCCGAGGTTTAGCATACGTTTCAAATACCCATTAGTTTGCAGCTCTCAACGTGTCTTTCGTGGTGTGGACGCAGAAAGCTCGCACGCCACCCGTACGGCCCGAGTTCGATGCTACCTCTGGACTTTTTTTTTCTTTTTTAATTAATTTTATATTTTAACACTTTATTACAATTTGATTTAAATGTGATATATATTTGACACTTTGAATTGCTGCAAATTTGATTTTTTTTTTTCGGAAAAAATATACAATTACGTTTAGGTTTTTTTTTTTCATGAAAATTTATATGTATTTTATCTAACTTGTAAACTAACATAATTACTAACGAAAATTAAAAATATTTTATGT
Source organism: Maratus speciosus (assembly GCA_963932465.1). NCBI lineage: Eukaryota > Metazoa > Arthropoda > Arachnida > Araneae > Salticidae > Maratus > Maratus speciosus. Next base: position 211,868,796 of record OZ010792.1, on the reverse strand, counting down.
CTAGATTTTTTTTTCTAATTATTATTTACATTTATATATTTTTATATTTTAAGCAAAGTTCAGAAACAATATACCATATATATATTTACTTTATTGATTTTTAACGGAAAATTTATTTTTTCGTGTAAACTATAAATAATAATTTTGATGTCAATTTCAAAATAATTTTTCATTCTAACAAATAATGATAATAAAGCGAAAATTGTCAACTGGAAATCGTCAAGCGGAAATCGTCTGCGGATCCCGCATGCTGTGAAATGTCAGTAATGTTTTGCTGTCAACAGAAATATTCCCGGTATTTCGCAGGAAATTTACTGGCATTTCTGTAGAAAGTTTTTAACATATACAGTAAAGTTCCAGTCATTTTCAAAAAATGTTTCTTGGAAATAATGGGCAACTCAGCTGCCCATTTTTTCCCAGGAACGTTGCGGAATTTTTTTTACAGTGTACATATATATATATATAAACATATATATATATATATATATATATATATATATATATATATATATATATATATATATATATATATATATATATTGTATATATTATATATTTTAATGTTAATTTCGTCATAATATGTAGAGAGGCAAAATATTTTTAGAAAGAATAATGTGTATCTCTGAATATGTTGAAAATAAAATATGTTTAGTTTTTATAAAAATTGGAAGTTAATTATGTTCTACAGTTCTTACTCTTATAATATAGGACAAGTGGCCGAAATTTAAAGAAATAAAATATTCTATTTTATTCTAGAGCATTTTAGTTTGCAAGGTACTTTAAAGGAGCACCAATAAATTTTATTTAAAATGTGTGAATACATTTAAAATGAAATAAATATGCTACCGGGTGTCCCAAAAAGGACTGACTGATTTTAAAATTCAATAACTTCCAAACGGTGACAGATATTATAAAAATTCTTGCAGGAGGGTTATGCATAAATTAAAAAAAAATTTTACAGTGATTTTCGATTTTAGTTCGAATTACAAACAATAGATGGCGCTGCGATCAATACAGGCTAAATTCAGACTCGATTTTTGGTACTTCGTGGCCCGGATAATACATTTCCATCTCCTTTTTCTGCATGAAACAACAGAAAGGACCAAAAATCGAGCCTGTATTTAGCGACTATTGCTTACAGCGCCATCTATTGTTTATAATTTGAACTAAAATCGAAAATCACTGTAATAAAACTTTTGACTTTATGCATAACCATCCTGCAAGAATTTTTTTAATATCTGTCACCGTTTGGAAGTTATTGAATTTTAAAATCAGTCGGTCCTTTTTGGGACGCCCGGTTTATTTTAATTTAAAATATCACATTATTCATAACATTTAGATTTAAATATTATTAATAAAATTTTTAATGTATCATGTGAAAAATTCCTATTATCTACTTATAATATAGGCTTAGATGAACTGGAAGCATAAACAGCATTGCTTCCAAGTTATATTTCATAAAATTAATCTGCAGCTAAGCGGCTTTGTAAATACACATGCGGAATTTTGATTTGTTTCTCTAAAGAATACATTTATTTCCCCCAAATGTCAAATCATGCATCTGATTCCCCTTTAAAGTGAGTAAATATCAAAATATGCCTTTACGTGAAACATTGTTTATATGAAAGAATAAAAATTTATTCATCAGACGCATTATAGTAAGATTAAGGGGGTAGGATACCTTTGAACACGTCAAAAAAGTAAAAAATATCACTATGTCCCAAGCTTCAAAACTTGTGTAATAAGTCAAAAATAAAAATAAAACTTCATTTAAATGTGAACTCTCATATTTAAATATATATATATATATATATATATATATATATATATACTTGTAAATTCATAAATAAATGTTGAAATGATATGTTTAAAAATATACGATAATAAGAGAAAAAAAATCTTGCGCGCATGATAAAATCTGAAAATATGCATATAAAGAGGTAATTTAGGCGAAAATAAATACATAAAAGTGTTACATTTATACTAAACCCAGAATATTTTAAAATATACTAAATTAAGAAATTAACAAAAAAAAATTTTTTTTCACTTTTTTAAAAATATTTTCAAAGTAAAAAAAAAAAACAGAAAGAAATAAAATATTACATTTTTCTAGCTCTAAATTGTAGATAATGTAGAAATGAATATGTTTTGAAAATTTCTTTTGATTTCCATGCGTAGTTTTTTTAGTAACACTGCACGCAGTATCAAAATTCCTCATTTTGAATAAACGCAACGCAAACTTTAATAATCCTATGAAGTCTTAATAATGTAGTTTTAATAAAACTGCCATAATTAGTAAACTAATGGGAATTTTTTTTTTGCATATTGTTCATAAATGATTACAGAATCAAAATATGTATTTAAACAAACTTGAAAATTTTGAATGTTTAAAGGTATCCTAAGAAATAGGTATCGTAAGTCCAGAACACAAAAATCTTCAAATTTTACAAAAACATTTAATTTTATTAAAATTTTCTCTGTTTTTTCCCGCTTAAAATGACATTTAAATCATGTTTCTATCTGAATTAGAACAAAAAATATTATTATTATTTTTTTTTCTTTTTGCTTTGGTTTGTATTCAAAATCTAGCTTTCAAGCAATGGCTGTCATGGAAATGACTTCTTGTAAAAATGCGTTTTTTCCGTAATAGATTTTTACACCCTTTCTCGTATTTAAATTCTTATAACTCGAGAACTATTAAAGATAAAGAGTTCAAACTTGGAACAAATATTTTTCAATTGGTCTACTTTAATTTTGATTCAGCATATTTGAAAAAAAATATTTACTTTTGAAAATATGATTTTTTTTTAAGTTGCACCATTTTTTTAAAATTTTTTCGTTAAATATTTTTCATTTTTTTATAAATTAATATTTTTTAAATTGCTGAATCAAAATCAAAACTTATATATTTCTGTTTATTTAAATGAAAAAAAAAATGAAAATCTATAAATGATATTTCGAGTTATAGCGATTTTATATTACCCCACTTTTTCAATAAATTTTTAATTTAAAAATTTTTAAATAAATTCTAAGAAGTTTTATCATGTGATTTTGTTTACAAATGATAAAGTTAATAATCACAAAAAAATTCAGAATTTTAGCTCAATAAATAAAAATTATTTTAAAATATTTCCCGGACCCCCATTGAAGTTGATATAACAATAATAAACACAGTTTGCCTTTATTTGTTGCATGTGAAGTGTAAACAATATTAAAGTTGATGAAATAAAATGTGTAAGGAAATAGACTTTTTAAATAAATCATAAGTTTATATATATAAAATATAAATTTCTTGTACAATTTTTATTTAAAATTGCGAAAATTAAGGCTTCTTTTACGTGTTTTAAGGTACAAAATACTCAATATGTGTATTGTTAATCGACATTATTTAATATTAATACATAAAAATAAATGAGGTGTGTTAATTAAAAAAAATGATTTCACTATCCTAAAACTATTTTCTGCTTTATGACGTAAATTACTCTTACTAATAATACTATGTACTCAACTTGTAATTGATTCATTCAAAAACTAGAATCATAAACTTCATTGTTTCCAATCTCTGTGCAGAAAAATTACTTTGCGATTCAGGTAGATATGTAAATTCCCCACACCAGTTTTGATATGCATTAGATCTGAATAAATTACCGTTCCGAAATGTCAAAAGCATTCCTCCCCATTCTACGTTAACATAGATAAATAGCAAGCTATATTATTGTTTCAAGTAATGTAACTGAATTATTGAATAAAAATATTTAATATTTGGGTATATTTAAATTCCATTTTGTACTTTTAAAAGTAATTGTTATGGCAAAATGCTGTTTTATAGAAGTCAATAATTTTTTTTTTCCTGTTAGAAATTACACCTTTATCTATTGAAATAGTTTGAGTATCAATGGATTTTACAATTTCTGAAAATCATTGTAAAAAAACTGTTATTCTTAAACATATATAAATATAATATATTTTTTAATGTTAGTTTGTCCATATACAGAGAAGGAAAATGTATTTACAAAGAAAAATGTGTATTTATGAATAAAATATGTCTAGTTTTTTGTAAAAATTAGAAGAAAAATATCGTCTAAACTTATTATTATTTGTAATATCGGACAAATGTTCGAAATTTAATGATGGAAATCATTTTGTTTTATGCTAGAGTGTTTTAATTTGCAAGGTGTTTAAAAGGTGCTCTTGTAAACATTATTTAAAATGAGTGAATATATTTGAAATAAATAAACCTTATTCATAAAACTTTTAATGCACCATGTGAAAAATTCCTATTATCTACTTTACTTATAATTTATTTTTACTTAAACTGGAAACATAAACAACGTTCTTTCCAATTTATATTTCCTAAAATTAACCTGCAGCTAAGCAACTTCGTAAATCCCCATAGGGAATTTTGATTTATTTCTCTAAAAATACATTTAACTTCCCCAAATATCGAATCATGCCTCCTATTCTCTTTTAAAGTGAGTAAATATCAAAAAACGTCTTTACGTGAAACTTTATAAATTTGCATAATTTATATATAAACTAGCTAACGTACCCTGAATTTTACGAATGTTTGATTTCAAAAACCAATTTCAAAATTAAACATACAGTATAAAACAAACAATAAAAAAAAGCTTTCTAAGTGTTATACACATGAAGTAAATGTAAAAAGAGAACTAAGAATGGGCTCTAGGTATCTAATCCTTTGTGAAAATTCTAATATATACGCATGCAGGTGCGTATACATGTGGAATAAATTAAAAAACGGCGAAAACGTATTCAGATAACCTCAAAATGTTAAAATATGCCAATAGTTTCATAATCGGCTTTTTATCGTATTTCAATACGTTTTTTTTTCAAAACTAATATGACGTTATATATTCATCTGCTGACGTCCATTATATTTCCAATATGACGTAATATTCACATTTTCTTTTAAATTCGTCAAACTATTTATTTCATTTTCATTTTTCACGCATAAATCTTGCAATAGAAAAGTTTTGACGTCATATTCGCCTTTTTTTTTATTCGCCAAACTACTTATTTAATTTTCATTCGTCACGTGGAAATATTGCAATAGGAAAGTAATCGTTGTGGTAAGAATTTTATTGTGGATTTTAATTGTTGACAACTGGATTAACGTGTTTTTTTTTAATTTGATAGAAATAAGCTGTTAAATTTGTGGTTTTTTTATCAATTAAAAATTAACAATAAATTATTTCGATTCCGGATTACTTCAGATGCCTCGGCCGTGTTTTTTATACACATGCACGTAACATTTCACAATTCTCAATTCCAAACTGTGGATTTGTATAGAATTACAGACAGACAGGCAAATTTTAATTTTTATATATTAGATTATAACGTTCTTGAACAATTATTATTTAAAATTGCGGGAAATTTTGTTTTTATGTTTTTAAGATACAATTTGAGCATTTGTTAATGAATTTCATTTAATATTAACACATAAAAATAAACGATGTGTATTAATTAATAAATAAGGATTTAACTATCTTGAAATAATTTCTGTTTCATGACGTGAATTACTATCACTAATATTATTAAGTACTCACTATTATGTAATCTGTCAAAGTCGCCTATACTCCGTGGTCCAAAGACATTTTAGGAAACTCGGAATGGCAACAGCCAGGGAGAGAGTAGATGAAATCTTGGATGTGTTGTGTTCTAAAAGCCGCTGTGAAATAATATGTAATCCTGAAGCTATTATTAAGTTATATATTGTGTGAGTGTGTTGTAACTGTGTCGTCTAATGTACATATTAGATGTATTTAATCGAAGAACTGAACCTGTTCAGTTTTTTCCCCTCATCGACATCATGGAATACAGAACCGGCCATGATAATAGTGCAGCCAACTAGAATGGATTCAGCTTTTAAAAATTATCAGCAGTGTTACTGTCGTATTAAATCGTCGTATTAAATGTCATATTAAATATTGAATTATGAAATAAAAGTTCAGTAATCTGTTCAGTGAAAATGGCAATAAATAAATTTGTAGCAATTGTTTGTTTTCTTTTGTTGTTGCTTATTTTCGATTTACAAATTGGAAGGAAATATAGAGATTTGATTTGAGTTTATATCAAGATAAAAGAAAGATTTTCTTTTATGTTTCTATTTTTCCATTTCTTTTATTTTCTTGAAAGAGATCTTGGATAGAATTTAATTTAACTAAAAGGTGTAAATTTAAGATTATGATTTATATATATTTGGTTCGTTTTGAAATATAATTTAATAAGAGATTCAAGTGTTAAAAAAAAACATGTTAATGTATTATGTATTTTTGAGGTATGTATTTAAATATTAATACGCAAAGCTTTGTCAAATTCTTGTTTTGTTAGAGCACAAATATTTTTATTTATTTTTTTACTTTGACATATTGGTAAAAATATATTTTAATTATTGCAAGAATTGTTTTCTGGGTATATTTTTTTATTATTGTGTAAATGTGTTTTAATTTAGTCAGTAATACTAATATTGATAGCAATATTTAAACTTTGCTAACAGTAATTGCGTGATGTTTGGTTTTATCCTCAAAAAATAAATTATCTATTTCTCAATATAAAACAAAACATAGGTTAAATAATTTGGGCTTACCTTGTATTTATGTATATCCGTACATTATCTGGTAACACACGACGGCAAGGGTAATTATGTCTTGATCTTCTCCTATATTTCTGATTTATCCACATGCACTGATCGTGTGATATTCATGTCATTTAAAAGACACATGTTTTTTGCGTGACTTGTAAAACTTAAATTTGTCCGGAAACTTTTTAAATAGAAAGAAAATTAACATTTAATAATAATATTTTCGGATGATAAATAATATTGATTGCACAATTGCATCCACAGTCAGAAAGTTCTTCCCGATAATTCTACGAAACATTATTAGAATAATAATAATAATTATTATTATTTAACTGAAAATATCTGTTCATATCATTTTCAAACGAAAGTAACAAATCAAGTATTCCTTCACTAATAAAGCAATCACTTATTCAAACATTTTTCTGAGTATCTCAGCCGTCGGAGCATGCACGGAAGCAACAGAGACAGGTGTCTTTGGAAGAAACCGGAATAATCCAGGTGTTTAGCAACCTTTTCCCCCAACATCTATACGTTCTTTGAATAAAAACCTCTTTTACAAGATGAAAATAATGATTTTATCTGACAAGTGTTGAATTCACGGGATGAAAATAATGATTGCCCCGGGGGGACATTTCTCCCTCGAGGTGTGAGATGTTCCCATGGAAGATTTGAGATTTTGTGCTTTCAATGATCAAAAAGTGTCATTTACCCTCCCGGAGCTCTATAATGTCCACCTCGGAGCCACAGAAATGCCTCCCGAAAAAAAAAATGTTTGAATTTAACACTGTATCAGGCGCCGGTCATTTCGAACGTTTTTGGCCGTTCTTGGTATATAAGCTTTTTTTCAAAAACTACCAACAATATTTGAATGAATTTTTTTCGTATATTTCCAATGAATATTTAGGGAAAGTAAAAAATTATCGCAGCAATAGATGAAAGCAAAACAGAGATATGCGAGATTAAAATGAGTTTACGGTTAAAATGACCGCCTTGGCTGTTCTAGTGTTAAATCGTTGACATCAAAAGCGGCTTGTGAAGTTGAAATTTTTGTTAGAAATGGAATTCCTAGAATGATTGCCATGGAGGAAATTTTGCTTCAAAATTGACAAAAGAACTTTTGAAACGATTGGTATGTGTTCCTAAGTTTTCTACTCCAGGTTACCCACAATCAAAAGGGATTGGTTGAACGATGGGTGGAAATAATGAAATAAAGGCTACATTATGCCATAAACTCTCATGGTAGAGGTTGGGACTACTACCATTTCTGTTATGGGGATACCGAGAAGCCCCAATGCCACAACTGTTGTTGCACCATTCTTTTTGGTGTACGGTCGTCCACCTGTAGGACCATTAGCTATATTGAAATCAAGTTGGGAATATGAAGTGGTACTTCCCCAAGGAATTGGAGAGTCTGTAGCAGATTACATGCAGAAACTCTGGGAACATTTAAAGGATGCGGCAGAATACTCAAAGACCGTTGCTGAAACCCAACAACAGCGATACGTTAATAATTACAATTTAAGGTCAAAAGATACAACGTTCTCCGTCGGAGAGGAAGTAGTAGTACTAATCCCTGATTTCGCTAATAAACTGTATTCAAAATGGAAGAGACCAGGAGAGATAGTTCAACAAAAATCGGTGCATTCCGATGCAGTCAAACTACCTGACGGAAGTATTCAACATCTACATCAGAACAAATTAAGAAATTATATTTAACCGATTGGGGCTATTGGTGTTATTTACGAAGTGGATGAAGAGTTCGGAGAAGTACAACATGCTCCGATAGAACAACACAGTGTCGTTGACGAAGAACTGCAGAAAAATATTAATTCAAGCAATTTATCGCCAGAACAACAAAAGGAACTAGTAGCACTTATCCAAGAATATAGAGTGGCATTTGCTGGAGAACTGAAGAGAGCCAAAGATGGTTTACATAGCATAAATTAAAAACCTGGTGTTGTAAGAAAACAACCACATCTTTATAAAGTACCAGAAACTTTGAAAGCTAACGTATAAAACCAAATACAGGAATTCTAGATCTTCTAGAAAACCAAATACAGGAATTCCAGATCTTCTAGAACCTCCTTCTGCGGAAATAATGTATCCATTGATGTGCGTAGCTAAAAAGGACGGGAAAATCAGAGTTTGTGTAGATTATAGAGAGTTAAACGCCGCCACCAAGATCCCCCCTTTCCCTATGCAGAATTCCGACAACCTAAAATTTAAAGCTGGTTCAGCGAAATAGTTGACCTCGCTAGATATTTTAAAGGGATATTGGGAAATTCCAATCGAAGAGAATAGTCGAGAATTGACCAGTTTTGTTTCACCAAAAGAACAGTACCAATATAAAGTAATGCCTTTTGAATTGTCTGGAGCTCCGGCTACTTTTCAAAGAACAATGAATCAAACCTTGAGACCGCATAGTGATTATGCAGAAAGTTTTCTTAATGATATTATAACTTATTCTCCTAACAGGAAAGAACATTTGCAACATATAAGAGAAATTTTGGAAACTTTAAAATCTCTGAATTTTTCAGCTAACTGGACAAAATGCTGCTTTGCAGTATCTGAAGTCAGATATTTAGGACATATTGTGGGTTCAGGCAAACAATAAGTTAAAGGAAAGCTGATGTGAAGTTACAAACCTTTATACCCCAGACCTGTCCAAACCGATCGAAATAATCGCCGATGCTTCCATATCGGGTATTGATGCCTGTCTAATGCAAAGAGACAAAGTCGGCATGTTAAGCCCATAACCTTTGCCAGTCAAAAGCTTACTCCAACTCAATCAATTTGGAGCACAATTGAAAGAGAAGCATATGCTGTAATCTGGGTACTTGGGAGATTCGTAATGGTGACTTATGGAACCACCATAATATTGCATACTGATCATAATACCCGAAAATACTTAACAGAGGTAACTCCTAAGAACGCTCGATTACAGAGATGGTCGTTGGCACTATCTCGCTATCAGGTTTCTTTTGCTCATAAACCCGGAAGTTCTAATGTAATGGCAGATGCTTTATCTCGCATTTATGAGTAGAGAAAAATTTATATATGTATATATCTTGTATTATTTCATTATTATACATTGCATCATATGTATTTGTAAAATGTATATTTTTAGTACATAGTGTATAAGAATTTATATATCTTAAGAAGTTTAAGTAATTGATCTCGATGGGACAGGTAAATGACTTATAAATAGAATTTTTTTTTAATAGGACTTTTAATGTAGGACATTCGATAGGACATTTTAATTAGGATTTTTGATAGGACTTTTTAAGTAAGACTTGTATTAGGACTTTTAATAGTAGATTCACAGTGTGGGACACCGTCCAACATATAGAAACTGGAGGGAAGGTGTGAAAGTCGCCTATACTCCGTGGTCCAAAGACTTTTTAGGAAACTCGAAATGGCAACAGCCAGGGAGAGAGACGATGAAATATAGGATGTGCTGTGTTCGAAAATCCGCTGTGAAATAATATGTAATCCTGAAGCTATTATTAAGTTATATTATGTGTGAGTGTGTTGTAACTGTGTCGTCTAATGTACATATTAAATGTATTTAATCGGAGCACTGAATCTCTTCAGTTTTTTTTTCTCATCAACATAATGGAATACAGAACCGGCCATGATGTAATTGATTCATTCAAAAACTGGAATGATAAACGTCATTGTTCCCAATCTTTATGCAGATAAATTACTTGGCGATTTAGGTAGATATGTAAATTCACCGGGGCAGTTTTGATATGCAGCACATCATAATAAATTAACCTTCCGAAATGTCAAAAACATTTCTCTGGGTTCTACGTTAAAATACATATACAGCATATAATATCATTGTTTCAAGTAAAATAATTAAAATATTGAATAAAGATATTTAATATTTTTGTACGTTTAAATTTCATTTTGTATTTTTAATTGCTATTGTTATATTAAAATGCTGTATTATAGCAGACAATGACTTTTTATACCTGTATTGGAAATGCCAACTTTTGCAGTTAAAATAGTCTAAGTAAGTGTTAGTTGAGGGGGGTGGAACGAGGATATGATTTACATCACATCAAAATAAAAAGAAACTTCTGATTATGTTAAAACCGCATGTGCACGATCTTTGTAAGGGTGAATAAGTATCTTCAGAAGTTAGTGTTCTCTTATAGACTTTATAAGATCAAATAATGGATTTTCTAGATTTTGAGGAGTATAGTCAGATAAGGGAAATTATTTAAACAAACAATGGAACACAATTAATTTTATATGAAATAGAAATTGTTCTTATTATGAAGTTTACTCTGTTCACGGAATTATTCTTTAGAAGAGGTTATCTTTCAAAGTAAACTGCTTTATATATTTTCGTTGTCAACTGATTAACAAATTAAATTATTTGCGTTTCGTTTCTTTTTCAAATTTTACAAAAGATTATTTGCTATACTAAATTTTCAATTTTATAATGCACTAAATTTACACTTCTTAAAAATTAAATGAATAAACGAAAACTATACAGTTTTTATTGTAAGAAAGGATTAATTTAGTAATGTTTTTTTAGGATTTATGCAATATAATATGAGTACTTTATAAAATAGTAGAAAGATAGCACGTCAAATATGACGGAAAATGAAATATGCATGAAATATAAAGATATATATGAAATATAAAGATATATATGTCGTAGGATAATTGAGAAATCCGGCTCTTTGCAAACAGCCTAGGCTCTTTGCAAACAGCCTAGACTCTTTGCAAACAGCCTAGGCTCTTTGCAAAGAGCCGGGGTAATTGGAGAATCCATCTCCCTTTTTCCAATTAACCTGATATTTTTCAGGATTATTGCAAAGAGCCTAGAAAGCGTTAGGCTAATTGAAAAATGACCACTTATTATCCGATCAGGGTGATATTTTTAGTTCACAGGCTATCAAAGCCTGAGAGCTTATGTGCCCGCTGTTTCTGTATGTACGTGTATACGTACGTACGTAACACGATAACTCTTGATAGATATATCCGATTTGCTTTAAAAAAATTTTTCTAGGTTCATTCTGATAAGGTGCTTCCCTGATTAGTTTTTGGGGTTCATTGGTTAAGGATAAAGGAGGAAAAGGGGGGCTAGTCCCCCCCTTAATTTATATAAATGGGTTTTTCATGCAGAAATATTCGATTTGCTCCAAATTTGGTATACCGGTTTATTGTGTTAAGGAACAACCCTGATTAGATTTGGAAGCTCATTATTTAAGTATAAAGAGGGGAAAGGGGGGCTACCCCCCTTAATTTAGATAAATCGGTTTATCACGATGAATTATTCGATTTGCTACAAATTTGGTATACCGGTTTATTAAGTTAAGGAGCTGCCTTGATTAGATTTAGAGGTTCATTAGTTACACATAAAAGGAGAAAAGGGGGGCTATCCCCCCCGTAATTTAGATAAATGGGTTTTTCATGCAGAAATATGCGATTTGCAATAAATTTGGTATACCGGTTAATTATGTTAAGTAGCTTCCCTGATTACATTTGGAAGATCATCATTATGTATAAAGGGGGAAAAGGGGGGCAATTGCCTCTCCCTTTAATTTAGATAAATGCGTTTTTTATGTAGAATTATTCGATTAGCTCAAATTTGGTATACTGGTTTATTATGTTAAGGAGGTGGCTTGATTAGATTTGGAGGTTCATTAGTTAAATATAAAGGGAGGAAAGGGGGGGGGTACCCCCCTTAATTTAGGTAAATCGGTTAATGCAAAATTATTCGATTTGCACCAAATTTGGTATACCGGTTTATTATGTTAATGAGCTTCCCTGATTAGATTTGGAAGTTCATTAGTTAAGTATAAAGGGAGGAAAAGGGGGGCTAGACCCCCCCCCCCTTAATTTAGATAAGTGGGTTTTTCATGCAGAGTTATTCGATTTTCTCGAAATTTCGTATACCGGTTTATTATGTTAAGGAGCTTCCCTGATTAGATTTGGAGGCTCATTAGTTAAGTATATGGGAGGAAAGGGGGACTAGACTCTCCCCTAATTTAGATAAATGGGTTTTTCATGCAGAGTTATTCGATTTGCTCCAAATTTCGTATACCGGTTTATTATGTTAAGGAGCTTCCCTGATTAGAATTGGAGGATCATTGGTTAAGTATAAAAGTGGGGAAAGGGGGCAATTGCCCCTCCCCTTAATTTAGATAAATGGGTTTTCATGCAGAATTATCTGATTTAGTTTTTTTTTTTTTCAACCGCATCCGAACTTAAAGGTTCCATTTGAAGTAAACCCGAAAACCGACCACAACCATGTTTCGGATTGAGTTCAATTAGAATTTTCACGTTCGGATCGGGTTGCCGGTGGACGGAGATTATTTTGACTGGCTTGCATCGGGTTATAGTTCTTTGGAATATATTTGTCGGTTAAGATTTGATTCGGGACGGGTTTCAGATTGACTTCGAATGGAATTTTTAGGTTCTGGTAGCGTTGCGTGTCCACGGAAACTAATTTGTCTTGCTCGGATCCGTTTATGGATCTTTGGAATATTTTTGTCTGTTATCATATTTGGTTTGGGATTTCGGGTTTTTTTCAAATAGAACTCTCAAGTTCGGGTCGGGTTGCATGTAGACTGAAATTATTTTGTCTTGCTCGGAACGGGGTGCGGTCTGTTGTAATTTATTTTTCGGGTTTGGGTAGGGTTATGCGTTAATAAACCTAATAAAACGAAAATTGCCCAGTTAAACTGATGGCGTTGAGCTCACAGGCTATTCGCACTAATTGTATATTATATTCTTACTCTTATTTCAAAGAATAATGCCCCTCAAAAAATAAATGAAGGTGTTAGTCCCCGTTGCCCCACCTTTCTACTTAACCAAAGAACCTCCAAATCTAATCAGGGAAGCTACTTAACGTAATAAAGTGGTATGCCAAATTTGAAGCAAATCAGATAATTCTGCATGAAAAAACCATTTTATTAAATGAAGGGGGGGTGGGGGTATTAGCTCCCCCATTTCTCCCTTTATGCTAACCAATGAACTTGCAAATCTAATGAGAAAAGCTCCATATTACTATTAGAATGAACCTAGAAAAAGAATTAAGCTAAATTAGATAATTCTGCATGAAAACACATTTATCTTATTAGGCAATTGCCCCCATTTCCCCCCTTTTATACTTAACCAATGAACCTCCAAATCAAATAAAGGAAGCCATATCGTAATAAACTGGTATATCAAATTTGAAGCAAATCGAATAATTCTGTATGAAAAACCCATTTATCTAAATTAAGGGGACACTAGCCCCTGTGCCTCCTTTATACTTAACCAATAAATCTTCAAATAAAATCAAGGTAGTTCCTTAACATAATAAACCGGTATACGAAATTTGGAGCAAATCGAATAACTCTGCATGAAAAACACATTTATCTAAATTAAGGGAGGGGCTATCCCACCCTTTTCCTCCCTTTATACTTAACTAATGAACCTCCAAATCTAATCAGGGAAGCTCCTTAACATAATAAACCGGTATACCAAATTTGTAGCAAATCGAACAACTTTGCATTAAAAACCCATTTACCTAAATTAAGGGAGGGGCTAGCCCACCCTTTCCTCCCTTTTTACTTAACTAATGAACCTCCAAATCTAATCAAGCCATCTCCTTAACATAATAAACCAGTATACCAAATTTGAGCTAATCGAATAATTCTACACGAAAAACGCATTTATCTAAATTAAAGGGAGAGGCAATTGCCCCCTTTTTCTCCTTTATACATAATAATGATCTTCCAAACGTAATCAGGAAAGCTGCTTAACATAATTTACCGGTTTCACAAATCGCATATTTCTGCATGAAAAACCCATTTATCTAAATTACGGGGGGGGGGGGGGATAGCCTCCCTTTCCTCCCTTTATATGTAACTAATGAACCTTCAAATCTAATCAAGGCGCTCCTTAACTTAATAAACCGGTATACCAAATTTGGAGCAAATCGAATAATTCATCATGAAAAACCGATTTATCTAAATTATGGGGGTAGCCCCCCTTTCCCCCCTTTATACTTAAATAATGATCTTCCAAATCTAACCAGGGAAGCTCCTTAACACAATAAACCGGTATACCAAATTTGGAGCAAATCGAATATTTCAGGATGAAAAACCCATTTATATAAATTACGGTGCGGGGACTAGTCCCCCTTTCCCCCCTTTATCCTTAACCAATGAACGCCAAAAAATAATCAGCGAAAGATCCCTATCAAAATGAACCTAGAAAAAAAATGAAGCAAATAGGATATTTCTATCAAGAGTTATCGTGTTACGTACATACGTACGTATGTACACCCGTACATACAGAATCGGCGGGCACATAAGCTCTCAGGCTTTGATAGCCTGTGAGCTAAAAATATCACCTTTATCGGATAATAAGTGGTCATTTTTCAATTACCCTAACGCTTTCTAGGCTCTTTGCAATAAGCCTGAAAAATATCAGGCTAATTGGGAAAAGGGAAATGGATTCTCCAATTATCCCGGCTCTTTGCAAAGGGTCTAGGCTGTTTGCAAAGAGCCGGATTTCTCAATTACCCTAGGACATATACATCACATAATCAATAATGTGTAATTCTCGCTTGTTTCGCAGTGATAGATGAAAATAACACAATTTAAAAACTAAACACATTTATGGAAAAACTATGTATGTAATGAATACATTAACAATGCAATTTAAGGATAAATTAAAATTTGACTACAAAACTTCAGGATATGTGATGTTACTTTTGTAAAAAAAAAAATTAATTATTTTAATGCTGAACTTGCTTTTCAGTATCTTCGATATATATTTTTAACTGACCTTTGTCTTTGCATCTTGAAACACTTACATATAATTTACATTTCTTAAAAAACAGAAAAACATATTAATAAACGAACAATTATTCAGTTTTAATGCAAGAAAAGATTCATTTAGTAACATTTTTTTATGCTTTATGCAAAATAATGAGAGTAATTTATAACATATTAGAAAGATAGCACATAAAAGGGGACGAAAAATGAAACATAAAGATATATACAAAAACTGTTCTTTTAAGTACAGTCCAACTGTAGAAAATGTTTGTCCTTGTGACTTATTCAACGTCATTGCATGGCAGTATAAATTGAAATGTAATCCACATAAATTCATTCCATTCATTTCATTCGTTACTCATTCAATTGAAATTCACCAATGCAATTTAACTGTTTTTATCATATTATATTGTATTATATTATATAAGTATGTGTATATATATACATATATAAAGTTGGCGCCCACGCTTTCATTTTTCTCTTGGACATGAAAATATAACAATTTCTTTTCTGGTCCCACAATTATTTTCTACATCTTAGTGCATTTAAATATATATATGCATTTTCTACATTTTCTACAAAAGCAAGTCTTAAAAAACTTTTATTTTATTTTCAATTTTTTTTCTTATCATACAGCTGTTTTTTAGTCTTATTTTAAATTTAATTTAGTCTTATAATGTTTTATAAAAATTTTTATATTTAATATTTAAACTTTTTGTAATCTCCCCTCCCCTGCATATAGTGCAAACTATGGGGCAGAAAGGGCAAAATAATAGGGAATTCAGTACGTTTCCACTATAGGGTCCTTGGCATTTTTTTTTAAAAACAATCTTGGAGGAATTTGTGCATAAGAAAGTGAGATTTGTTACCAAATTATATAAAAAGCTATAAAAGCAAACTTGGTTATTTTTTTTGTTTATATATGTAATTTAATTAAATGTATATTATTGTTGCTTTTAATGTACAAATTACTCCTGTCTCTGCATGAAATTAGATAAATGACTTCTTTATATTAAATATGTTAAATTAGGGTGGTCACAAGAAATCAATTTTCTGTTTTTTTCTGAGGGACCCCCCAAAAAGTTGCCAATTGACTAGATAATGAGATTGACAAAGTTTCAGCTCATTTGAATAATATTAAACCGTGTCTCATTGAGGTTTAATTTTGAAAAAAACGTGATTTTCCGCAAAAAAGTGCTGTTTTTCCTACATGAAATGAATACAGCTGAACCTAGAAACATAATGCAGGTCTCATTTTATAAAATAAGGTTTTGCTTTGAAGAACCACACACCATTTTTTTCTAAAAATGTATCTATTTAAAAATATGCGCTTTTTTCAGGGCCAGACTTCACCTAAATCTTAAAATTTACTTAATCTTAAAATTTAATAAAGGAAGTATAATAAAGAAAAGAAATTATTATCCCTCACAATTGTCACGTTAATCCTTTCCGGCGCAGACAAATTCTGTTCGTAAAATGATAAAATGGTTGGCTACACTTGAATTTACAAACGACTTTTTAAAAAAATTAAAAACACCTTACCTTAACCTTTCATTGTAAAAGGAACATTTTATTAAAATATTCTTGGTGCCGTTTGTAAGTTTGTAATTAAAATTAGATGGTCCGGACGTGGGACCACTGCGCGAAGGATTAAGGTGGTAATGGCTTAGGTAAAGTGGTTTTTGAAGAATCTTAAAAAGAGATCTACATTCAGATACAACTTTTATCATAAACTGTTTTTTTTTCTTCTTTCATTAAACAGGAATTGAAATCTCGGGTTTATTTTATTCCCTTACCAGCTGTGTCATTGACAACTTTAAAACCATTCACTGGTTTTTTTTTTTTTTTGCTTTCAATTAAGGTTTATTTTCACACCATACATTGTAATCAGTATTTAAAAAATGCTTACTAATATAAAATATCCTTAAAAAATTACAGTTTGAGATGAAACAAAAACATCGACTGCTTTGTTGAATAAGTAATCCACTTTGTTGAAATCTTTTGTTGCTCTTAAATTCCTATCATCATCATCATCATTTCTTCTTCAAATGACATTAATTTACAGCCATGTTTATGTTTACTTTTCCAAAATATCATCTAAAAATGCAAACGCAACTTCATCCGAGTTAAGATACTAAAGGCGGTTTATCATTTTAGCGAGTGCTTTGTCTCCAATCTATTTATTACATTTTCTGTGGTGAACAAGTGATTTCATTATTTGCAGGTCTTGGATTGGCAGCCAATGTGGGAGTGAGAGTGTTGAAGCCTA